>JAMZEH010000035.1:2815000-3245000 GCA_024699665.1 Ostrea denselamellosa | reverse complement strand
TGGTATTCTTTTCATCTTTTATTTAGTATCAGATACTCATCGATACATACTATGAACTACAGTATAAAATTTGACAGAAGTTTATGAAAATATTTAGAGCAGATATAATCTGTAGTGTTGCATATTAAATCTATTTGATTTCTGTTAAGAATGAATTTGAAAATCATTGCATATTTTGCAGTGCTGCCAATTCTTGTCCAACTAGTCCTCGTGGGGGTACTAGCCACCGTCCCATGCTGTTACCCAATATCCAAATAGCAGCACTGAATGCTGCTGCAAATCCCCGAGATGAAAGTCCTGTGGTTGCTCCACAGAGTGTGGATATGAATAGTGGGGACAGTCCAAAAGATGATTCAAAGCCGCCTTTCTCTTACGCTCAGCTAATAGTTCAAGCCATCACATCAGCTCATGACAAACAGTTAACACTGAGTGGCATATACGCTTACATCACTAAAAATTATCCTTACTATAGAACAGCAGATAAAGGATGGCAAGTAAGTGATACAAAGGACTTAGTTCCACTGCACTGTTGTTTTGAGTAAGGTAATTTCAAGACTTATCTGAAGAAGTTATTCATCTTTAAATGTACAATTTGTAACATGAATTTTTCTATCTTACAGAATTCAATACGTCACAACCTGTCACTGAATCGCTATTTTGTGAAGGTTCCCCGCTCCCAGGATGAACCAGGAAAGGGGTCATTCTGGAGGATAGACCCAGCTTCAGAAGCCAAGTTAACAGCACAGGCTTTCCGAAAACGAAGACAAAGAGGAGTTCCCTGTTTTAGAACTCCATTTCAAGGATTATCCACAAGGTAAATTTTAGAAAATTTTGTGACAGTAGATGTGAATCCAACATTACTATTAAGATTATTGTTCACAGTAAATGTTTATCCGGTGACATTCTGTAGAAGAGTAAACAAATATACCTGTAAAAACTTAAATCTTGATTATATAACCATACCTCCAAGGCCAGGGGCTTTGGAGGGTATTTAGCACTAGGGAAGATTAGGATAAAGGGGTTGGGGCTCAAGCAAATTTTAATTTCTATAAGCATCTTGATGGGCTGTATTTGTGATCATATGAGATTATGAATTTCAGGTCAGCACCTGCCTCCCCGAGCCATACAGCTGGCACGTTTACTCCTGACAGTTTATCTAGGGAAAGCAGTCCTATTCCTGAGGGTTTTGAGGGTGATGTTCACAGCCAGCCAGCAGTGATGACCCACCCTCAGATTTTAACAACACAGCAGGCAACAGACTTGTACCGCATCAGTCAGTCAGCGCCAGGGTCACCAGCAGGTACAGCAAATCAACAATTTTCTTACTGAGTCGCGTAGTTCACAATCAGAAATGTTACCGGAGAGTGGGAAAGTAAAAACAAAGAGCATTATTTAATTATTTTGTCTGTATAAAGAAAAACTTTTGATGTGAAAGTTAGTATTGGTTTGTAAGTATTCCATAGAAGTGTGTCAGTATAAGTAATTTTTATATGTCTGTCTTTAGATGGGATGTATTATAGTACAGTGATGTCTGTACATCCATTCAGGGTTTTCTGTATCTATTGTCATTTTTCTGTCACACATCAAGCTGAAACTTGCTATGTGGCTTCTTTTTGGGCCACTCTAGATCATGTTGGAATTTTGATCCATTTAGACTTCTCTTGCAAGAGTTTTGTCCCTTCATTTAAAAAGTAATGTTATATGGAGTTTAGATGATTTGAAGTGGTACCATCTTATCTTATAGAGTGTTTGTATGGGTATGGAATACATGTGGCAAGGATATTGAGTTTCTTCAGTGTTTGAGAAAATTACATGTTGAACTTGAATCAGTTTTGAGGAAATATTACATAGAGACTACATGATTTGTCTAATTCTTCCCTGAGTTTTCAAGTGAGAACTTTCTTATTCTACAGTGTTTGTATGGGTATTGAAGATATGCATGTGGCAAGGATATTGATTGCAATTTTTGGAAAAATTGCATGTTGTTGAACTTGGTCAATTTTGAGGAAATATTATAAAGTGAGTGTGTGGTTTGTCCTTTTAACTCCTCTCGCAGTTTTAAAGCTAGGGCCTTTGTAAACAACTTAAGACGTGCATATTTTAATTATCAACATATGGATATCTTATTGAGGGAGGTCTAAGGAGGTGTAAAAACCCAAGAAATCCATGATAAAAGGAAAGTATTGTATTCACACAATATTGAGTCAATGTAGAGTTTGCATAAACTCTTACAAAAGTACATTTTCTTGATAATTAAAAAATCCAAATTTTGTGGAATTCAAACCTATGATCTACAGATTTATAGGTTAAACCATATATTGAATAAGCTACCCTGAATAAATATGGAGATTTAAAAGACCAGGTACATATGATGTAACGTGGACCTTCCTTTCTCCATGTGTTACAAAACAAAGTATGTCACAGCTTTATGATCACTGACACAAATTCTACCATTCCTGGCAGTTTTTGCTGTGTTTGCTAATTAATGACACAAAACAAACGTGTGGTGTTTTGAGGTGTTTCATGTAGGGATGAAACAATTCACTGAAATTTCGATACTGTTCAATATAAATGTTCGATGTAGTATTTGATTCATTGCTTTGATCTTTGGTTCAATACGTTTTTTGAAATCAGGTTCCATAAAATACATTGGGCATGATCTGTACTTAATATTTTTACATGCATGAGGGACAAAATGGCATCCAGTAATGGTCAGACTGTTGTTAGCCTCGAGTATGACAAAAATAATAATGTACTTAATCAGTTCAAACTACAGAGCCAACAGGCATCTTAATGTTGGGTGGTTTGGAAACATTTTGCATATAAATTTTGACTGTGAATTTTCGTAATTAAATTTTTCTTCAAAATTATTATTGGTTTCTTCTGTAAAATGTATAGTATGAAAATACTGAATCATGGCGTAAATATTGCAAATTGTATTGTTAAGGGGTGCATTGTTTCTGCCCTAGTTTCATTGTTTTTAATTGAGTATTTTGTATTATTTTTAGGTTCTAGAGTGCTATCTCCTGTCACAGTGACGGCTACTTCCTCTTTGAATCCTGTTGCTACGTCGGCAATCCATCAACTGCCTACAGTCATCACCAAGCCAAAAGTTATAGTATCTAATGCTACACAGGTAGTGCTAAATGGGCCAACAGCAGTTTCCTCCCTTACTAATGGATCACACTTGGAGATCAAAAAAGAAATTAATCCTCAATTACAAGGTATTATCATTTCTGAATATGGAGGATAGTAAGTTCACTCAGCATGGATTTTTTTTTTTTTTTTTTTTTTTTTTTTTTAAAGAAAATTAGCATTTGGAAAGTTTTGTGCCATTTGATATGATACTGTAGAAACATCAGTCTCTATAAAAGAGAATTATTTTATGATCATAAGATTTTAAAAACCTGTCTAATCTAGTAAGTGCAGTGAAAGTGTGTTAGAGATAACGTTAAAGTAAAAGGTAATCGGTGGTATGAATTTACAGAAAAAATTCAAGCAGTGGTATCAGCAGGAGGTCTGAAGCCAGTTACACTTGTTAGAAATCTCACCAGTGGGCAAGGCGTGAACATGGGCATTGTACAGCAACCAGGCCAGCCCATAACTGTGATGTCAGCAGCTCCACAGACGCAGGCAGCTACCATCCTCAGCCAGCCAGTGACGTCGCAAGCAGGAGGAATCACACTGTTTCCCCAGTCGGCTGTGCAGCTTGTCAGCACATCTGGTTCACATGTTCCACAACAACAGTTGCTGGTAAACCTGTCTTTTAGTTAAAATCAAGCAAGCTTACCAAATATTGAGTGACCTAATACATGTACGTAGTGAATGTAATGATAGTTATCCTGATAACACCACTGTGTACTCTGAATACAATATTGCTCTCTAGAGACTGGATATACTAAGGTAGGCATTTGCAGAGTAAGCTTTGATAGAGCATGTTTCCCCACAGACTAGATTTACCTGAGTAATCAGTGTATGGTATGTCCCCCACAGACTAGATTTACCCGAGTAATCAGTGTATGATATGTCCCCCACAGACTAGATTTACCTGAATAAGCATTGTATGATGTATCCCCCACAGCTAGATTTACCTGAATAAGCATTGTATGGTGTCCCCCCACAGACTAGATTTACCTGAGTAATCAGTGTATGGTGTCCCCCCACAGACTAGATTTACCTGAGTAATCAGTGTATGGTATGTCCCCCACAGACTAGATTTACCTGAGTAAGCAGTGTATGGTATGTCCCCCACAGACTAGATTTACCTGAGTAAGCAGTGTGTGGTATGTCCCCCACAGACTAGATTTACCTGAGTAAGCAGTGTATGGTATGTCCCCCACAGACTAGATTTACCTGAGTAAGCAGTGTGTGGTATGTCCCCCACAGACTAGATTTACCAAAGTAATCAGTGTATGATATGTCCCCCACGGACTAGATTTACCTGAATAAGCATTGTATGATGTATCCCCCACAGCTAGATTTACCTGAATAAGCATTGTATGGTATCCCCCCACAGACTAGATTTACCAGAGTAAGCAGTGTATAGTATGTCCCCCACAGACTAGATTTACCTGAGTAATCAGTGTATGGTATGTCCCCCACAGACTAGATTTACCTGAATAAGCATTGTATGGTGTCCCCCCACAGACTAGATTTACCTGAGTAATCAGTGTATGGTGTCCCCCCACAGACTAGATTTACCTGAGTAAGCAGTGTGTGGTATGTCCCCCACAGACTAGATTTACCCGAGTAATCAGTGTATGATATGTCCCCCACAGACTAGATTTACCTGAATAAGCATTGTATGATGTATCCCCCACAGCTAGATTTACCTGAATAAGCATTGTATGGTGTCCCCCACAGACTAGATTTACCTGAGTAATCAGTGTATGGTATGTCCCCCCACAGACTAGATTTACCTGAGTAATCAGTGTATAGTATGTCCCCCACAGACTAGATTTACCTGAGTAATCAGTGTATAGTATGTCCACCACAGACTAGATTTACCTGAGTAATCAGTGTATGGTATGTCCCCCACAGACTAGATTTACCTGAATAAGCATTGTATGATGTAGTATGTCCCCCACAGACTAGATTTACCCGAGTAATCAGTGTATGATATGTCCCCCCACAGACTAGATTTACCTGAGTAAGCAGTGTGTGGTATGTCCCCCACAGACTAGATTTACCTGAGTAATCAGTGTATGGTATGTCCCCCCACAGACTAGATTTACCTGAATAAGCATTGTATGATGTATCCCCCACAGCTAGATTTACCCGAGTAATCAGTGTATGGTATGTCCCCCCACAGACTAGATTTACCTGAGTAATCAGTGTATGGTATGTCCCCCCACAGACTAGATTTACCCGAGTAATCAGTGTATGATATGTCCCCCACAGACTAGATTTACCCGAGTAATCAGTGTATGATATGTCCCCCACAGACTAGATTTACCCGAGTAATCAGTGTATGGTATGTCCCCCCACAGACTAGATTTACCTGAGTAATCAGTGTATAGTATGTCCCCCACAGACTAGATTTACCTGAATAAGCATTGTATGGTGTCCCCCCACAGACTAGATTTACCTGAGTAATCAGTGTATGGTGTCCCCCCACAGACTAGATTTACCTGAGTAAGCAGTGTATGGTATGTCCCCCACAGACTAGATTTACCTGAGTAAGCAGTGTGTGGTATGTCCCCCACAGACTAGATTTACCTGAGTAATCAGTGTATGATATGTCCCCCCACAGACTAGATTTACCTGAGTAAGCAGTGTGTGGTATGTCCCCCACAGACTAGATTTACCTGAGTAAGCAGTGTGTGGTATGTCCCCCACAGACTAGATTTACCTGAGTAATCAGTGTATGGTATGTCCCCCACAGACTAGATTTACCTGAATAAGCAGTGTGTGGTATGTCCCCCACAGACTAGATTTACCTGAATAAGCAGTGTGTGGTATGTCCCATTGCCCCAGCAAACTACATGTAGATTGATCAGAGTAAGCATTGTATGTTGTGTCTCCCACAGACTAAGTTTGCCTGATCAAGCATTGTATGGTATGTTCCTCACAGACTAGATTCAACAGAGTTAGCATTATATGTAAGGGTTAATTGACCCCTTTTAGTGCATAGACAGTAATTTTAAGTTAGAAAGTGTTAATTAGTTGAAAATACCAATTTATATTGCTTGTTTGTGACACCTGTATAATATTAAAATATTTACCTTTTACCTTTATTAACCAAACAAAGTTTTTGATACGGATCATTGCTCAACAATAAACCAGTATGACTTGTCATAGCATGAAAAAATTATTGTATTGGGAAAAGTCCAGTCAGTATTAGATATGGATTTTGGTCTATTATTGGACCTGCATGCTGTGAAAGTAATTCCTTGTATGTATGAATTACAGGTGACAACAATAGCTGGTGTTCCTGTTACCTTGACATCTAAACGTCCAGCTGACGAATACACAGAAAATAATGGTCATGCTTCAGAGCATACGGAAACCAAACAGATCAAACTAGAAGTTAAAGACGGAGCAGCGGAGTAAAGCAGACCAGAGTTTTATCAGATCTAAAAATTAATTAAGTTTCGTTTACCCATGATTTTTGTCATTTTAAAATGGATTTTAAAATCGGGACACAGACATGTTTGAAATCCTGAATCATGAGAAAACAAAAGTGAAAGTTTTCAGAGAATCTGGCACATGTTAGGACTTTCTTTGTGTGTGTGTATATAACAATATTAATTTCTGCACTTGGTATTCAAGTGAGTTATCCGGACAAAAAACATTATGACAAAACAGTGGAATGGAGGTGGTTATGATTTCTATGGAAATATCTGTAGAGAACTAGTTTTGTACAAAACTATCTATAGTGCTCATTTTGTGATTTTCTCATGGCCAACATTGCAGATAAGGCAGCTCCGTGGTAACCCATCACTTTCAACAAAATGGAATTCAAATTGTCTGGCGGCAGTCAACCCAAACTTAAGAAAATCTACATAGTACTGTTCTGTCGTTTTCTCAATTCTCAGTTGTGTGAATTTTGTGCAATATGACCACAACAGAATTTAGAAATTGTGAATTATCCAATATTTACTATTCGAGTCTGTAACAGATTTTTGTGTAGATAACAGTGGTATTCGATGTTCTGATGGAATAGCAGTAAATTTATTGTTAAATGTCCAGACTTCTACTTTGTTAGTGCTTTGTGCATTAAGTGTAACTTTTATGTTCTTGCATTTGTTTTATTGTCATTAAATGTTAAATGTTAGGATTAAATTTTTAAAATCATAGTTCTGAAGGATCTTTTAGAAATTAAATTTCTGTTTTAGTTTTCCAGAAAGAACAAAGAAACTTTGTGAAAATTGCTCGATTATCAACAAATGAAGTTCATGATCAGTTTGCTGTGATGAAAAAACTTTGTAAAAGAAATGATAGTGATAGATGTGGAAAAGGCGTTTCCTGTGTAAAATAATTCTGATTGTATTTGAAAGACACATGTTTGGGTGTATAATGAAATGGTGTAATTGCTGTTCAGATAACAAGGTTGTGGTGTTAAAACTCGTTTCAAAGAACAAAGTTTTTCCTTCTAGTAAAGGTATTACTGATTGCACATATAGTATTCTCGTCATTGCAAGATATGTAACTTTTGTATCAATACAGACATGTTGGTTTAAACGTCGGCAATTTCAACACAGTAGTCCAACATGTTCAAATGGCAAACTCTACGGGATCATTGAATCATCAATCTCCGTTTACTTGATTTCATTTTGTATGTCATCAATCATGTTGTATAAACAGCAGTTTTCTGCTGAGAATATCCCTAGTATGTGAATAAACATACTGTTTTAATCCATAACCTTCTGTTATTTTTTTCATCAGATTTCCATCTTTAAAGTGTGGCATATATGATTGTTGATCATCTGAACATGTACCGGTGTGTAGTATCTGCAAAATGTACAAGCTTAGTTATCTATCTAAAAGTGAAAATTAAAAGAAACAAAGTTTTATTTTTTGTATCTAATGAATTATCAAGCTTCTGTACCATTTTTAGCACAAAGTGAGCTTTTGTTAGCAAGATTTTCTGGTATCTGGCTGGTGTAGAACTACAAGGCCAATTTCCATCAATCTTTGCACAAAATATCCATACGTAAAGGAGTTTAATTAAAACTGGATGCTCTTGATCTGCCACCAGAAGAAGTAGCAGATTTAAAACAATTCTCTCAGATTGTAGGAGTTCAGGTTTAAAAAAATCTTTTGAAGAACCACTGAGTCAGAAATTCCAAAATATGTATGAAAGCTTCCTTATAAAATGAAGACTCCAGTCTGTTCAGAATATGAGTTCCATGGTCACAGTAGGGGTTTAACCCTTCGGTAGCATCATAGGGCCTCGGAGACCCGACAAGTCGGAAATCATCTCTTATTTAGTTACTTTGAATATTTATGGCTTGCTGCTTTATGTATTCTCCTAAAAATACACAATAAGCAGGTGATAAATGTTATTTTGTCAAAACATTATGAACAGTTGGAAATCTACATATCCAGTTCTGAATCCCCTCTGATTGCAATGCCTGGCCTTGGAGGCTCGTGCCTTTTTAATTAGTTTAAAAGGTGATAAAATAATTTCTTTTATATCTAGATAGTCAAATTATAAGTAAAGAATACACAGAAACTCTAGGTATTCAGGGCAAATCGTAAAAACGCAATGGTTAGGTTAACATGATAAAGATTTTAGTATTTTCGACAAGGCCTCGATAATCAGTGGGAATATTATTGAAAATTAATTCAAATATATGGGTGTAATGTATTTTCAGACTGCTTCGAGGGGGGGGGGGGGGGGGGGGGGGTGATCAATCACAGAAAGCTCTGTATGGTAATGTAATTGCAATTTGGTAAGAAAAAGTATATTTGTTTAGCAACTGAATTCCTACTTTGTCATTTTGATAGATTTGTGATGAAAATTACCAATGGTAGTGTATGTATAGGCACATGAGGTAACTGAGCTACCGACCGGCATGAAGGGCAGTAAGAAAGTATGGGGTGACTGAGATGTCATAGACATGTATGTACTGAATGTTTTTGAAACATAATTTGCACGTAAAAAGTTTTACGAGTATTATTACATAAGAAAATTGATATTTGAAATTTTAACAAAATATCAAACTAACATTTTACAGGATTATATTCTTATAGCAATAATAGAGTTTTCCAAAGCTGTCATAAATAGTCAGTTATACTTCAGGTTTAACGTACCTAACATAAAATCAGTCCATAAATATATATTTTGGGTTATTACTACATGCAATAAATTATTATTTTTTTTTTTATCCCACTACCGAAGGATTAAGTATAGGCATGGGAATTCATAAGAAAAATGCTACATATTTAAAAATTCAAAAGCCGTGACAAGGTACAATTTCTCAACTCGAGTGTCCTCTTCCTCCATGTAATGTACACTATCACTTTCAGAGTCTGGGCGAAGCAATCTGATTAAAATCAGCTCCTCGTCCTCTCCTTTGTTTATCGAGGAGCTGATATTAATTAATCAGGTTGCTAGGCGAGGCCATTGGAGAGTTTTGAAATGTTAGAAATGTGTACAGCAAAATTCTTTACAAGTAGTTTAGATTCATGATTGTACATACAATGACCTGGTCCCAGGGAACTTGGAGATCCGCTCCTTTATTGATCTCAGTTTCACTTTTGTACTATATGTTCCTTCTATCAAAGTGAGACTTGGATCAAAAGTGAACTTGTTTGGATTCATGACTCCAGTCTGTTGCGGTTTTGCGCAAGTCCAAATAGGAATTCAAAGTTTTACTTAGAAATGTATATAGGAAATTATTTTCAAAACATTCTCGGGAACAACACTGGTACGGATTGTTGAAGTACTATGCGAGATATTCATAACTTCATGTAGTGTAATATTAAAAAAAATTTCACATTATGACCTAAAAGTCTGGATAAGCTGTTCGAAAATCTATCCAAAATCCACAAGGAGACAGGATGTTGAATATACAAGCAGATGCTTGTGGCGTAAATTCAAGTGTGTTACGACCCTTCTCAGAGCGGGGGTTATAGTTTTATGCGAGAAAATACAAGTCCAAATGCAACGGTGAGCGATGTGATCCATGGGTCTCCCCTTTTTTCTTCTATGTGAATGAGCTTATTTGATGATCAATGTAATGAACGTGTAGCGTGATGAAGTGAGAGAGAGAGAGAGAGAGAGAGAGAGAGAGAGAGAGAGAGAGAGAGAGAGAGAACTAAAATGACTAACCAACGACACGAACAATTACATCAATCTTAGGAATGACCTGCCCCTTTCCGGAGGACAAACAAAAACGTTTTACGTCGGTACCTTGACTCGTTTATGTAAAACCCTTTGGTTTGTCCTGAGGAAGGGACAGGTCGTATCTAGGATATATCTAAACGTTCGTGTCGTTGATCTTTTCAATATTTTATATAATTTTTGCATTTGACCCTGTAATTACTTCGTGGACCCGATACTTTTATATCAGATGTTCCTGGAATCGCTTTCTCTCCGTGGGCGGATCAAAATGTATAATTTCAATGTTTAATATTAGATTGGCTGAAATGATATCGTTGAACTTTGAACATTGCAGTTAAGGACAAATGATACCAAAAATAATTTGTCAAGGAATTTTGTAAAATTTTTAATAATGCTAAAAACCCACACACATTTACCACAAAATTCTCCTAAGAAACTACATTATTCAGTCACAAATCCTTATTTTGAAACATTAGACCTACTCCAAAATTGAAATCCTTCAGAAAATGCCCCTACTGCTGCATTTCATTCCATTGTGGCCGTTGTTTGTTGTTGTTTCATCCAATGATACAAAGTCCCACGTAAACACAGCAAAATTCTACTTCATTTGAAGCGTCCTAAATCTTGGGTATACTTCCCCTTTTTTAAAGACTTAAATGAAGGGTCTCTTAAAGATATTACTTTCTTTTTGTATACTGACTGGACGGCCGTAATCATATATTCAATATTGAAGCATTGTCATACAAAGCATATTTAAAGTCCCCCCCCCCCCCCCCCCCCCCCCCCCATCTCAATTTTTGGTGTTGCGATATTTTGAAGACGATTCCAAAAACTATGTACAACCTAAGTTTAAATATATGAATAATATGTAAAATCGATATTATTTTACATCTACGGTTATACGTAATGTCGGATTAATCAAACTTGCAATCGGTTATATATTCCATTTTGTGTCTTTGGAATAATGAATAAAAAAAACTTTCACATTGTTGTAGTCAATTTAAATATTTTTTAAAGAGTTATCGTTCTTTTCTAATTAGCCACGTGATCTTCTTGACTACCCCGGAAGTCGCCCCTGCCATAGCGACCATCAACAACCATATTATTGAGCCAGAGGTGAAGCAGACTCCTCTCTAGTTTTTAGTTGAATTTCTCGTCACATGCGAGTGTGGCAGTAGTGGTGGACTAATTTTTAGATTGGCCTTCACGTAAAATTATGGCAACAGCAACATTAGCCAGCAGGGAGATTCCTCCAGAGAGACCACAAGTTCACATCGCTGAAACATCTGGGGGATCTCGTAACGCTGACATGGAAATTACATACACGGGGAACACAGGAAACGACATGGGGATCTCCACAATGGGCTTCAGGGCTTCGAAATACAACCCTCCTGAATGGCACGAGAGCAATTATGCTAAGTATTACCAATCCTTTGTCGATCGGGACAATGCGGAGAGGATTCGCCACGAGTCTAAGAGAACCGCAAATGAAACAGAATCTACGACTAACAAAACGCAAGCAGAAGTAACTAAGAAATTGGGCGAGAGAATTCAGGACATTAACTTTTGGAAATTTGAATTAGAAAGGGAGATTCAAGATGTAATTGCTGAAACAGATCTTCTTCTGGCGCAGAAAAAAAGGTTGGAAAATGCACTTCGTGCAACAGAAATTCCTCTTCACATAAGTACAGATAACTTGAACTGCCGACAGAGAAGACAGGCTGTAGATTTGGTGCAGGATAATGTGGAACTTGGACTATTGAAGGTGAGGTTTACTAATTTAAAAAGTATGTACAAGCTTATGTTTTAATTCATGAATAAAACACCATTATATCAGTACCAACATACAGTAAGAATAGAGCAATTCTATGGCACAGTGTTGTAGGATTTGATACTCAGACTGTTAAATAATATGAGTATTTATGTTTCTTTACAGGAAGTTGAAATAATCAACAATGTTCAAGATTTGCTCAAGAAAACAATTGACCAGTCAGATAAACAAATTAAGTAAGTACCCAGGATTGAAAGAAAAAGCTTTTGTCTGATTTTGCTGAGGTAGGCATAATCACAGTTAGGATTTTCTATTGTCCTTGTGACTGTTATCTTTCAGATTAAATCGAGATGCAAAACAAAACCTGGAAATGGACTGGAGTGATAAGAAAGAGGCCTTAGAGATTGATACCAAATCTGGGGCCCTTAGAAATGAACACACAGATAAGCAGTTTTACTCAGGAGCAGCCAAGTTTGAAGAAATGTAAGACAGTTCATTAGATCAACAAAACTACATATTAAAAAACTAGAAAATGAGTCAAATGACTAAATCAATGATTTTGTAAACATTTACAGTCAATCCACCCCTGAGTCTTGGGCCCAGTTTACACACGACAACATCGTTCGTGGAGAACATGAAAGGATGGCCTCTATTCAGCTGAGACAGCTAATTGATAACATCCTGGCTGACACCTCCCGAGACATGAGAGAGCAGTGTGACACAGTAGATGTCTGCTTCCAGAAACGTTTGGAAGAAATGGAGGATTCTAAAACTAAAATGGAGGAAAACTTGAGAAAGGTATTAAACATGCATCTTACACTGAGTGCATGGTTTCAATTCACTAGGATGATGCAAGTGCTATATTAGTTATCACACATGAAGCTTTCAGCAGTGTGTGTATAAATTATGTTGCAATAATAACTTCTTATTTCTAGATTTGCGATGAAATTGCACAAATGGAGAAGAACATTGACATGCTGAGGAAGGCTATTAGAGACAAGGAGAACCCAATGAAAGTATCCCAGACTCGCCTCAACAACCGCACGTACAGACCAGGCGTTGAGCTCTGTCGAGATCCCGTGCAGTACAAGTAAGGCTTTAATATTAAAATGAATCCTGGACACCATTCAATCTTTCAATGTTTATTTGCAGGGTATTTATACAGATGCTTTTCTAGAAAGTTCTAACAGCAATTGAAAAAAATTTTTTTTTCTTAGATACTACTATTCAATATACTTCAAAGACTCATGAAAACTGATCAAAACTGTGATATTACAGGCTTGTGGGAGAAGTGAATGAGATTGCCCAATCCATTGATGCTCTAACAGAACAACTGAACAATGCTGAGAACTCCAGGAAGGACCTGCAGGACAACAGGATGGCTCTAGAGAAAGAAATTGCCTGCAAGAAGAACAGTATATTTATTGACAGGGACAAGTGTGTCAGCGTACGCATGAGGTACCCCACCACACTCAAACAACAGGGGTACCAGTAACCCTATAACATGTAGACTTATTATTTCACTGCTTCTGTCTGTCTAGATCTGTTTTCAGATCAAAAGCTTGCACTGCACACTCATTAATGTATTGGTTGATACATTTTTCTCTAAATTTATGGACATAATAATTTATGTTGCCATTACTGGATTTAAAATCATGCATCATTAAAATGTGTTTACAGAACCAAGTAGGTCTACTTCAAATACATCTGGTACCGATTTTCCCTTGCCTTTTGAACATTAAATTATAAGTGTGATATTGATGAAAATAAACAGTATTTTGTAAATAAAATATATATGTGAAGAGTACAGTGTGTATTTTTTCTTTATAGAGTTGGAAGTAAAATGCATGACAGGTCCATGCAGATTAGTACTTTACAGACAACTCCAACTATTATTGGGATGCTAGTAGTTATCCAGGTGCACTTGTTTTACAAATCTGGGTTTATAATTTGACATCACAATACATGAATTGTGACATATGCATTATTTTTTTTTTCTTTGCATATTGAACAATATCAATGTAACAATAATCATTAGAAATCTTTCATATTTTATACCGAGTTAGCTGACCATTTAAGGCAGATACCTATAGATTTTGGGGTCATGATGTCAAGGTTACACACAGTTATTCAATTTGTAACTTTACAATGCTTTTATTGTGACGCTATAAGTTAAAAGTTTCAACATAGACTTTTCATATTTCAAACAAGGGAATGTTTGATGATTTTTAGAAAGATGCCTTTTGTTCTGTGAGTTTATGATCACTTTTGTTGTGACATGATATCCTGAGTGGTTTTTAACCTGAAGCTTTATATTCTGTATACAGAAGTAATTGACCATGATAGGAAGACACCTAGATATATCTTTGAGTCATGAGGTTAAAGGTCACAACAGATCTTCAATCTATGTTTGATACATTTTCATTGTAACACAATATCTTGAAAAATTTCAAACATACAGCTTTCACATTTTAAATAAAGGTAGTTGTTTAGACACCTATAGATTATGAGCCTCTTCCTGTCTGTTTGTCCATCATCACCTTTGTTGTAACTTCCATGTGGCTATCGTCGCTGGATAGCTGAAAAATTGCTCAGGCGACTATAAATAAAAAAACCAAACAAACAAACCATGTGGCTATCGTAAACATTTTTCGTCAAAAAGCTTTCATATTTTATATAAAGGTAGTTGACCATTAAAAGGGCATGGACATACTTTTTACGAAAAAAAATTAAATATTTAATTAACGATATGATAAAATTTATTTGTGTGAAACATAACAAATGCCTAAATTTCAAAAACATGCAAAAATTTATTTAAGACATCAAAATTTTTCATTTTCAAAACTAGCTGTGATACCTGTTTATGTTACATGACTCACTATCAACATGTTACGTGACTCACTATCAACATGTTAGGTGACTCACTATCAACATGTTACGCGACTCACTATCAACACGATACAAAAGTCGACAGCTTCAGTGAGAAAATTTTCAGTTTCCCACTTTTACCTTGCTCCCTAAGTTGATTTATCATTTAGTCGATTTATCATTAAGTTGATTTATCATTAATCCATGTCAAAAAGTTGAATGTTTTTGACATACTTCATAGAAATCTTGGATTTCCCACCTCCACACATGGTTTTTTGCTAATGATGAGCAAATTTATAAACAAGATTTTAGGAACCAGATTTTATGTAGATGCAAAGTGTATCCTATGTAAAAATATTTTTAATTCATTTATCTATGAAATATTTTTATTTCTATAGCAAAAAACCTCTCAATTTCAATTGATCATAAATCAAGTTCATACCATACCCCTTTAAATAGTACAGGTTTTTAGTCATGGGGTCAAAGGTCAAGGCTACAGCTGACCTTTGCACAAAGTTCGCTACTCTTAGAGCTTTTGTATTTTATACAAACACAGTTGATCCTGCAGTTGAAATGCAGATCTGGGAAGAACATACAGTAACATATTCCTTTCTGTCTTAACAAACATTAATAAATTCTGTGTCATTAGCAATACGTTAATTAAGTTCTCTGTGTGACTATTTCTGAAGGAGTCCATTGGGTAGTTTCAGTATCAGATAATAAGGGGACTTTTACTGGGGTACTGGTAATTTCAGTAATAGATAATGAGGGGACTTTTACTGGGATACTGGTAATTTCAGAAACAGATAATAAGGGGACTTTACTGGGATACTGGTAATTTCAGTAACAGATAATAAGGGGACTTTTACTGGGATACTGGTAATTTCAGTAACAGATAATGAGGGGACTTTTACTGGGATACTGGTAATTTCAGTAACAGATAATGAGGGGACTTTTACTGGGATACTGGTAATTTCAGTATCAGATAATAACGGGACCATTCTGCAATAAATTAGCCATTTGAAATGGTTAAAATCTTTTATTATACCTGTATATATATTTTCAAAATAACAACAAAATGTAACTAGTAACTAATGACTGTAGATCTGGATTAACTTGAGGATTGCTCAGTGTCTTCCATGGTGTCTCGCACAATGACAGGGTATGTTTTAGAGTCTGTCAGAAAACTGAGTGATCGCAGTAACTGGGAATAATCACTGGAAAATAAAATAATGAATTCAGTACAATAATGCAAGAAAGAGAGAAAGATTGAGAGAATGTCTAATTCAATCAATGCTGTCACTACGTGAGAAATATTACCCTGGAGAAATATCTGTGGACTCCATTAGAGCTGTAACCATGGAGACCAGAGCCCTTTGAAGTTTACTGGTCAGTTGTTTGTATTGAAGCTGGAACACAAGATGGAGATAATGTTCCAGCTGTTTGTGGGACTGATAGCAGACTCGGGAATTCAATAACGGCAAGGTGAATTTATCTGTAAAATAAAAATCATTAGAAGTAGCATCATGCACATACCCACCCCCCACCCCCCTGAATATTGGAAATAAGCATTAGTTTAAACTGTCGCAATTCTTCTGATTAAGTACTTCACCTCTTAGAAAGAGTGTATTTTATGTCTCATTTGAGAATTTTGCACTGATATAGAGACATCAACATTTTTAGGTGAATGCCACAAATTTTGACCTATGTTTGGTGTTTACAGTCAGAGCAGTGAGGGTTCTTCAACTAAGGGTTGTGCAAACACCTTCTGTGCCACAGGACCTTCAATGTTTAGGTCATATCTTCAAGAAATCTTGGCTGAGATTAATCTGGACTGACACCTTCACCAGTTCAAATACCTAACCAAGCTGAACCTCAGCCTAGATTAATCTTGAAGAAATCATTGCAAAATAGAAATTACCTTGTTGTTAAAACTGTTGAAGAATAGCCCCCTTGGTTTTTAAGCTAGATATTGTTAGAAAATAAAACCCAAGCCCTTTGAATTTTGCTTTAATTTTTCAACAAATTTCAAAACCAAGAGGATTATTCTCCAACAAAATCCTACATGCTGTGTTTATTTCTTAAACAGTAGTATACATGCCTATAAACGGAGACCACAACATGGCTGACTTGCTGTGTGGGGGTGAAGGACTCCACTGGTGTTCCACTGAAGCTTTGCAGAAGTTAAGATCATGCAGACATTCTGAAATCAGAAGCCAAGTATCATGTTCTCAGATAACCAATGAAATTTTTGTCACATGTTATTTTTGCCCAGATGTATATACATGACATTGCAAAACATTTTCATCCCATTTTTAAATTCTACCCAAACCACTGAATTTAAATTCACCTAGTATCAAATTTCTCCATTTAAAATGATCACGAGGATGAAGTGAGCTAAAATAAAACGGCGACAAAAATTTTACTGGTTGGTACAATAATACCACCAATTGATCAAAATCAACATGCAACAATTGTATTATGCCATAAAGCAATAACAATGATTTGTAAAATTTTGATTCACAAAAATATAGCTTCAGTTATTGTGTTGCAACAAATCTATGTAAATGACAGAAGAAAAGAAGGACAAGATTTGACTCTTAACGACACATGCAATGTTTCTCAATAATAAATAATTTTTCATGACATTTCACATACAATTCACTTGCATTCCATCTCGTTTCTACAAAACATCTTGGGTATATAACCATGTCTATTTTAGAGTTAGTGTAGTTTGACAGTTCCTGAGTTGTTGCAAGTGAAAATAAAAAGTCAGCTTTCAGTATTACAGGAAGTTGTATAAATGGACATTACTGTAGCTGAGTAGGAGAGAAAAAAATCTTTGAAACAATCTGGCATCAAATCCTTGCATTACTAGTTAAGAGAACTAACCACTGAGCTTCCCAGTTTGACATACAAGTTATGGTAATTTTACTACATTATAAAATTTAAAACTATTTCGGAAATTATACGAGAATTCTTCATGTCGAGAAGATGAAAAAACAATTTTAAAGAAATTGTCAGAAATGTCACCTATGTCCTTGATAGGAAACAGATACACTGTTCTGTATTGAAAAATATCTGACCTGAAACTCATCACACTGAGTTCTACTTATAGTTAATATTCTACCTGTACTTTATAGTTAATATTCTACCTGTACTTTATAGTTAATATTCTACCTGTACCTTATAGTTAATATTCTACCTGTACTTTATAGTTAATATTCTACCTGTACTTTATAGTTAATATTCTACCTGTACTTTATAGTTAATATTCTACCTGTATTTTCCAGTGATGTTTCCTCCTGAAGTTGATAAAATCTTGTTAACACTAATTCCAAAACATTCTTTGTTCTCAGCACCTCAAATAAAGTAGATTCACCTGAAATAGATGTGTACAGTAGTATGTTTCCTGTCAAACCATGTACAAACTAGTACATATTTCTGTTTTAAGGTACAAACTAGTACATATTTCTGTGGTATGATACAAACTAGTACATATTTCTGTGGTATGGTACTAACTAGTACATACTTCTGTGGTATGGTACAAACTAGTACATATTTCTGTCGTATGGTACAAACTAGTAATATTTCTGTCGTATGGTACAAACTAGTAATATTTCTGTGGTATGGTACAAACTAGTACATATTTCTGTGGTATGGTACAAACTAGTACATATTTCTGTGGTATGGTACAAACTAGTACATATTTCTGTGGTATGGTACAAACTAGTAATATTTCTGTGGTATGGTACAAACTAGTACATATTTCTGTGGTATGGTACAAACTAGTACATATTTCTGTGGTATGGTACAAACTAGTACATATTTCTGTGGTATGGTACAAAGTAGTACATATTTCTGTCGTATGGTACAAACTAGTAATATTTCTGTCGTATGGTACAAACTAGTAATATTTCTGTCGTATGGTACAAACTAGTACATATTTCTGTCGTATGGTACAAACTAGTACATATTTCTGTGGTATGGTACAAACTAGTACATGTTTCTGTCGTATGGTACAAACTAGTACATATTTCTGTCGTATGGTACAAACTAGTACATATTTCTGTGGTATGGTACAAACTAGTAATATTTCTGTGGTATGGTACAAAATAGTACATGTACATGATTCTGTGGTATGGTACAAACTAGTACATGTTTCTGTTTTATGTTTCCTGTGATATAGTTGTCTATTCCATTTCGTCTCTGAAGACAGGCTATCATTATTGGATTATCTTGTATAAGTCAGACTTGTGGAATCGGTCATTCTATAAATGCCAGAGGAGTGCTGAATGGTTTTTAATGTTATGGAATCTAACAGAGGAGTGCTGAATGGCTTGTAATGTTAGTGCTGACTGTTTTAGAGGACTCTCTTTACCAGAAGCACAGTACTGTAAATCAGGCATAGAGTTAAAAATAATAATAATATCCTTTATTTTCCCAGGATGACACAAATTAGCACACAGATAGTTTTCATTGTGGTCCTGCATTAAAACACATTATACAAAATATACATGATAGAAAAGAGAAGAAAAAAAATATCATAAGACAAACATAAAATAATATCTAAATATGAATACATGATATAAAAGGAGGAAAAACATAGACTAAGACTTGTATATACACACAGTGTCACAGTACAAGTATATAAAAAAAATTTGCCACGTACATTATCAATGACCTGAAGTAACAAAGGGGAAATATAACAAATTTGACATATAATCATTCGACCTGGTTTGGTGACAACTGACTTCCCTTGTATACTGAAACACGTTTAGGTAATATGGCATTTCATTGTTTAAGACTTTGAACAGAAAGACAACCTTTCTATAAGTAAAATAATCTTCGACTGGCATCCAATTCAAACAAGAAAATAAAAAGTGAGTGGAGGTCCTGATATCTCCAGTATTTAAAGGTAGTTTTGCTGTTCACTTTTGCAGTTTATAAAAATTTTATCTAAATATAGTTTTTGACCAAAGTAGAGTTTTTGACCAAAATGTCACTATCAAAATTTCTGACCTATAAACAAATAATAGAATCTTTCATTTGTATGACTGGGATTTGGAAATTCTTTCTCGGTGACAAGATTTGCTGACTACGTTAAAACAGTGCTGAATTTTAGACTGTTGATTCTGTTCCTGACTGAGGTGAAAATTTCCTCACATAAGGAAAAATTTCACATTATTTCTATGGTTTAGCATATTCATTTAGGAATTCTGAAATAATTCCAAATTATAAAAACAATCTGTCTTACAGACCTATCATCAGACATATAGACCTACTGTCAGACAGTAATAAAGAACTAACATCAGTAATAAATCTACCATCAGTCAGTCATATTACCTACCATCAGACAGTCATATAGATCTACCATCAGACAGTCATACAGACCTACCATCAGATAGTCGTACAGATCTACCATCAGACAGTCGTACAGACCTACCATCAGATAGTCGTACAGACCTACCATCAGACAGTTGTATACACTTACCATCAGACAGTCGTATAGACCTACCATCAGACAATCATACAGACCTACCATTAGACAGTCGTACAGACCTACCATCAGATAGTTGTACAGACCTACCATCAGACAGTTGTATACACCTACCATCAGACAGTCGTATAGACCTACCATCAGAAAATCATACAGACCTACCATTAGACAGTCGTACAGACCTACCATTAGACAGTCGTACAGACCTACCATCAGACAGTCGTATAGACCTACCATCAGACAGTCGTATAGACCTACCATCAGACAGTCGTACAGACCTACCATCAGACAGTCGTACAGACCTACCATCAGACAGTCATACAGATCTACCATCAGACAGTCGTACAGACCTACCATCAGACAATCGTACAGACCTACCATCAGACAGTCGTATAGACCTACCATCAGACAGTCGTATAGACCTACCATCAGACAGTCGTACAGACCTACCATCAGACAGTTCTATTGTCAGTTCTTCCAGCATCCTCCTCAATCCATCATACTCTTGTTCTGCTCTCTGTACATTGGCTGCCATATCGTAACCTAGGTCATGATCAAACTGTAAAAGTGTAATAATTGTACTTAAAAATAGATCACAATCAAACTATAAAGGTGTAAAATTGTATCTAAAAATAGATCACGATCATGATTATATTCCAATCTGCATAATACAAGTATACAATGTATAAAATACAGAAAACATACAGGGAAACATGTTTTCCTTACCAGTCGCTCTAAAGATTCCATAAAACCTTGTCCACACTCTGTGGAGTTCACTTTCTTAGTGACTTTAGTGACAGCCAATTTTTGTCTCAGTTTATGGTTCAAAGAAACTAACCTCCTTAGTTTGACTGGAATGTCAATATTATTTCTGAAAACAGAGAGAATTGGCATGAAATATATTCCTTTACCCTCCTTTACGAATGATAATGATCCTATTATAGATTTTGTTATCTTATTCAGCAAAGGCAGCATTTTTAAAGTCTAAAATTTTATCCATTGTCAGGCTGTAACCTACGATCTAACACTACTGAAACCAAAAATGGCACCTGACAATCTTGCTTCAGATAAAGCATTATGTTCAGATCTCACCCAGTGTTACAGTATCTTTCAAGGTATAGGTTCACCACACATGATCCAAATGTTTCATTTCATCAGAAGCAGGGCTTGAAATAACTATTTTTATTCACTGGTCATTTGGGCTACTAACTTAAATTTTTACTAGTCAATTGATAACATTTACTGTCCCTTCGGACCAATGACTATGAAAACAACTAGCCCAAATTCCATATTCAATCACAGATATCTGAATTTTAATCAATAATAAATAGAAAAAAAATATCTATTTATCTAATCTATCACTAATTTTCTATTAATATTTATTAAAATTCAGATACCTGTGATTTAATAATAATGAAACATTTTCATCACAAGACCTACTAATCTTGTTTATTCAAACTAGCATCAACAGGTGAAAAAAATGTCGTAATCTGATTATTTTTATCCATATTTTTCATGTAAAACTTAGAAAATAGTCAACATCAACTCCATTTTTGTCATTTGTGGAAGTATAGTGTCGCAGGATTACGAAAGTGTCGCATATTAGACAGCTCAGAGTATAGTTGTTAGATACTTGTAACTCCTCTTATGGTGTGTACCTTTGTGTAAAGTGTAGACAAATCATTCGAGGACTACCGATTTTATACTTTGCTTGAGACAAACATTGTGTTACTCAATAGTACAAATTAACAAAAGTGAATTTGCATGTGATAAAAACCTGGATGCACAGACATCTAATATTTACTAACCTGATCTTTGAGAAATTTGATAAGTATTTAAATTAACTAGTCCAGCGGGTGCATGCTATTTACAAAGCACTAGCCTGAATCCATAATTAAGTGTTCCGAGACCAACAATTATTTTGAGCCCTGCAGGAGTGGACAGACTTACAATTTATGTAGTTCTAACGAGATCTGATACCTCTACTTACCCATTTTTGAACAGGTAAAATCTGTTATCCGGTTCTGGTTCACCGATGTCTTTCTTGAATGTTGCACCACTAACACTAGGTGCTGGATATTTCTCTATGTGTCCTGATTTCGAGTTGATACGACTTGAATGTTCAGGCAGTGACACAGTTTTCTGTCTAGAATCTGGTGATGCATCATCCATTTCAAAATTTTCATCATTCTTCGTCTCTATTTCACCTTTCTCCTTGCTTTGTGTTGCAGCACTGTGACCCTGACTGACCTGACCAGCACTGTGACCCTGACCAGCACTGTGACCCTGACTGACCTGACCAGCACTGTGACCCTGACTGACCTGACCAGCACTGTGATCCTGACCAGCACTGTGACCCTGACTGACCTGACCAGCACTGTGACCCTGACTGACCTGACCAGCACCGTGACCCTGACTGACCTGACTAGCAGCAGGTGCCCCCTTCATAGACTTTGTTACACCTCTAGGTACAAACTTCTTGCTCCTTGTTCCCTTGGTCATGGCTTCCTGATTTGTGGAATTTTTAGGAAATGAAAGACATGGATTTGTTTGAAAAGGTGCTTTAACATGATACTTATTGGATGGCAGTGGTCTGCTCATTCCATTCAGTTTTCTGATATCTGCTTTCTTATTTTGTGTAAGTTTTTCAGAAGTTGATATTTTCAATATTTTATTTTTAGCATCATGTTTAATGGTAGAATTGATTATTTCATTAGACTTGACAGTCTTTGTTTGTGAGTCTTCATCTGTTTTCAATTCTCTCCTTTGTGAAGATGAAGCAGAGATCCTTGAATAACTCTTTGGACACTCCTCAGTCTGTCAAATATTAACACAAAATAAAATTTATTAACTGTTTCATGATGATATTTCATTCTGCTCTGTTTATAAGGAGATGAAATGAATATCTACTTTAATTATACATGCATTATAATGGGGTATATAAAAAAAGAAACTTGTGGTGATTTGTATGATTCCCTCCTATTAGAACATGCCCTTTTCTTGCTTTTAACGTGTGTAAGTTTTATCGCTTGCCTTGTTCTGTAAGTCTCTTGCTTTTAATATGTGTAAGTTTTATCGCTTGCCTTTTTCTGTAGGTCTCGTGCTTTCTGGGCCTTAACAAGAAGCTTCTCCATGGCATCAATTGCCTCTCTTTCATCTTGTGTTAAGCTTTCTGAAATTTAATTATATAAACCATAAAAACAATGTATAATGTGTTATTAAATAAAAGAGTATTAAATGAATGTATGCATCGAAAACCTCTGACAACTAAGGGCAGTCTCCCTCACAGCCATCTCTATTACCCACCTCCATTCTATCTCAACCATCTCCATTCTATCTCAACCATCTCCATTCTATTTCACTTATCTCCCTTCTCTCTCATCCATATCCATTTTAACTTAGTCATCTCCATTCTTTCTCACCCATCTCTCTAAATCACCTCCATTCAATCTTACTCATACTCTCTCTCTCTCTCTCACTTAAAACACTTTCTAAAGCCCCCCCCCCCTCTCTCTCTCTCTCTCTCTCTCTCTCTCTCTCTCTCTCTCTCTCTCTCTCTCTCTCTCTCTCTCTCTCTCTCTCTCTCTCTCTCCTTCTTTTACCCTGTTTACTTCAACGAAAGTGTTCTTCATATTAGCCTTACCTCTATGGGCTTCTTCTGATTTGGGCTTTTCACACTGTGTGTTCATGATGCTGCACATTTCTTTATCATCAGGTTCACCTTTTCTACTACTTGGCCTACAACAAGAAAATATTACTGGGTAATATCTGTGAAAATGGTTCAAAGTATGTAAACACCATAAGATTTCTAGTGAGTAGAAATTGTGAAATACATGTCTTACCAAGGCTTGAAGAGCATCTGTAACTGGGAACAATCAGACTGTAGTTCTCTTATCTTCTTCTCAACATCTCTGTGTAATTCTGTCACATATTGACATGCACTACAAAAATATTCAGAGCAATTAATCATTGAATTTCATATACTGAGTAAATAGGCAAGGACATTGTAAAGTGACATAACTGCATATCATAATTTTAGGTCCGCACACTTCCCAAACCTGTAATTGTTTGATCCACTAATTGTTTGCTTCACATCAGAATGTTCATGAACTCATAAGCCTGATGCCTTGAAAAAAATTCAGTGTTTAACACAGATTGTGACTGGTTCTTCACCAACCATCCAGAATTGGAAATGAAAGTCATGGGATAATGAAGATCCCATTTTGCAGGTGGCAATGGCGAGATAAAGAGCCCTCACTGCCATGACCATAATGTCAAATTTTTTGGCACTTTACCTAAATCTGGTGATGTCTCTAAGGAGTGAAAAATTTGTAAATGGGAAAGATAGCAGCAAACATACAGTCTTGCATTGATCATTAATGTCTCTCTTGAGAATTTTTTACTCATATGGAGACATCACCATTGCTGGTGAAGGGCTGCAAAATTTAGGCCTAGGCTTGGCACTTATGGCCTTTGAGCAGGGAGGGATCTTTATTTTGCCACACCTGCTGTGACATGGAGCATTGGTTTCTGTGGTGTCATCTGACAGTAAACAAACTATAAATAACATGTCTTATGACTTGACCTTGTTTGAGAGTGAAGCAAAAGATATTTGTACATGTATTAATATTATACCCATAACAGACACATAGAATAAAAATATTCTAAAGTTATGCGGATGTATACAGACACCTGTCAAAGCATCATGCAATACGATTTGAGACATTCAATTGATTTCAGTGAACATGGGGAATATAACATGGTTGATGCAAACAGTGAATTGTGATGTCATATACAGCATGTGTTAGCAAATTTACAAATCTAGGAGTCCAAAGAGTAACAATTATGGTTTATGCTTTACTGATTTTATGTAACATCTCAGAATGATGTGAACTTGGGTAGACAAAATTCAAAATGGAAAAATACACTTCCTCGTAATTGCATTCAAATTGACACCATTTTGACCAAAATTTTTAAGTTCCAAGAGTATGGTTTAATTTTTCATTAGTCTTCTATATTTTCCTGTTAAACACACACACACACACACACACACACACACACACACACACACACACACACACACACACACACACACACACACACACACACATGTTACATATAGGGAGAGCAGCAGATGAGAAAGTGCAGGTGACCAGGTTTTAGTCACACGTCGAGGGATGACTTG
The DNA here is from genome assembly GCA_024699665.1 of Ostrea denselamellosa. NCBI lineage: Eukaryota > Metazoa > Mollusca > Bivalvia > Ostreida > Ostreidae > Ostrea > Ostrea denselamellosa. The sequence continues at coordinate 3,219,385 of JAMZEH010000035.1, read as the reverse complement.
AAGCTCTCGAAGCTCTAAACACTACATATAACGTCATAATGCACTGTTTACATCAACTGAGTGAAGCTTGGACAGGCCTTAGGCTCTAAAGGAACACGTATGTAATAAGAAAAAGAGTCAAAATCAGCAGAAGAAAAGACATGATCCATAATGGGTGCTGCCATATTTTTTACTCATTAGTTCCTTCAACAGTTATTCGTTTTTTAATTTGGAATGCCCAAAATACAAAACTCTGGAGTGTATTTCATAATTTATACTCTCAATTTGTTTAAAATGAATGGTATAATCATTTAATTATTATTGTATCAGTTTTTAGCATATCATTAAATAGAAAAACAGTAATAAGACTAAATAAATGAATGAGCTATTGAGTTTCTATAAATAATGAAAAAAATATATGATATATACATGTATATCAATTTAAATTTCTTGGTTAATTTTGTTTATTTTCAGCTGTGGGATGTATTGATATTGTTTTTAATTGTTATTTTGAAAGAAAATGCAAATGTGACATCACAATACAATGTTTACATCAGCTGGCATTATTTTCCCCATGTTAAATGAGCAGGCGGATCATGTAGTTATCATCACATATCCCTGCTTTAATATTTAAGTTACCGGGTGTTTAGCAAGAATTTCATAATTATAATCTAACAGAGTTAAGGAATGACTTAAGCAATAACGAGTATAACCTGGGTTGGGTCAGTTCAGAGACTAGAATACATATATAATACAAATAAGTATCACTTGGAACACACCAATAACCATTTAAAGAGACACTACAGCTCATTTTCCACATTTTAATTGAATGCTTTTTAAAACATGTATCGATAAAATAATAAAAATCATAATGATAATGATAATGACAATTTTGAACATTAGGAATGCATTAATTTGCTCTCAACTGCACTTTAAAGATCATCCAGAATTCAATGGTTTCTTCATGCTGACTCGGAAATTTTAATCATGTGATTCAGTATGACAACACACGTGTTGTGTAAAAACTTATTTATATACCCCTTAAAGGGTCCACACTCGCTAATGGAGATGGGATTATTTCCTGCTTCTTATAATTCAGTAATTATAAATCATTATTATAATGAAAAACTGTTCATGTCCCTATTAACCAAATAATGTATTTTTTTAAAACATGACACATGTTTTGATAAAAATAGCACTTACTTTTAAAGCTCTGCTTGTGTGTCTTGTAGCTAGAGGGTCATAGGAATATACCCACGTAAATTCTAGTTCACGTATGAGTTGTATCTCCTTCTATTTTAACCAATTTTTTGCATAATCTGTCAAAATTCTGGGTTTAGCCATTGTATGCGTATTCTCATGGGATTGTTTACCATCTGTGTACATGTGTCCAAGGACGAAAAGGAGAAGTCTCAATGTTGATAAAAAAGGGCCCTCAAGAACTATTAATTTTTGCATTTAAATGAGAATTTTCAACTTTAGAAGTGTGTTATTTTCACAAAGTTTATACATTAAACTATGCAACAAAATTAGAGAAGGTTCTGAGAAAATTGTCGTATTATGATATTTGAGCAAAATGAGCTGTAGTGTCTCTTTAATGCTTCGCTTGCCCATTGGTCACACCGTATATACATATTTTTTCCCCACGTTCAGTGAATAGGTTGAAGGGAATGGCACAATACTGTTATTTGCACCGTGGTGTAAATTAGTTTTAAAGGGCAAATACCTCTTACACTTTATTGGCTTATTCCGTTAAGAATGTTCACAATATGCAAATTTTCAAAACTTAAAAGTGTTGTGCAGGTGAATAAAGTATAAATTAAAGCAACCATCTAGGAAGTGGATGGATAAATACATGAATAAACCTAAAAATTAATTTGTACCGCGGTGCATATAACGGTATTATTCCACGGGAATTATTCATTTTTTTTTTAATAATCATTATTTTTCGCGCGTCTGTTAATGTTATGGATATAATATAAATGCTTCGCCCTCAAACACGGTCACACCGTGATATATCATGAACACTTTTTGTTTCGCACTCAAACATGGACACGCTGTAAGACATTTTATGTATTCAGGTTAAGAATAAAATACTGTATAAACATTTAAAGACCAATAACTTACTATTCAATGGTTGGTAAACAAATTAAATCCAAGGAGGACGCCATTTTGAAAGGGAAAAGTGCAGTTAGGTCATACGGATAAAACTCGAATGTCCATTTAGCAGATACATTTTCCCATATTCTTTCTAAGATATAACTTTCGTAATATGAGTATATCATTAATGCATGTCTCTTAATATCATGGAGATATATATGGTTACACATGACATCTCGAAATAATCATGGACAAATGAACTTCACTATCGATTTGGCGATCGTCATCCGGGGATTTTGCAAGGCTAAGGATGGCGACTGAAAATACGCCTCGAAAACTTGCAGATTTGCGCGTTGTTGATTTACGCCAGGAATTAGAGAAAAGAGGCTTAGATAAAACTGGAGTGAAAGCTGTATTAACGGAGAGATTGCAAAAGGTGTATTTGAAATGAATGGGTGCTTTGCATATTTGTTTAATTTCCTCGTGCGTCCGCCATATTGTAAAGGAAACTCTTTTTCTCAGGATTCTGTTTTAATTTACCAGCTAATGGCTTTCTGAAGCAAGCCCACCCCTGATTTCAGCATATATCTGACTGTATATGCATAGAGAATAGATATGCCACTCAGTCGGTTTGTTAGATAAGTCCATGTCGCAGATGTGAACTTGGTGGCGCCAAGGCCAAAGGCCGTGATATTTCATAAACAGTGTGACGCAATGCATATAGAAGTTGTCTAATGTAGAGAAAGGTCGATTATTTTGGATATTTTATATCAAATCATTCAATTCGAAATAAATTAATGATAACTGGTCTTTTATGATAAGTTATATGGTGCTTTTGCATAGATTGAAAGTATGATGTCTTGCATTAATATCAGGTAGATACGTTGAGGCTACGTTGCTCGTTCCAAATCTCGGACCATTTTCACACTAAGTAAATTAGGAAATCTTGCCTGAACTTCAACCACTTGTGATTAAAATGGATTAAACTGAATTTCTTGTCTGCTTCAACTTTTCACCTTGGACCGGTAATGGGAACACGTCTCGCTATATTTTGATTATTCCTCTTTATGAGAGTAAATATATCCCATGTAACTGAGAAAAATGCCTGAGGAGTACATTGATTCAGAAGTGCTGAAAAGTCATGATACTACTGCTAATATGTAAAATGATTAGCATTGGATTTTCAATGTCCTTTTATCTTATGCAGCAATGTTGATATGAAATTTCCTGAATATGTTTTAAAATTTAGAAAATATAACTCTCACGATGTTGAGTGTGTGTTGCACCTATTCGGCACTGCATGAAATTTTCCCATTATTTTCAATCAAGACACCTATTTATGGTAATGTTTGTTTTCTAGAGGGATAATGATGTTCAAGTTCTCGCTATAAGAGAAGTGTTCTCAGCCTGTTGGACATCCTGTTAACTTCCCATCGCTATGTAATTGCATTTCTTACCTTGACACAGTGTAAATCCCACAGTAAATCAATATGGTTATTTTCAAAGCTGATGCAATTGTTCACAATTGAATTTCATAACTTCTCAACAGTGAAGAATACTAATAGTCTATTTCATGATTGTTTATAGTACCAGTGGGCCAGCATTGAAACAAACATTATATATGACACAAGGTATCTGTCTCAATTTTGAAATTTATACAAACATAGGTAGTTACAATATCTTCTGTATCATCTGAAAATGTTTTCAGTTTTTGTTGGCAAATTGTAAACAAAAAGAAGATGGAGACTAATCACAATTGATTAAAACAAGAATATGTGATTGGTTTTGTTTACCTTTCACTCCCATAACATGGATAAATTTGCCGTGGACTTCATTATATGTGTATTAAAATCCAGTTAAGGAGGTCAAGTTTTAATTGTGAAGTGTTGTTTTTTATTTTATCTTTGGTAATTTTAGGGTAAAATCAAAGTCAATATAAATTCATTCATTCCATTGATTAAATGAATTTCAGTTAATCAAAACTGTATTTTCCCATTAACATTTAAATTTTTTGATTGTTTTCCAATTGCCATTCACTAATCTAAAGTATACTTATTAAGTGCATCAAGCACTATGGTGGAGTGTTGTCAGAGTTGGTTCCTTACTGTGTGAAATGTTCAACTGTTGCTCCATTTCACTTTCAGAGGACTGGGAATTTGTGTATATAAAGTATGATATATATTCATTCACAATACGGTCTGAAGTTTAGGGAAGTAATGGTAGGAATAACTGTGATCAAATTAAAACTACTGAAATTTCAATTAATTCAATGTTTTATTGCTGGTTGAAAAGTTTTACAAGAATTTATACAAAGGCATTGACAGAGGTGTAAGTGAAGCTTGCATAACATGCCCTCTGGTGAGAGAAATGCACATTTAGATGCGTAAAATTGAAGAAAGGTGAAAATCAACTTTGCTTTGCATATTTGGTTTGTTGCCTTATTGTGACTACGTAGAAGGCTTTGTCAAAATGCATTAATATGGATTTATACACAGGAGTTGGCAATTTCATCAATAAATCAATACATATAATGGAAAGCAAATTAAGTGACAGGATTGCAACATGATTTTGGGAAATTCATTTTGATCTGACAGCAAATCAATGACACCAATGACAGCATTGCTGACATACAACATGTGTTTCAACTAAAATTCTAAATTAATGTCTCAAATACTATATGCAGCAATTCTTTTCAAAGTGATGTTATTGAGTTGAGAAGCCCATGATGAATAGTCGCATACACACAGTATGTTGCTCACTGTTTTGATTTTTATGTGAATTTATTTTGTTCTTTGTAGACACTTCTGAATTTTTCTTTCTGACTTTTGCCTGTTTATTTGTCTTCCTTGAATTTTGAAAATGAGTTTTACTGTGGTTTTTTTAAGTCTGTGTTTATGATATTTTAGGCATTAGAAGAGGAAGGGCAGAACCCTGAGGAATTTGATTTTGAATCTACAGCAACACCTAAAAAAGGGGGAACTGCTAACAAAGTCACTGATAGTAAGTTGTGTCATCTGTGAACAAAAATTTTTTTTGTTGCTTACTAAGTAAACAGGTGTTAAAAATGATCATTTTTATGTTGAATTTTTGCAGAATCGGAGGATAAAGATGAGGTTCAGGAAAAGGTACAGTATTTTCAGTCTTTTTGCAATATGTAATTGATGTTGGTTAGTTGACATGGTAGTATAAATGGTGATGGGTGACCATGTTGGTTTGTTTGTATGTTGGTTTACTTTCCTTCTGAAAATTGTTAGATAGGGTAAAGACATCACAAGCTGTAGTGAAGTGCCACACATTTTGATCTGTTGTCTTGACTTAAAAACATATGGCATTTTTTTATCTTTTCAATATGAAGAGTTATTGTATGATTTCTGAAATACAAGTTTAAAATTTATACTGTATTAAAATTCCCATGCTTTGTGTGGAGGCCTGGGTAGTTCCGGTGTTATAACATCTAACTAATAATGTAAGGGTCATGGGTTCTGTACCTGATTGTTGTAAAGATTTTCCTTTGTTACAGTAATTTCTGTCTATACAACTTACTGCAATGTGTATATTCATGAGCTGATTTTACATTTCTATTTACCACAATGGGAACTATCAACATATGGTAACTCTAAAACAAACCTGGTAATATATCCCAACATTTTTTGTAGAAACAAACCTTATGCTGTAGAGCATTGTTTTGTGGTATACGTTATGCTGTAGAGCATTGTTTTTTCATTTACATTATGATGTAGAGCATTGTTTTTGGTTTACATTATAACCAGTGTCTTTTTCATTTTATAGGAATGTGAAGAGGAAGAGTTGGAGGAATCTTTACTGACCTCAGAGGACGGCAAACTAGAGACTATTGATGATACCACTATTGATGATAACAAACTCTTGGAGGTACAGATTTCTGATATTTCTTTATTAAGTACAGGATGTAAGTGTCAAGTCGTCGACAATTTTAGCATTTCAGTTCTAGAAATATTTGGCAGCAAAATTCCATTTGTCTATTTGACCGCTGCAGTAGGCTGTTGCAGTGAACAGTTATCATTAGTGGGTTGTCAGGATGAAAGTATGGGTTGTTAATGTCACAGTATGTGAACTTACAAAGGAAGATTGAAATTAATATGATAATATTTGCAATTGTCTTAAGGATGCACCAGACACAACAGAACCTATGGAAACTGATATCAAACCCTCCAATGAAGAAGCTGAAGACAAGCAGGTAAGAAATGCACCGCAGTATCATTCTATTGGTAAATCTCAAATCTGATTGGCTAATGAAAAGGCTTTTAAACTCAATGTTGATTCCAAAAAGTACTGGGTATAGTAAAAATGATCTAGGAATCATTGCATGTGCAAAATATTGACATGTTCATTAATAATGACTGTAAATAATGACCACACACTAATTTTAAAATTTTTCAAAAAGACAAAGATTAAAGAAACTTCATTTCGATTAACTAAACAAAGTTTATGTTGAATGAAATTGAAAGTAGATGAATCCAACAGTAGAGTGATGAGTTCTGTCCATTGGTATGTAAGGGTCAACACTGTGTTCGTCATATTGTTGTATATCCTCTGTTTATAAACGTGACCAGAGAATTCAGGTTTCTGACTTCGTCTTCAGAAGATTTACAGAGAATCTTAGAAAACATTGACAGTTCAAAAGCTGTGTAGAATATTGTAAGAGTACTGTGTAACCCAAAGTATCAACAATGAATAGTTGGAAGAAATTGATTGATGAACTTGCAGAATTTCTCACAAATTTAAAAAAAAAAGTTTGGTAAAATATTATTAATACATAAGAGATTTCATGCCCAGTGATAATTCTTAATACATAGATTGATATTGTAAATGGTGTTGACTTCCATTCATAGTCTTGTATTGTTTTTATGTTTCATAATTATTAAAAGATCTGGGTAGTTCTATCCACAAAAATTGTGTTCTTTCAAAAATTTAGGTTTCATGGAGAAGGGGATTAGAATGAGTTGAGTGATTCTACAGGATGTCATGTTTTGTTACAGGATTCTAAAGTTGTTGAGGAAGCCACACCAGACCTGAAACAGGAAGAGAAATCAGAAACCGTTAAAAATGATGACATCTCAGAGCCAGCAACTGACAACAAAATTAGTATTGCAGGTAGGTTATACTAATAATGTAATACTGATCAATCATGTTTAAAGTAATGAGATTAAGGGGTGAGGGGTATGGGGGTTTGATTTAAGTGAAGTTTATGTGCCAAGTGTTGTACTTGAGTTGGATTTCCCTCAAAGCTGAGCCATGAGATTTCCCGAATTGGATTTACATTGAAGACAATATTCCTGTTTATATTATTCTGAGTGCATTCTTGCTCCAAGACACCATGGACTCAAATTTTGAGCTTTTCAAACGGATATTGATATTGAAAGAAGAAAAGAAATTGGTCAGGTTTGAAAGAACTGTTCATTTGCTGAAAGCTGATTGATCTTGCACCAACGTCTCTGGATACTTTGTCAACCTAATTGAAATGAACTTTCACACGTTTGCCAAGAAGATCAAAAATTAGCCTCAAAGAATTGATGATGGGTAAAAACATTCACATGATCATTACAAGTTGAAGAAGATGAAGAAGAAAATCACAAAACCAAACTGATAATTCTGTGAAGATTTTAAGAAGATTATACATGTTAAATTTCAACGTGAACAGAGAGACATGAGTATAAATATTGCTTTTAAGATGCTGAACAACGTTTGGATCAGATCTAGACATGGCTTTTGGATTCTTTTATATCACATACATGTATGATGTTGTAGGATTTAGTATTGTTAATGATATTATAATTATCTAGAGAAGTAGTCCTAGTGGTTCTATCATTGGTCTATAAACCCTTGCCCACAAATCACATGTTCCATTCTTTATCAGGACAATTAGAAATAATGTTTAGTCATAAAATTTAATGAATTGAATTTCTGTAGCTGCTCAGTCTACACCTAGTGTTGAAGTGGAGGTCAAAAACGAAAGCGAAGAAGTAACTCCGAAATCTTCTGAGCCAAACAAAGAATCTTCAAACAGTGAGGCGGAACAGACTGACGTAAGCACCAAGCCAGAGATGTCAAATCAATCAAACTCCGAAGAATCTGCTCCTGCCACTTCCAATGTTACCTCCAGTGTTCCAGAAAGTGCTCAAGAGGAGAAAAAAACTGCTCCAGACACAACACAGAATCCAGAAGAGCCTGAACCTTTGGATGTTCATGTGGACGACACGCAAAATGACTTGGATTCTGATATTCTTGAAAGTAAAGCTCTTAAATCTAATAGTAAAGATGTAACAGCTCAGAGTAGTGATGCGATGGAGACATCTGGAGGTGAAGGAACCCCAAGCAGTTCAACCGTCGCAATCTCTGATGGTAACAAAGACATTTCAGGTACTGAAAAAGTCGACGCGTCCAAAAGTACCGAAGCAGATTCTACACTCTCTTCCACCACCACCAGGCCTGGAGAAAAGACAGAAGACAGCAAATCCAAAAGGTCGGTGGGGTTTGTATGGTACATTGTATATAGCTTTCCTATTCCTTCAAGGGAGATGGCATGTCTCATCAAGTAGAGACGAAAGTTTTTCTGTCCCTACATCGTAGAATGATGACTAGGATAGAAATTGCAAGCTCCCTTTTCTCTCTATAGTCCCATTTTCACATCTATAGTCAAACAAAAAAAAACAAACCATTATTTTAAAATCATTTAACCTCTTTTTGTCACACCCTGTACTATATATCCCATGACTAAATTGTAAAGCACCACACCGCTTACCAGACTGCAAGACATAATGTGGTGATGCTCGGTGTCCAGGAGCCTTCCAGGTGAAGAAGACTTTCTCTACAGAAGTCAATGAAGATTCCGAAATAAATATACATACACACATTTCATTTAAATCTAATCATCATTTCATTTCAGATAATCTAGCTTTTATACATTGAATCCATCTATAACATTTACTTTTTAACGTTTTCAGCACTGACACCAAGGAACAGAAAAAGGATGATAAAGGTATGTAGGCATTACAAATAGTAATTTATCAGGGATAGGTGTGAAGGCATTACAAATGGTTAATTTATCAGGGATAGGTGTGAAGGCATTACAAATAGTAATTTATCAGGGATAGATATGAAGGCATTACAAATAGTAATTTATCAGGGATAGGTATGAAGGCATTACAAATAGTAATTTATCAGGGATAGGTGTGAAGGCATTACAAATGGTTAATTTATCAGGGATAGGTGTGAAGGCATTACAAATAGTAATTTATCAGGGATAGATATGAAGGCATTACAAATAGTAATTTATCAGGGATAGGTATGAAGGCATTACAAATAGTAATTTATTATGAATAGGATTTCAGTACTGGTGTATTTTTGGATGTTTAATTAAAAACGGACTACTTTCTCAATGACAGGAAAAGGCACTTCCGGTAGGAATCTCTGGGTCAGTGGACTTTCCTCATCTACTCGGGCGACAGATCTGAAATCCTTGTTCAGTAAATATGGGAAGGTAATGTTAAAGTCTTTGTTGATGATATTGAATGTGAAACTTTTGAATATTAAAAGACGGGAGATATTATGTTATGGCAATCATGTCTGTCCATCTGTTTCACTTCGTGTCTGTATCACAACTTAAATATTATCTGAAGGTGAAACTGTTCTGATTATTGAAGAGTACAAGTTTTTTTGAAGTGACACTAGTAACATTTGTCATTGGATTACGATATTTTGTGACAGGTGGTGGGGGCTAAAGTAGTGACCAATGCTAGGAGTCCTGGGTCCAGGTGCTATGGATTTGTTACCATGTCAACAGCTGACGAGGCATCCAAGTGCATCCAACATCTACATCGCACGGAACTCCATGGGAAAATGATCTCCGTAGAGAGGGTATAATTGACACCAGAATATGTAGTATAGAAATACATAAGAATTTCATGTAGTTTGCCATATTTTATTGTTGATAATTTCATATACATTTTTACAGGCTAAAAATGAACCAGGAGCACAAACAAAGGCATTGGCTGGTACCCCTAATGGGAGCCCAACAAGTCGTGGAACAAAAACTGATGACAAAAAGGCACCCCCAGTGAAACGGGATGATAGAGGTAACTGTCTCAATCAAACAAAAACTGTTAAAGTCACACAATTCAGTCTGCAAGAAGCAAAATCCATAATGTGTAATGAAATGGAAGTGTCACATCTTGTTCATTATTATGTTTTATGCAGGTAAGAGAGAGGACAAGAAACCAACAGAGAAGAAGGATGAAAAGAAAGATGTGAAAAAGGATGACAAAACGCCAACAAAGAAGGAGGACAAAAAAGACAGTGGCAAGAAAGACTCGCACTCTGCCAGGAAAACCACGCCAAAAAAGGCTGACGGTATAATCCTCCTCATCCAAAAAATTCAAAGTTTTAAAAACATGAATTTCAAGTCAATTTAGTTGAAATTCCAAGTTTCTTGTTTTTTAAAATGAGAAGATGCAACCTGCTTTGAACTTCCAATAATTCTTTGTAGACAAGTCAAGAACGGTGGTGATGGACAAAGAGAAAGGAGAACCAGTGGTTGTCGTCAAGGAAGAGGAGACCAAAGAAGCAAAAGAAGGAGCACCTGTGGTCAGGGCCAAGTCTACCACGTCCACTCACTCCAAGGACAAAGCTGACCACAAAAAGGAAGAGAAAAAAGATCTCCTATCGTTTGACAAGATCAAGGTAAGCATTGTTTGTTGGTACTGTTAAAAGACATTTACAAGACACTTAATAATATAATGTCTGCCCATTTTGCACTCTTCAACTCCACTGTAGGTGATCTTTGTGACATTGAAACACTTATTGATACTACCTGACTGATTGTACTTGTAGGAGGAAAGAGAGAGGGAGAGATTGCGTCAGCGGGAACGTAGAATGAGGGAAGAAGAAAGGAAGAAACGATGGGAGATTGAGCAGGAAAAGAAACGACAGAGAGATGTACACATGAAACAGAGAGCTGAAGCAATACGCCTGGCACGGGAAAGGGAAAAGCTAAGGTTAATTTTCGGATTTGAAGTCGGATTTGATGTATATTTGAATAATTTGGTAATCAGATGTGTGCAAAGTGCAGATTTGAAGTATATTTAAACAGTTCAGGTAATCAGATTATGTGCATGTGAAGAAAAAGTTCTAATGAAGTTGAGCAACATTAAATTGCAATTTCAAAGTTGAGTTTTCTTTCCCAGGAGGGACAGGGACCAGTTGGAGAAAGAGAAGTTAGAGCTGCAGAGACTAGAGAAACTGAGGCTGGAGCAGATTGAAAGAGACCGACTGGAACGTGAACGGGAAGACAAGAGACGATTAGAGCAGCTCAGGTATGCTGTCGGCCTGTAAATTACATAAAACAGAGACAGATATTAATAAATGGTACATGTATATATTCACATAATAATCTCCCCCTCGTTTCTGTTGAGCCTATATAAAGTATTAAAGTATGTGGGAAATCAGGATTGGACAGAAACGAGGGGGACAGGAAAGTACTGAATAGAAAATATCAAATATATCCCCCCATTTCCCCCCCCCCCCCCCCCCCCCCATTTCCACAGTAATTAATATCCATAGGCTGGAGGCATAACGGAGACTAAACACAATATTGTTTACATACAAACATGGACATTTCGTAGAATGTCTATGAAAGAAATTGAAGAAATTGTTGTTTACATGCACAGGCTGGAGGCAGAGCAGATGAGAAGGATGGCTATGAAGAGGCCATATGAATCGCGTGGAGGCCGGGAGGAGTTCTGGACAGAGCCCAAGCGGCAGGCCATCTCTGATGCTCGATTCTCCTCAAATTCTTCATTTTCCTCAGACAGGTAACGTAATTTACACACTGCAGTTCATAAGGTTCTGATTGTTTTGCATGGTTACGTGTTTTATTGCTTCATGACATTGTATATTAAAAGTGTTCTGTAATTTTCTGAATGTGTTGAAGTTATATAAATGGTAGATTAAAATTTAAGACTGCATGTTTTTGTCATTTGCATGCCATGTTCTTTGGTGATGGCGAATATGTTTATATCCCTTACATATTAGATTATATGATGATAGCAGAGACAATAGAATGTCTGACCGAAGTCAAACCGCTGCCTTTGACAGGAAAGTGGAACGCTATGACAGACGTGAGGATAGAGTGGCAGACTCCAGGGGGGACAGCCGTGGGGGAGATAGGTCATTTGGAGACAGACGAGAGCGGGACAACTTCAATCGAGATGGACGTCAGGATCGAAGAAGTAATGAGAGATTTGATCGGTGAGTTTTGTTGGTAGTGGAAGGTCATATCACAAATATTAAAACTGTTTAGAAACCACTGTACCAGAAGAATATAATCTGGTAATTATGATATACTTATGATATACTCATGATATACTTATGACTTACTCATGATTTTATGACTTTCTTTTCAGTGAAAGAGATCGAAGTAATGTTCGTGATGACAGAAGAGATAATTTTCAGCGGGATAGATCAGACAGACGAGATGATCGGGACAGTGATAGAAGGGGGGCTAGAACTCCACCTCGAGATAGCAGATCAGAATGGAAGTCTGAGAGAGGTGAGTATATATTTATATATACAGACAGTAAGCAGAGTGAAAGAGGGGTAAGCACAAAGAAATAGTAAACAGCAAGTCAGAGAGAATGAAGTATAACTCCACCTAGAGTCAGTAGACAGTGTGCCAGTATTATGTTTTCCCTATAGCTGGCTGAAGCACCTGTGTTGTTAGCCATTTGAGGAATCTGTCCAAATTACGAACACAGTAAATTCTGAGTCTGAGCTGTTTTGAATGTTGGGAATGACTTGTAAACTGAAATTGACTGTTTCCAGAGAGACAGGGAGGGAATGATACAAGGATGGTTGTTCGTGGCTCAAGTTCTGGTCGGGATAATTGGCAGGGAGGAGGTAGTGGCTCCAATCTACAGGACGACAGAGGTCGATCTCGTGTAGGAATCACTCACAACCCTGGACCAGGACTGCTGGGTAATTACCTGTACTGAATTCATATTTGTGGTAGTAAGGACAACTGATCAGCAGAGCTGAAACAGTTACACCACTCCTTTTGTTCTGAGTTATAGAACACTTTATCATAAAATAGAAATACAAATAATCATTTTGAAACCTTCATAGGGGTGTGAAATGGGGTGGTTTCATGTAATCAAATTCTGTGAAATGCAAAAAGCTCAGTATATTTGATCACTTCATATCCAGATTGTGTGCTGTAAACAGAGTTATTTTTATCCCAAATTATTTTTGCCTTTATACACTTCCAGACAGTTTCCCTTCATTTTAAATATGCTCAGACACAGTTGTGTGAAAAGAGGAGTAAGGCAGAATACAGTTTCGCCCAGGTCTTAAATTCGTCTGACAATGAGGGCAAAAGAGGCAAAAATTAAAAATGGGGGCAAATATTTCACAGTATACAGAATATCTTATTAAGAGAGCACCTGATTCAACATACTGTTGTGTATCTTGTAGGTAGTGCACCAAGTTCACAAAGGAACTGGGGAAGCAGTTCAGATAGAAGTAAAGTAGAGAGCAGCTGGTCTGCATCCAGGCAGCAAATGGAGAGCAGAAGCTCGGGATCTCAGCAGCAGGAACGCTGGACGGGGGGGAGTTTAGGTCTTCAGGCTGACGCTCGTCAGCAGACCTTTAGTACTCAGATGACAGGGGGTATACTAGCCGCTGGAGTTCCAAACATGTTGTTGACCTCTGTACCACAGGCTGCAGGAATGGTACTGACTAACACTTCCCTTACCAGAGGTCAAGCTGAGCCGAGATTTGATGCCTATAAGAGCATGCAGAGTCAGTTTAGAAGATACTGAAGAATTATTTTAAACTCTTTGTGCATAAAGATTGTTTTTGTGCATGCAAATTTTATATACATTTAATCATTGTTCATTTGATCATAAAATGATTTTAATGCATTGTATGTGAAAGTAAATCCCATTCATTCAACAGTTTCTCAAATCATTGATGTCATTTGAATAAAAATTACAATGAAATGTTGTTCAGTAGAAATGATTTTGGTTAGTTGCCATCGCATTGACAAGGTATATTCTGCTGCTTTGTTATAAACCTTGGCCTCATCAGGTCTTTGCTATATTTGACACGAAGGGCGGGGCCAAAACTGCCAAAAAGTGATCAATGTACAAAACATTTCTTCTCTAGAACTGCACATTTGCAAGATAGACTAAATGCATGGTAATGTCGTCATCAGATGATGTGTTGCTTACCTACATCCTTTACCTTTGACCTTACTAGTAACACATTTTTGTGTTTGATCCAGAACTTGTTGATCAGGTCAAACTCGAGTACTCGATGTCAAATTGCCTTGACCAAGGATATGGTTGACACTTTGGTGTAAAAGACAATGCCTAAACTGTAGTTTGTTTTTTGTCGGGATTGAAGATTAACCTAAATAAAAATGGCTCGAGTTGCAAGAACATCAGTATGTATTCAATATAGTATACATAAATACATTTAAAAATGAATAAACATTTTATCCACCAAGATAAAATTTTATTCACCAAGGCAAATGGTATACCTTGTAGAGCCAAATTTGTGTCCTGGCAATCAAAGATGTATGACGCGCGTGGAACTTTGTCCTTGAGAATTGTTTCTGACCAAGGCCAATCTATCGATGCATTGAGCTATATAGCTGACTAAATTCAAGGTTGAGTTATCGGATGAACGCACTGCATTTGTAGGAGAGTAGTCTGTTTAATCAAATTTGATGGGAACTGCTGCCAACTATCTGAATTCATGATGTTCTGTTGAAAATGTTAAAATCTGATTACTGATTACAAATTAACTTTGAAGTAATCAAGAATTTATGACCATGTGTAATGTAATTGATTACTTTTGAAATATCCCTGCTCCTCGTGTTGTTTTTCTGAATTATTTTTCTGGGTTTTCTTTGTTTGCATACGAGTTTCTTCAATGTCATGTAATCGACTCAATGAGGTACGAATTAACTAATGCTCGAGTATGAAACTCAAAATGGAGGAGAGATAAGAATTTGAAATATTTTGCATTAATTCATGGAAATTGTGTTACTTGTCAAATCTTATTGACCACGATTGAAAGCTTGTAAACTTATTTGTGATATTCCAAGAGTGAGACGTTTTGTTGTCATATGTGACCTAGTTTGAGAAGGGAACTACTGGTAGAACAAACGCCATTTTTGCTTTGGTACGTATTCTAATTTGATGGTATTTTTAAGATTTTGTTGTTGTTGAAAAGATATAGGGTGTTGAAAATCGCAGTTTGGTCATAAGAGTTAATGGTAAATTGGATCCAGTATCAAACTCGTGTGCATTCGGACTTTCTTGATTAGCTGGGTATAGCTCAAGAAAATGACCATTGACATGGTGAATTCCGAAGACGCTATTGGAGAGAGAATACTGTCAACATCCAGCCGTCGATTATTTTCTAAATGAATGTAAAAAAAAATCTTTTAATGCTTCAAAGGAACACAAAATCCAAACGAACTTTTACTCCAAAACGAAAGTACAGTTTCGTAGAATTCATTAATGATTTAAAGTGGAGTGAAATGCGGGGAATGTGCATCAACGCACCACAATAATTCGTTTGATATGCTACAGGCTGAAACATGTAGCTAAATACAATTTGGTATCGTATATCATTTCTTAATTTTGTCTAAGTGGATGGAATAGTTTCAGTTTTGAAAAACTAAAAATGAAAGTAAATTTATATTAATGGCACATTGTTACAAACACAAATTATGACATAGCAAATCTGGCACAGGTTATGGCAGGTGCTCCAACCACTGAGCTATCCAGACTGATATCCATTTACCACATAACCCAACCCACTACAAAAATGAATGTGCATAAATGAACATATCTGGTGTTATATGTCACAAGAGTTGGATAACAGAATTGAAACTATAATGGGGATACAACATATATTACATGCAAAAACACATCGTCGCAAGCTACAGCTGAAATGTACTCTCTTCTCCCTTTTCACCAGTGGCTCTCTGCGTGAAAATTTTCTTGTTTCTCAAATATGCATGACGAGAATGATGTAATTCATTGACTAATAGAATTCAAGCTTAGCCTTAAATTGAAGATGTGGTTTAGCAGAGTAGTGTTTAATTCAATAATGGTTGCAGCCAAGAAAACTTGTGTTTTATGCAACAAAATTATCTTTGACAAGAAATTATATACCACAACATGTATGCTAATTTGTTAACTGTTTAATGTCGTAATTGCCATATAGGGGTTATATTAAACCAAAGAAGTGAAGGAACAAGAGTTCCAATTGGTCAAGAGTAATTTGCTTGCAACAGTTCAAAACTCTGACTAACCTTGCTCATAAGCTCAGCGATTGGCCAAATTACATCATGCATATTTATGAGAAAAAAGAAAATTTTCACAGAGGTAAAAAGGGAGAGGGGCGTACATTTCAGCCGTGGCTTGCGGTGATGTGATAGTCGTCATCCTTTGAAAAGTTCTCCGCTGGTTGATCTCTAGCTTTAATGCACAAGGTTGTGTTTAACAGCTTAAACTTTAACTTTTGACTTTTAAAAGATTATAGGCCCAAAATACGCTGGTTTCGAGATAAGAGCTCTTCTGTGTAGGAAGTGCATTTAGTAGAACTTTGAATGCCTAAGTGGGACATAGTGAACTTTCAGTCAGTGAGGAAGACGATAAAATGTATTAAAGCAGCTTCTTTTTCAATATGTAAAGTGTAGAAATACAAAATACTATCAAAATAAATATTTTACTATAGTGGAAATATTTAAACAATGTCATATTTACAAGTAATATCCTGGATATGATATGTATGAGTAACGAAATAACGTGATATAATAAGAATTTCATGTATTTAATTACTCCTTGAATACTTTTGAAACCCCTTCAACAGTATTCAATAAATCACCACAGTGTTTATACGCAGCTAGTCGAGCTCAGAAATACATATATGCTTAATGTAACCTGTGCTAAGCAGCTGCTTTGCATATGGGCGAGTCAATTTTTAATATTTGATCACCCACAATAAATATTACTTGAGTGGGATAGTAGTTATCCACAGCCCTGTATGCAATGAAAGCAGTAACTACCAAAAAAAAAAAAATAGGGAAAACCAAAAAAATTCCTAATTCATTCAAATTCATCGTGCAGAACTTAAGTCCTTGATTTGACGTCATTCTTGACTAGCTTGATCTGTTACAAAAAAAGTTTTAAATGACCCGCCTTCAAATAGTAATTCAAATTTGAACATCAAGTCAAAATATGTAAATGAATTTGTATCAAAAAATTTTTTTTTTTGCATTTTATGTAGATATGTCGGAGTATATTTGTCATTTCTTACAAGTATCATTATATGAGATTTCAGTTTGAATGGGACATTAATAAATGTTTGAAGGTATGTCTCCTGACACAAGTGTATTGGTGAATTGGTTGAAATTTTTTGTATTTTCAAATTTTTAGACAACAGTGTAGAAGTACATGATTATATGACTCCATTCATGTTAGAGTTTTTGTAGCTCTCTGGTCTACTTCAATTTCTTCTCAGAGAGCTACAGTTGGGCAGTTTGAAACTTGTGCAACCCGTATGAACAAATGAAGAATGTCATCAACTTCACACATTATAAAATAAATACAGGTATCTTCAAAATTGGTTGTGTTTTGAAATTGAAACCAATGTATGTTAATACAGTACTTGTATTTATTGTTGATCACTTTATTGAAATGCAGCAAACTCCAATAAACTCGCGCTCACTAAAGGCCAATGTAAATTATCAGGGAAATACTTAATTTGATAAATAAAAAAAAGAAGTAATATTAAGATTATAAGAACTGAGCAAAGACAATTAGTCTTTATATGCTTTGGGAGACACTTAAATATTCAATATGCAGTGGGGGAGGGGCATGAGGGTAATCATGATAATAGTTTTTTGTTTTTACAAAGATATTTTTTATTTTGTAAAGTTTTGTCAAGGTGAAATGATTGAATCTATAATAGGTATTTGTTTTTCTTTCTTCCTTTTTAACAGACCTATGAATATGGATAAAGGGGATGACCTGGTACTTCTTGATGTCATTGAGGTGAGTTTACTTTTTAACATTGTGTTTAATGTCAATGAGGTTATTTTTTTTTTTTGTGTATTTCCTACTTTTGATATCATTGAGGTGAGTTTCTGTTTATTTTCTGCTTCTTGGTGGTATTGAGATGAATTTCTCAATATTTCCTACATTTTGGTGTCATTGACATGATTGAGGTGAGTTTCTGTTCATCTTTTACTTCTTGATGTCATCGAGGTGAAGTTCTGTTTGTTTTCTTGATGTCATCGAGGTGAGTTTCTGTTCATCATCTTGATGTCACTGAGGTGAAGTTCTGTTTATTTGTTATTTAGGATCGCCTTGATTTAATTTGTATATATGCTGTAAAGTCATGTCGTTGGCTTAACGTAAAAATGGGAACTATACTTCTGATTTTATAATGCTTTATTCACTGATTGCATAGTTATTATAAAAACAGATTAAAGCCTTGCTTTACTGTCATCCATATGAATCTGATCCTCTGATTAATTTGAAACAGGATGTGAAATTAAATGTATACCAATAGACAAAATCTGTAGAGAATTTGTCGGGTCTCTGGTGAGATGAATATTTTAAGGCCGATTTGTCTACAGAGTGAATGAATGCAGTCTTCGAGACATTTATACACTTTTGGCATTCTGTAGTGAAATTCAATCACTGATATTATTTGCCTCCACTACTTACATGAATTAGACATTATAAAATATCACCAAAAAATAAACAATGCTGTAAATGATGTATGCATATTCCAGAATTCAGTGATAAATCTGTCTCAAGTTCTGAAAGAAAGGGTAATTGTTAATTTGTTGTGGGTCGATAGTAAATCAGTCAGGTCTATATAGAATTTGTTACTTTGTTGTTGGTCTATAATGAATCAGTCAGGTCTCTAGAATTTATTACTTTGTTGTTGGTCTGTAGTAAATCAGTCAGGTTTAGAGAATTTGAAATCATGGTAGACCGATTGTCTAGGGTACAGAAAAATAAGTTTTGCACATTGTTGAGATGTCAGAATTATTGTTTTATAGATGGATGATGAGGAGAGTTACCGTGATTTGATTGGGACAGAGGATGGAATGGAGAGTGATCTGATTGAGACAGAAGATGGGACAGAGAGTGAACTGTTGGAAGAGGACAGTGAAGGTAAGCCTACAGGTAAAAAATACAGGTAAGAATAAAGAGGAGTACTAGTTCTGTCATGTGGTGCAAATATCAAATGATAAACAATTGACCTCAATTTACTTCGTATTATTTGAAATTTATGTCAAACACAGTAATTATTTCATGTTATGGCATCAATTTGCCGAAAAAGGATGATAAATGTTATCAGTTAGTGTGTATGTCAAGTATTAATGATTAACAGAAGGTGTCTACTTTGCAGCTGTTTTAAACTTTTCAAATTGTGGCAACAGATCTTAGAACTGAGTCTTACACAGGAAAATATTTAAAAAAGGACATGTTACAGCAGTTTTATTTTGTTTTTAGTGAGAGTTCATACTCTTGTAAATGATAACATTATATTAATTACGGAATATGTTTGAAAAAAAAATTGGGGAAAATCAACCACATGTTCCAAACTGAGCAGTTGTAGATAATCCATTGTATGTTCCAAACAATGCAGAGAATTCATCACTTGTTCCAACTGAAGAATTGTAGAGAATTCATCACTTGTTCCAACTGAAGAATTGTAGAGAATTCATCATTTGTTCCAACTGAAGAATTGTAGAGAATTCATCACTTGTTCCAATTGAAGCATTGTAGAGAATTCATCATTTGTTCCAACTGAAGAATTGTAGAGAATTCATCACTTGTTCCAATGAAGCATTGTAGAAAATTCATCACTTGTTCCAACTGAAGAATTGTAGAGAATTCATCACTTGTTCCAACTGAAATAATATGGAGAATCCATTCTTTTTTCCAACTGAAGAATTGTAGAGAATTCATCACTTGTTCCAACTGAAGAATTGTAGAGAATCTGGTATATATTCCAACTGAAATAATATAGAGAATCCATCATATTGAAATAATGTAGGGCATCCATCATACATTCTAAATAATGTAAAGAATCCACCACTTGATCCAAGTGAAACAGTATAGAGAATCAAACATATTGAAACAGTGTAGAGAATCCACCACTTGTTTCAAGTGAAACTTTGTAGGGAATTCATCACTTGTTCCATTAAACAAGAGAACTCATAATATTGAAATAAAATAGACGATCCATCAATTGTTCTAAACAGTGTAGAGAATCCACCACTTGATCCAAGTGAAACATTGTAGAGAATCCTTCACTTGTTCCAAGTGAAACAACCATCTGAACCATGTAATATTTGTGTGATTTAGAATTGATGGTGAAGTCAATCAGAAAATTCTGACGGGATGACGTGAGGTTTCACATTGGACTTCAGCATTTCTCACTACAGAACTTCCATCTTCAGTGACAGTGGCCAAATGAAATGGAAACAAGACCCACACCTCAATCATTGCATTCAGCTTAATCCGAGATTCCTCTGACTCTTACCCCTGCTTTTATATTGTGATGTGTGCAGGGAGAATCAGAGTGGACTCCATATTGACAAGTGGGAATTAAGCAACACCAGCTGGTGTCACTGATTTGCCTGCCTTTTTACAACTTTATATCACGGGTCTACATTCCAAGACATGAGGATCCAGTTATCAGTTGAGTATTCTTCAAGTCACCCAAGACTAATATGATGGTATCACTACTTAAATGGCCCTAACACCAATAAATGAAGTATCGCATTGAATAGAGATTGTCTCCTTGCCATTTGATTTCATTTTGCATGATGTAAGAATACAAACACACAAAATTCTAATTAGGGTCAAATTAACACTATTTAGTCATGATCTGCTTGCAAAACAATCATCCAATAATTGAATCCTCATGTATTGGAAGGCAGACCTGCAGAAATAAGAATAAAGCTGTATAAGGTAGGAAAAGCAGCAACACCAGCTGATGTCGCTAAATTCCCGATTTTCAATATAGAATCCACTCTGGGTCTCTCCCGCACATGTCACAATATCAAAGCGGGGGTAAGAGACAGAGGAATTTGGAATTTTGATTTTCAACAAAAGGAGCAAGAAAAAAGGGTTTCTGCGCCTCAAGAAGAAACTACCAAACCGGAATTGTTGTTCTTATAAAAATGTGGAGACTTGAATGCCTTGCATCTAATGGTTACTGCCTGCAATCATTGGGAAATTGAACTTGACATAATGGATGTTAACTTGGAATCAATTTCAAAAGTAAAGAGTTGAAGTGGATACATAGAAGATATAGACACAGACATTGATTTTAACGTTTTTTTTAAAAAAATGATCCTGAAGATTGTGAAATTCTAAAGGTAAAAGAAAATTGTAAATGGACAGAATACATCCCAGTCTTGCTGACTATGAACAGGAAACAATCTCTTAAACTCCAGGGCTGATGAAAGTTTAGCGTTATGTGTAAAATGTTTAGTGGTACAGAATTGTATGGGATTCACAGATGATGTTTTCTGGACAAACTTGATAGGGAAAAGCTGAAAAAAAGTGATGGGTGAAGGAGACTATAATTGAACAAAAAGTGAATAGATTTCAACAGTAACTGACAAAACCCACAGAAAATGCAGGAGGGGTGATCTTGTATTGAACACAGGAACTTTAAGACGTTGCCATTCAGCTAGAAATGTTTGGGCGACAAGAACAGATGAAGTGAAAACAACAAAATATCTGTATACTAAGAAAAGATGAAGAAAAGTTCCGAAGATTGTGATCTCAGGATACCTCAGCAGCATTCGGATTAATATATTTATGGATGATGTTGAAGATGAAAGGAATCCATCGTGACTGGAGCTGAGTGATTGAGAAAATTCCATCATCTGATATTTACGTGTAATATACATTGTACAGGGAAAACAAATGCCGTGTTTGAAAAAAGAAAGCCGGAAGTTACAAAGATACTGCCTAAGATGTCAATAGTTGTAAGAAAATTGTTGCTGTGTAGAAAAGAACGGGTTCACAGAGTGCAAGTCTGATTAGTAAGGTTAGCAAAGAACTGAAATGAAAATGTAAAATGAGGATTGTTTGAAAAGAAATTAGCATTTCTGCTGTTACAGCTGTGACCATGAACAGTTTTGGTGGAGAGCGTGTTTTATGACTTAGAGAGCCAATCTATTGTAGCACCAGTATGAATGGAATCAGGAAATAAATTGTGAATTGAAAGCTGTATAAATTTCTCACATCTGTTCTTTCATCCCTGTCCTCTCTTTTCACTTCTGTCTTCTTCTGCCTATCATTCCATTTTATAATTCATCTGACACTCCATATAGGGAAAGTTCAAGGAAAAGTGAGTACAGTTGTAGTGAGTAGTAGTATTAATGCATGCTTCTGTTTTGGACAACAGTGACACAGGAAGAAGAAGTGCTGAGTGAATCCCTGGATGTTTATGTGGATGATGAGCAAAATGATCTGGATGCTGATATAAAGGATAGACAGAGAACTGTCAGTGAAAATTGTGGAGGACAGAACACCAGCATCAAAGAGCAGAGGACCAGTCAGAAGTCCAGGGAGACTGGGACTAGTAAAGGGAAGACAAACTCCACTAGGAAAACAGAAAGCAAGTCCAGCAGTAGTGGACAGAAATCTGGTGGTAGCAATGGGCAGAGATTCAGTGCTAACGGGCAGAAGTTTAGCTGTAGTAGTACACAGAAATCTAGTGGCAGTGGGCAGAAGTCCGGCAGTGGGCAGTTGAGCAGTAGCGTGCAGAAGATTAGCAGTAGCGTGCAGAAGATTAGCAGTAGTGTGCAGAAGGTTAGCAGTGGCAACAGGATAAAGAAAACTGACTCTAGCAATACACAGAGAGTGGGCAGTGGGCAGAAGTCTGGCAACAGTGGGCAGAAGTCTGGCAACAGTGGGCAGAAGTCTGGCAACAATGGGCAGAAGTCTTTTAGTAGTGGCAGTTTGCAGAAAAGTAGCAGTCATAAGGGAGATGACAAAGTCAGTAGTAAAAGGTTGGGTTTGTCATAATCAATTAAGTTTTATTAAATCATATGTATGTTTAATTTGAAATAATTTAATAATGGTATTTTATTGTTTTATAATACAGTACTATGCATTTTCCACCAATGCTGTAATATGCATTATGCATCAATATTTTTCCTATATTGAGGAATATGCATTTATTAATTCAATGAACGACTATTTTTATGGTCTTTCCGCTCACACACACATACGCATACGCACGCACACAGACACAATAATGAAAGCATAAATCACACTACAATTCGGACAAATGAAAGCTCTGAAATGTCCCCAGTGCAAGCTAAAAGTAGTGATTTATAATGAATTTTTACCAAAACGACAAATATGATAACCAGAACCGTCAGGTACTGCACATCAGTCACAGTCGGTGAATTCTGTAACCACCACACGTTTTGGGATGTGTCAATTAAGGATGTAGATATGTCTTAAATTCTACGAGTAGATACCAGTACAAATCTATTTATACAAGAACAGAGAGTGAAGGATGTGTTGTTAAGTGTCGTGGAAAACCAATGCCAAGTAGAGGACTGGCACTGTTATCATTACAGAGAGATGATAGACTCCTAGAGACCCGAAGATGTGGAAATCAGCTGTGTTCTTCTATGGAGGCTCCATTGTTAGTAGACCTAGCATGAACACGTTACCGTCTTTGTGGAAATTTTTTTTATAAATGCCTGTGTGTTGAATGGTAGTCTGAGAGATATATTAGAGAAGGGTTTTTGCTGGCATTGGTAATGACAAACACTGAGTAACAGAAGCTGTTTGTCTAACATGCTGAATGCTTGCAATGGAAGTGGAGGACAGAGTATTTATAGTAGATGGGGGCAAACTTTAAGGAACTGTCTGATGTGGGTACGAAGTGACTACAAAAAGTATGGAGAAGAAGTTGAGGATGTGAGGAAGTGAAGATGATTTGAAACCCTGTCTTATGATCAGAAAAAGAATGAAAAGAAGGTGCCTATAAGTTTCCTCTCAGGAGCTCAGCAATGTGTCCCTTTCTCCCTGTGGCAATCATCTGTTGATTGCTGTCTCTATGTTTCTTTCATATTCTTATGTCCTTGACCAGTATTTTGTTACCAAGCATCAGTAGTCTAAGGAACATAGACATTCAGATGGTCTTGATCAGTCTTTGATTGCAGTGACCCATTTAACCTTTGTATTTGGCCTTGAGGTTTATCAGACCTATAACCCGCTTTTGATGATACTTAGAAAAATGTCACTCAGTATTCCTAGCTTAACCTACTCAGGATGATTAAATGACATATCGTCATGCTTGAACCTTTGAAATAGAGGTAATAGAGAGACAGAGAATCTTATCTGCAGATTTTAATGTAGAAGTGGTCATTCAAATCCAGCAAATGTAGAAATGATTTTCCACCAGGCTTTGATGTAGAGATAATGAATTGCCTTCAGGCTGTGATGTAGAGATGATGATTTGCCTTCAGGCTGTGATGTAGAGATGATGATTTGCCTTCAGGCTGTGATGTACAGATGATGATATGACCTCAGGCTGTGATGTAGAGATGATGATTTGCCTTCAGGCTGTGATGTAGAGATAATGATTTGCCTTCAGTCTGTGATGTAGAGATACTGATATGCCTTCAGGCTGTGATGTAGAGATAA
This sequence comes from Ostrea denselamellosa, assembly GCA_024699665.1. Lineage (NCBI taxonomy): Eukaryota > Metazoa > Mollusca > Bivalvia > Ostreida > Ostreidae > Ostrea > Ostrea denselamellosa. Next base: position 3,194,546 of record JAMZEH010000035.1, on the reverse strand, counting down.
TGATATGCCTTCAGGCTGTGATGTAGAAATGTAGATTTTCCTTCAGACTGTGATGTAGAGATGATGATTTTCCTTCAGGCTGTGATGTAGAGAAAATGATTTGCCTCCAGGCTATGTAGAGATAATGATTTGCCTCCAGGCTGTGATGTAGAAATGATGATTTTTCTTCAGGCTGTGATGTAGAGATGATGAATTTCCTTCAGGCTGTGATGTAGAGATGACTTTCCTTCAGACTGTGGTGTAGAGATGATGATTTTCCTTCAAGCTGTGATGTAGAGATGATGATTTTTCTTCAGGCTGTGATGTAGAGATGATGAATTTCCTTCAGGCTGTGATGTAGAGATGACTTTCCTTCAGACTGTGGTGTAGAGATGATGATTTTCCTTCAAGCTGTGATGTAGAGATGATTTTCCTTCAGACTGTGGTGTAGAGATGATGATTTTCCTTCAAGCTGTGGTGTAGAGATGATGATTTTCCTTCAAGCTGTGATGTAGAGATGACTTTCCTTCAGGCTGTGGTGTAGAGATGATGATTTTCCTTCAAGCTGTGGTGTAGAGGTGATGATTTGCCTTCAGGCTGTGGTGTAGAGATGATGATTTTTCTTCAGACTGTGATGTAGAGATAATGATTTGCCTCAAGGCTATGAAGAAGAAATGATTTGCCTTCAAGCTGTGATGTAGAAAGGCTCTGATTTAGAGAGTGATTTTTCTTTTCAGGCTATTGTGTAATGATGATTATTTTCCGATTAGCCTGTTAGAGATGATGATTTACCTTTAGAGTAAAGATGATTTTCCTTCTGCCTGAGATGTAGAAATGATTGAGATTAAAAACGATTTTCCTTTTGCCTGAGATGTAGATATGATGGCGATCAAGATGATGATTGTTCTCTGATACATGATGTGGAAATGATGTATCTACTCCAACTGGCAATGTTGTCTTTCTCCTTATGATAAAGAAATGAAATAGAAATGATTTTTTTTTATCAGCCAATGCTGCAGAGATGATGGTGATGATTTGCCTGTGTTTTTTGTTGTAGTGACAATTTCCCTCTAGTTAATTTGTAAAAATGATGGTTTCATCCAACCGATGTCATAGAGATAATTTTCCCCATCTACTACTGCTTTTAATATACCGCATATGCAATCTTTATCATCCGTCCTGTTATGTACAGATTGTAAATTATGTAAATCCTGGAAGATACAAACTGAATGTAGAAGACATCAGAAGACAATGAAGTTCTTGAAAACATTGATAATAGCTTTATCCAAGTTTTTGATGGAGTATAGCCGGTCATACACACTCCCGGTCAATTTTTGTTCTTCGAGTGAAAAATGTGATGAAGCCATCAGTAATCATTGGTCTCATATTGATGTAACTTAGTATTAGCCTGAACAATTATTCTCTGTTGGAGTACCTGTTGTCGGTGAATGAATGAAAAGGATGATTTAATGCATTACTTCACTAACAAGGAAGACAAACAGCCTGAAGGTTACTAAGCTGTTGGCATTAATGGTCAAGAAAACATTGATGGTTTTATCTTCTGTTTACCAGGGAACAATAGGAATCCTTTTTCTCATTTCACGAGAAACAGATGTCCACTGGCCTACAGAAGGTGCAATGAATGGTCTCTGACAGAATTATTGACCAGACTTGATTCTGTCATTGCCAAATTCAGGTTTTCAAGTACATGTGACACAGTTGAGTTTCAACATATCCTTGATTCAAAAAGAAAGAATGCATTAACACTAGGAAATGGTAGAAAGTGGGTGAACTTCTATGTCTGTTCTGTTCATACTGTGGCAGTTTTTTAAAGGACTGATTGAAATGGCCACCAGAACTCTGGGGTCAATTCAACTGACAGAGCGTAAAATCCTGAGGTCTGGTGACAAAAAAACCAAAAAAACCCAGATTTTTATGTAGACTGTCAATAGAAGAAAGACTTGAGGTGATGAATCTCTCAGAAGCTGGCAACATGTGGAAAAAATATGGAATTCGATCCATTTGTCAATACACCACATTGTACACTGCAGGTGATGGAAATTAGACTCAGAGTAGACCTTGTGCTTTAAATGTTAGGTATATGTTTACATTCTAAAAATATTTGATTAAAAAATATGTACAGAATTATATCAGCACAATATTTGGTGATTAGTCAAGGGTTTTTTAAATTATTTGTATCCACCCTAAATTTTTCAGCTGTACATCATGGGATACGAAAAAGGAAGTTCCAGGTAATAACACCTCTGCTGATTTATTTACAACAAATTTAAATTTCTTGCAACTTGTGAAGATTTTATCAGTTTTATGCAGGGCAATAAAACCCAGCCTAATAAAGATATTTATTGAAATACCTTCTTTTATTTTTCTAATACTGTTATATTTGTAAAATCCTGTTGATATGTTTAGACTGTACAATAGATTTTGATTTGATTTTTCTCAGCAATACCTTCCTGTAATCTTTGGGTCAGTGGAATCTCGACGTCCACCAGAGCCAATGATTTGAAAGCACTATTCAGCAGACATGTCAAGGTAAAGTTTCTCTTAGTTTTAAAAATAAAAAGTTTATATACAGATCAAGTCTATGGGACCAAATGTTTGTAAAACACCTTTCAGTAACCAAGTCAATGGGACAAACTGGATATATAGAACTGGGGGGGAAAGAGACGTTCAAAATGTACTCAAAATAACAGCCTGATCAATACATTGGACGGTAATGCTGTCTATTTTGAGTGATTGAGTGTGGGGTATTGATGTTTATTTGCTTTGTGTAGGTTTGATATGAATGTTACCTTTGTGTGAATAAAGCATGATGTTCACATTGATTTATCTATCTGTACAGCCACAAACTAACACTTTGGTGCAATATAAAAACATACCTGTTGTAGATGGGATCACCACTAAATTGCCAACGCTTTACAGTTCTAGACATGGGTCTCTGGGGCATGTTTCTAGAAACGTTTTTTTCTGAATATTGCTCAGCTGCGTGTAATTACTGTTCAGCAGTTTTAATACTGTCTATGCATTCAGCTTCACTGCTTCATCTGTGACCTCCCTTAAAAAGCTGTGACACGTCTCTGAATTATCTTCTTAGAATTTAAACGTCTATTGCAGCAATCAATAAAAAACTATCTTAATATCAATGTACAAATGAAGGGGATTCTTGAATAAACACTCAAGTCCAGCTTAGCTGACAGTTGTCACACACCATTAATCTGCTAGGTAAGTTGGCTATACTTTGTTAATTAGGTAACACCTGGGTGATGATTTGGCTGTTTACCCTTGAATTAGGCTGTCAATGTCCTTGAGTATTAATCTAGAACTTCTGTGGAAGTAATAGTAAATAGGCTTAATTTTAGTTGGAAGAGAAATAATCTTGGTAACTACATTGAAGTTTAAAACTTTCTTAATCTTCAAGAGAGTGACATTTGAGCCATCAAGAGAGACCCACTTCACGTCATTTATATATCATCGGTTATATACTTCTCAGTAACAGTATGAAATAAGCTTTACTAAGTAAAGCCTATCCCATGACTTGGGGTGGGGGGTAGGGGGTGGGGGGGGGGGGGATGGGACACACAAAAGGGGTAAAATGTCTGACAGAAATATGTATGGAAATCTAATTCAAATTTTCTGATGAAGAACAAGAAATGTACAATTTGGTAAATTAGCATTTAAGAATAGATTTTAAATGTGATCTGCAGAAACCAAAAATAATAATAATAATAATAATCATTTTATATAGCGCCCTATTCGATCAAAATAATCGCTCTAAAGCGCTGTACATCATAAATCATAAGACAGGTTACATAAATACTAATTTTAAAAGACAGGTTACATAGTACTAGAAGTAAATGATTTTTATTTTTTTTGATTTTTTTTTTGAAATTAAGTAAAAGTGAAAATGATTAAAATTGAGACATTTAATAATAAGCGAGTCTAAAAAGATATGTTTTTAATTGCGTTTTAAAACTGTTCAAAGTCTGACACCGACGAAGGTTATCAGGCAATGCATTCCATAGTGTCGCAGCTGCCACGTCTAACCGCCTTTTCCCATATGTGGAAGTTCGACATCTAGGTGTCATCAGTGTCAGGGAATTTTCCGATCTTAAAGAACGTTGAGGTTTATAAACGGTAATCACCTCTTCCAGGTATTGTGGCGCCATCTTGTAAACCACCTTGTACGAGTACACAAGAATCTTGTACTTGATACGACTGTCTATGGGAAGCCAGTGTAGGGATCACAATAAATAAAACTCAACCGCCATGCACCACAAAGTGGAGCATTACCCACCTACACACTGCAAAGTCTTAATAATATTTTTTGGGGGGGGGGATGTTGTAATTAAAAGTTAGAGGTTTCCCACTTAACCGTAAATTTTGTATGTCATGCAGAGTCAGTGATTATGTCGTAAATATTATACAAAAAAATTTGACAACACATTTCCCAGAATGAAAAAAGAAAAGAAAAAAAAAACCATGTTGCATAAATACTGGTATTATACAAAAAATGTGACAACACATTTCCCAGAATGAAAAAAGAAAAAAAACAAAAACATGTCACATAAATACCGATATTATACAAAAATGTGACAACACATTTCCCAGAATGAAAAAAGAAAAAAAACAAAAACATGTCACATAAATACCGATATTATACAAAAATGTGACAACACATTTCCCAGAATGAAAAAAAAAGTCCTGTCTGACAAAGGTAAAAGATTGGCATTCTGATAAAGAAATTAAAGTGTTTCTTTCTAATGAACTTATAACTGTCTGTATTGAATTTCTCTCAGATACAGCTATATCATATCAAGACAAGGTAGGGGTGTATCTGTGAGCTCTTAGTGACTATGAAAATGTTTTGTAAAAATTTAACCACAAAACAACAGCCAGGACAACTCAAACACTGAACAACTTTGATCAGAAAAGCTTGTCTTCGGAGAACTATAAATACTATGAGAGAGAGAGAGTTTAGTGTAGATTATGTTGTCCAGAGAATGCTGTTAATCTTTAGGTTGTAGCAGCCAAGATCATGACCAACGCCAAGAGTCCGGACACCAGTTGTTTTGGTTACATCATCCTGTCTTCTGTGGGTGATGCTAAGAAATGCATATCAAATCTACACAAGACGGAGCTCAACAACAGCACTATCAGTGTTACGTTTGATAAGGTAAGAAAACAGGGATGGGACATTAGGTCCAACTTGGATTGAGATTGATTTCTACTGAAATAGCACAAAAAGATCAGGTTGACAATGAAGTCTGATACTGTGGCTGTAAAGATTCAGTATGGTGGTCATAATTTATTATCGCAAGTTTATCAAACACTGCACTAGGGTACTCTCAAAACAATTGAAAGCAGGATATTTCTTAGGTCTGTAGGGGTTGTAATAAGGCCCCATACCCAAGCAGCCTAATTATTGTTTATAAATCTTCAGGTCTACAGATTACAATATTTTACCTCAAAATTGTAAAGGAAACCTAACTTCTTTGGTCTCTGCTTATTTAAATGTGTTAAGCTTCCACCAAATTGCAAGTGGGTTAGGGTCCAATTATACTGTAATGCCTTCTTTACTTCTTAATATGATACATGTTTCCTAATTTCAAGCAAATTTCACTGGGTTTTTTTGACAACTGAAAACGGCTCAGGTCCTTTATCAAGACCTATAAACAAAACCTGGATGCTTTTCTCGTGAAAATGTGTTTGTTACTATCATGAATTCATCAAATTTGTATATATAGTTCAGATGGAGCTCCTCATGTGCACATAGTTATAATCCATCAGATTTACACAACGAAATACTGCATCGGTTTATCTTTATAACAGCCAAAGCCAGAATTTCCAGTGGAAGACAAAAAGACGGCTGACAGAAATACCGGGTCTAAGTCGAGCGTAGCCGACAAAAATGCTGGGTCCAAGTCGTCTGGTAAGAATGACTGTTGTTAGATGTATGCTCTACTAGATCTACCAGTCTACATCTACTGGTTTATTTCATCATAGTTTTAACCCCCCCACCCCCACCCCCCCCCCCAATGTTTTGGTTTTTTGGGGGTTTTTTTTTTTGAATGGTTGGGTGAGTCTGTGTCCTGTTTTACATATGTTGTAATTAGAAAGAGACTACAAGCAATGTAGATTCCGTAATTCAGTCACTTTAATGCATACTGACATTGTGAATAATGATTTATTGTCATAGTTACTTAATTTTATATTGGATAGCATCAACGTGTAGAAACGGACAAGGGTAATGTGCGTTACCTTAGTCCAAGATGGCGACAGGGCAAGTACACTGCCACTTTACTCATTCAAATATCGATGATTTCTGTCTGAAGTTCTTAATTTATTTTACATCAATTAAATAGGTAGTGTCAGTTTTCCATGCCTTTCTAGAGATTTTATTTACCATGTCACCATGTCTGGCTTTTCATCCATCTATTATTTGGACAATTAATTGGTGTGACTTGGTTCAGTGTAGATTAAAGTAGGAGACTAAAGAGACACATGTATACCGTGTGAAATTGGATTGTCATTTCCTGTATTTACACTGAATACCGGTATTGACAAAAATTGAGGTGAAAAGAAGTTTAACTTGTACTCAGGTCAGGCATGAATGATAGTGTGAAGTCACGTCTTTCTGAACTGCAGCTATACAGTATTTCAGAGATGAACTTCATGAGGGTATGATACCATTATTACAGGTTTAATTTTGTATAGTGAAGAAAAATATGAATAGGGATAATCATGTATATTGTATAATTTATAAATAATATGTCATGCAGTCAATTTACATGCAATTTCAGTGTGAAATATACTTTGCAATGGGCTTCACAAACATGTTATATTTTTGCTTGATCTTAATGATTGGTTAATGTTACATTGAAATAGAATGGATCAGATAAGAAATTCTAGTCAAAATAGATATTTATAGTAATCTTGAACAGATGTTTAATTTAACAGGTTTTGACACGCTCCCTATAAAATCCATTTGAGATACATAATGATTTTTGTTTGTTTGTTATTCTGTCATATATATAAAACTTTAAGTGAAATTTCAATTGAGCCCAAAAAAAAAAATTTTTACCATCCTTGAAAAAATGTGTTTTATTTTTTCAGTGACAGAAAGTGCTAATAAATCTGCATCGTCAAACAGCACCAAGGTTAAACTTAGTAAACCTGCTGGTGAAACTTCAGGTTCTACCACATCTAAGTCAAAGGTCACTGATAAAGGTCAAGTAAGGTCAACTAAGAACAGCATCAAGGAATCAGGTGACAAGAAAGTAGAGAAATCCAAACTCACTGTGAAAGTTAAAGACAACACTAGTCAGAGGAGCAAAGGATCAGAGGGAAAGAGGACATCTCAAGGTGAGGTTATGTATTGATTTGGTTTGGGTCTGTTACTAGGTGAGGTTGGGTCTGTTACTAGGTGAGGTTGGGTCTGTTACTAGGTGAGGTTTATGTATTGATTTGGTGTGGTCCGTTACTAGGTGAGGTTGGGTCTGTTACTAGGTGAGGTTGGGTCTGTTACTAGGTGAGGTTGGGTCTGTTACTAGGTGAGGTTTATGTATTGATTTGGTGTGGTCCGTTACTAGGTGAGGTTGGGTCTGTTACTAGGTGAGGTTGGGTCTGTTACTAGGTGAGGTTTATGTATTGATTTGGTGTGGTCCGTTACTAGGTGAGGTTGGGTCTGTTACTAGGTGAGGTTGGGTCTGTTACTAGGTGAGGTTGGGTCTGTTACTAGGTGAGGTTTATGTATTGATTTGGTTTGGGTCTGTTACTAGGTGAGGTTGGGTCTGTTACTAGGTGAGGTTTGGTATGTTACTAGGTGAGGTTCATGTATTGATTTGGTTTGGGTCTGTTGTGAAATTAATCATGCTCATGTACTAACTATTAGAACATCAAATTGTAGAAAAATTGGCATCTGAGAAGAACAAAGAAGTGAAAGGTTCTAAGATAATTTCACTGAAGAGTAAACCTAAAGACAAGGGTGATGAGAAGGGTGGGATGTCCTCTAAAGACAAGGATAATGAGAAGAGTGGGAAGTCCTCCAAAGAGAGGAGTGTCGATAGTAAGGGAGATAAACATCGGCGGATCATCCACCTTACCAGTCGACTGGGAAATGTGGACAGACAGGGCTGGCAGTCGGGATGGATGAGGAATCGCAGGATTGGATATTTCAAGTCGCGCAATGTCGTATCACAATCTCAAGATCAGGTAAAAATTTGATGAAGTTCGTTAATTTTGAGCGTTTTCCTGTCGTAAAGTTAGGGCTGTGTTATGCAAGATAGGGCAATATTCCCCAAAATTTATTTTTTGTTTTATACCAAATAGTGAAGTTTCAACTGACAGACAGATACTAAAGTTGATATTATGTTAGTCTGTATGAATGTCTTACAGTTTTTTACATGTTTTAGTATGCTTGAAGTTGCTGATAGGTCTATGTTTTTGACTGTTTAGCAACGTAGGGTGTCTCCTTTCCGTACTAGTCATGTAATAAACAAGAGCCGCAGACTGAAGGATCTCCATATCAAACAGAGGGAAGAGGCATACAAACTGGAGCAGGAACGGGAGGAAATCAGGTAAGATAACTCTGATCAGAAAAAAAAGTTATCAACAACATATGTGGGAATTCATAGGGGGGATTTGTCATCTCTGGGGACAAGAATTGTTATGCGATTCTGTCTGACATTCAATTTCTAAGTCGATTTTATCAGTATTATGTGATGTTGATTAACACCTGTAGTTTTTACTTCACAGCTGTATTTGATGTTACCTAACACCTGTAGTTTTACCTGACTGTTGTATTTGAAGTTACCTATCACTTTAAGTTTTACCTGACTGTTTTATATCATGTTCCAGGAGAGCAACTGAGGAGATGGAATGGAGAAAACAGCAAGAACAGATTCGTCTAGAGCAGCTGGAACTGGAAAGACGAGAAAGAGAGTGGGAAGAACAGAGACTTCTGGAACAGATCAGGTGACCTACCTCACACCTCAAGCTTTATCCTCACACATCAAGCTATATCCTACCTCACACATCAAGCTTTATCCTACCTCACACATCAAGCTTTATCCTACCTCACACATCAAGCTTTATCCTACCTCACACCTCAAGCTATATCCTCACACATCAAGCTATATCCTACCTCACACATCAAGCTTTATCCTACCTCACACATCAAGCTTTATCCTATCTCACACCTCAAGCTATATCCTCACACATCAAGCTATATCCTACCTCACACATCAAGCTATATCATACCTCACACATCAAGCTTTATCTTACCTCACACATCAAGCTATATCCTCACACATCAAGCTTTATCTTACCTCACACATCAAGCTATATCCTACCTCACACATCAAGCTTTATCTTACCTCACGCCTCAAGCTATATCCTCACACATCAAGCTTTATCTTACCTCACACATCAAGCTATATCCTACCTCACACATCAAGCTTTATCTTACCTCACACATCAAGCTTTATCTTACCTCACACATCAAGCTTTATCCTACTTCACACATCAATCTTTATAGGTTGTCTACTAAGAAGTTTGTGTGGTTTCATCAATTTTCATGTGAATCAGATTGCTACAGTTTACCACTGTGATTACCGTATAGCAGTTTTTTCCGCAGGGTGATAAATTTGGCTTCTTTTAGCGGTTAGATAGCTTTCTACCAAATTTCACTCACCAAATATGCACCCAATTGCGACTTCAGTATTTGCAAGAGATTTAACTTTCTTGTCCACCAAAATTTATTCACTAAAATTATTAGTATACTTTTAATTTTGCAAATCTCCAAATTTTGGACCCATTGAAAAAACCCGTTTTACGGTATATTATTGTTAGTAAAGTAAACGTAATACATAGATATAAATAACACTGTATTTTTATCATTTCAATATGTTTGTAGACTGGATGAGGAAGAAAGACTGAGGTTTGAGGAGGAGCAAAGGATTGCAGAATTTGAGGAGCAGAGACGACTGGACGAGGAAGAAATGAGGATGAGGGAAGAAGAGAGGCTGCGTTTTGTGGATCCAATGTAAGTCATAGATGTGTGAAACTTTGCATCTATCTGTCTGGATGTGTGATACTTTGGGTATATCTGTCTGTGGATGTGTGAGACTTTGGATATATCTGTCTGTGGATGTGTGAGACTTTGGATATATCTGTCTGTGGATGTGTGAGACTTTGGATATATCTGTCTGTGGATGTGTGAGACTTTAGATATATCTGTCTGTGGATGTGTGAGACTTTGGATATATCTGTGGATGTGTGAGACTTTGGATATATCTGTCTGTGGATGTGTGAGACTTTGGATATATCTGTGGATATGTGAGACTTTGGATATATCTGTCTGTGGATGTGTGAGACTTTAGATATATCTGTCTGTGGATGTGTGAGACTTTGGATATATCTGTCTGTGGATGTGTGAGACTTTAGATATATCTGTCTGTGGATGTGTGAGACTTTGGATATATCTGTGGATATGTGAGACTTTGGATATATCTGTCTGTGGATGTGTGAGACTTTGGATATATCTGTCTGTGGATGTGTGAGACTTTGGATATATCTGTCTGTGGATGTGTGAGACTTCAGATATATCTGTCTGTGGATGTGTGAGACTTTGGATATATCTGTCTGTGGATGTGTGAGACTCTAGATATATCTGTCTGTGGATGTGAGACTTTGGATATATTTGTCTGTGGATGTGTGAAACTTTGGATATTTCTTAGTCAACAGGAATATGAAAGAGAGAAAAAAAAATTATTTGAATTATTTTAGCAAGTTTTGTCTGTAGGTTTTGGTCTATGAATTCTTTTGTTACTTTGTGTAGGACTTCAGAACATTAAGAAGTTTTATCTTTTTCTTTTTTTTTTTTTTAAAGGTTCAATGATCAGGAAAAATTTATAGTAAACAGATGGTCACCTCATGAAGGGGAAATATATAGGGGACCAGATGAATCCCCCAATGACAGATTAAGAGGTCACCATGGAGATGACCCCCGAGGATTTAGATCACATGATGACAGAAAGCACAGAGACAGGAGAAGTGCAGAACACTATGAAACAAAGAAAAAAGAGGAAAGAGAGAAACAAAGGTATTAATTAAACAGAAACACAGGTAACAGAAATGGTTTCCATACTTTTACATCTGGAATTCTTTTCAGTTATAGACTGGTTGGTTATTTTACATTCATTCCATTGAGAATTTTTCACTCCTATGAGACATCACCAGCTACAGGTGAAGTACCACAAATTTAGGTCTATACTTAGTGCTCAGAACCATAGCAAAGAGGGTCCTTTAATGTGTTAATGCCAGCTGTGAACCAGGACCTTTGTTTTTAAAGTCATACCTGAAAGAACTGTGATTCTCACTCCTAAATGCGAAGTGTTTGGCAAGGAATAATCACTACGCAATTTTAGCTAACCTGAGATGAAGGCATAAGAGAGCTTTTCTGATCAAAACTTTCGGTTGTCCGTTGTCTATTTTGTTATTGGTGGCAATGTAAACTTTTCATATTTTCATCTTCTTCTCTAGAATAACTAGGCCAATTTCAATTAAACGTGGCAGAAAGCATCAATGAGTGAAGGGGATTCAATTCATTCAAATGAAGGGCCATGTTTCCTTCAGAGGGGAGATAATCACAAAAATGCAAAAATAGAGTGGCGTCATTTAAAAATCTTCCTAATGATGCAGATTTCAGTTTGTTAAAATCATGACCCCTGGGGATAGGGTGGGGCCACAATAGGGGATCAAAGGTTTACATGCGAAAATATAGGAAAAGATCTTTAAAATTCTTCTTCAGCAGAAGCTCTGGGCCAGAAAAATTCTAATTTACATGGCAGCATACTGCAAATTCAAGTTTGTTAAAAGCATGGCCTCCAAGGGTAGGATGGGGGCCACAATGGGGGATCAAAGTTTATTACATGTGAATATATAGGGAAAGTCTTTACATATGGGCCAAAGGTGACTCAGGTGAGCGATGTGGCTCAGGGCCTTTTGTTACATCATAGATTTGATGCGGCCATGGCATGAGCAGGGCTTGAACTCACAAGCTTTTGGTTACAAAGCAAATGTTCTAGTACTGAGCTAACACAGTAATAGTAGTTTGCAAGTAGAGCCTGTGCTATGCTTCACAAATACCTCTCATTTTATTTTAAACAGGAAAGAAAAAGAACGTCATGAAAGAGAAAGGAGAGAGAGGGAGAAACAAGAAAAAGAACGACAAGAACAGTTGGAGAGAGAGAGAAAGGAGAGAGAGCAGCGAGAGCGTCAGGAGCTGGAACGCCGTGAACGAGAACGACTGGAACAAGAAAGACGCGAACGAGAACGGCTGGAACAGGAAATGAAGGAGAGAGAGCGGAGAGACAGGGAAAAGTTGGAAAGTGAACGACAGGAACGACTGAGACTAGAGAAAGAAAAGGAGGCCCAGGAAAAAGAGAAGCGGGAGCTAGCAGAGCGTGTCAAACAACTGGAGAGGGAAAATGAGGAAATACGTCTCAAAGAAAACAAAATCAAGGAAGAACTTAGGTTTGTTTACTTAATGCTCAAATTAAAATTGAATAATCTTATTGGGGAATGTTTTAAGAGCATTTTGCAGAATTTGATTTTCTACTATCATTATAAATTGAATCCCAGTTATAATTTATGATAGTGGTGCATTTTTCTTAATTAGACTTGAAAAGGAAGAGCATGAGCGGATTAAGAGGGAGGCTTTGAAGAGATCATACGAATCAAGAAGTCACCATGATGAGTATCCTGCTCCAGTTAAGCGACAAAGCATGCCCGATAACAGATACAACTCTCAGTATGTTGTTCCGCATCACTGTTCTCTCACCTGATTCATGTTACATTAATACGATTTTTTTTTCTGCTGTACAAAATTTTGTTAATTGCTGTTTCTGTGTTGTTGCAGTGTGGATAAAGTATATGACAATTACCAAGCTCCTGATCATCCGAGACGAAACTTTGAGCGCTCTGAAGATCACAGAGAAGTGTATCTGGGACGTCGGGACATGCCTTTCACAAAAGACCAAGGTGACTATGATGAACGGGAGAGGTACAATAAATTTGTAGGAGAAAGAACTGTGACAGTGTACCGAAAGTTTGAAAATGATCAATACGACCGAAACAGGAGTGCTGCGAGTCCAGGAGGGTATGACCGAGGGAAAGGTGACTATAACCGAGACTATGATAGACATTACAGTGCCACTAATAACACGGACCGAAATAGAGATATGCGAATCACACAATCAGCAAAAACACACGCCAGTTATGATCGACAACGTAATGACAATAGAAGTGAGAGCAGATCTACTGGCTATGGGAAAAGTCATGAGTCTAGTGCCACCCATGGCTATGGAAAAAATTATCAAGATTCTAATAGCAGCCATAACTTTGGAAAAGGACAAGATTCAGGCCGCAGTCAGGACAGAGGTAGACCTCACACGAAAAGGGACTTCGCTGACTACAAATCCTCCAACAAGAAAGACATGTATAAAGTACATGAAGACCTGGATAAAAGTAAGGGAGACAGGAAGAAAAGCACTCCAAAGGGTCGGTCCACTGATGACCTTTGGAGGAATGCTGGGTATGGGAAGGCAGTGATTGCTGACCGAGATGCCGGTAATCACGGTGGCTCTTCTGGTGACAAAGGGCCAACAGGTGGCAACTACCCAGGCAGCAATACACAATCAACATGGTCTCAAAGGGGGCGCAACTCTACCGCACACCCCAACTCCAGGACAGGTATGTTATTTATAAACATAATAAAGGTAATATTTTACTGATTTTTGAAAAATCTTTATAGATCTAGTTCAAAGATTCCAAAGTACATAAATTTGAACAGATGGTTCTTTTATGTTTAGGGGGTGATTATCAACAGAGTTCAACTGCAGTTCCCATGAAAAATGACAACAAAGGCCCCCCATTATGGGGGAATACAACCAGTTACACTGGTCCGAGCACCTCCCTGCCACAGACCCGGATGTCTACTTCATTTGTCAGCGATGACCGTTTAAACACAGGCAATGCCCAGGACATGTCAGTACAACAGACTGTGATGTTCCAGGACAGTCATTTGGGCAACCCTGCAGTCAGTCTTCCCTATCCTATGATGTCTGTGCCTCACAGAAACTCTGGGCCAAATATGATGCCCCATCCCAGCAATGCTATCATCCCCCAACCTCAGCCCTCATTGGGCATGATGCAGCACCCCCCAGAACAGGGGGTTCAACCTGGATTTGTTAATGTGACATACAAGTACTACACACCAGGCAGGCCATATTGAAGTTACTGTGTATTACATATTGTTTTAGCAGCTATGATGATTCTGATTTGTGTTTTAAAAGTTGTGAATTATGCAACTTTAATTTTCTTAATTGAATGAAAGTGATATCAAAATCTTCATCATTCATCAACATTTGTAAATAAATATAGAATTGTGATCAAAAAGAATAAAAAAAGAAGAAATCCAATGTGTGCATTTTATTTATAAAAAGAAATGGTGTACATACAGGGAGATTATTTGGATGTTTTGATTTGATAGAAAAAATTTCAATACCAGTCTTTACACGAGATGTAAATTATGGTATAGTTCTATGTTTGGCCATCCATCTATCTGTTTGGGGTTTGCTGTTTCTTTTTCATTTCTCTTTCACATATCAAGTTGAAGCTTGCTGTGTATGTTTATTGCGAGTCTCTCCAGTTTTTTGAGAAAATTACAGGTTGTTAATCAGTTTTAAGGAAATATTTACAAAGTGAGTAGGTAGATTTCTATTTAACTCCTCGTAGTTTTGAAGCCAAGGCCTTGTAAACAACTTGAAGATGTATTGCAAGAATTTTAATTCCTTACAATTTTCTGTAATGTTTGAAAGTATTACAGGTTGTTGAACTTATTTCACACACAGAACCTTTTGTTTATATACTTCTGATCATAGATTTTAAGCTAGGACCTTTTAATCTTATGATGCAAATGAAAGTATATTGCAGCTTGATGGCTGATACTACCTTAGGAAAAGTTCTACAACTCGTGGTTTATAAAAACGAACAACATAAGCTTGTGACGGGCATGCTATGTACTGTTTTCAATACTCTTGTTGCTGTGTTGAGGTAGTCAGTAACCTGGCATTCCAGAGATTAATGAGGGGATTTACATAGAATGGTTAAAGAAGAAATGAAAGTCGCGATAGATTTTGTCCATCATTAAATCTGAATTGATAGTGCCAACATATATCCTCTCTGGCAGGGTCATTTGAAATTATACTGGGGTCTGCGTCTAAAAGTCGGCAAGATTTATTGTTGATTGTAGTGGGAATTCTTTTGCGTTTTAATTCTTTATTTCAACTGAAGTCAGAAACTACTACTTGGTGGCTCTGGACAATTGTTAACAAAAAGATATGATTAATATAATCTGATTATGAGTCTCCCAAATAAAGCATTGGCTATATATAAGTCACTTGTTTTATTGACAGTTATACCAAAAAATGACAAAAGCAGATAAAAAACTGAGTGAGCTAAAATTATTATTTCATTTTCTCTTCATGATGCCATTTGCCACACTAAAGGTTTCGGAGGAAAAGGTTGAGGTACAATTATACTGTCACTTGTACAAAAAATACAAAGTATATGAAAGGTCATAGGTTAAGATCATTTTAGTCACTTCACCTTGATTTAGTTTATAGGCTCCATCATCAATCATCATTGTTAAAGGTCCCATGTCTCTATCAGTTAAGGTACTGAAGTTATACAAGGTTAAAGGTCCCATGTCTCTATCAGTTAAGGTACTGAAGTTATACAAGGTTAAAGGTCCCATGTCTCTATCAGTTAAGGTACTGAAGTTATACAAGGTTTTTATGGTCAAGGTTGTTGGAGTACTTGACCTTGATATTTGTAGATTCATCAGTCAATCATTGTTAAATATCCCATGTCTATCATTACAGGTTCTGTTTATGGTCAAATGTCAAGGTCACTTGACCTTGATACTAGTTTGTAGGCCTCATCATGCACCCATCATTGTTTGAAGATCCTATTCTCTCTCTGTTCAGTTTTGGAAGTGGGACCTGTTGTTATGATCAATATAGGAGATCAAGGTCACTGAAGTCACTTGACCTTGATATCGTTGAAGATCCCATGTCCAGATTTTGAAGGTACGCCAGTTTACAAGGTCAAGGACCGATGTCGATGTTGGTGGAGTCTGTTGACCTTGATACAAATTTGTTGTCATCATCCCTTATCAATGCTGAAATTTTTAAGACTATCTATGTTTTTAGTTATAACACTTCATAGAGAACTAATTACAAATTAATTCATATGCATTTGATTTAGAGTCTGTAGATTTGGAGCCATGTGGTTCCATAGATTTTTCCTGTATACCACATAGTGGTTTTTTTTAGTGGGTGTAAAATTCAGCAGTTTGCATGGTCACTGGTATGCCAATAATTTCATCATCACTCCCTCACTAAAGCCATTGCAAATGACTGAAGTTATCTTATGTGTTCAGTACTATACTTAAGGGTACAAATTTAGAGATTAAAATTTTAGCGAACTAGTATCAAACTGCTAAAATAAGCCAAAGTTAGCACCCCACTAAAAATCCTGCTATACAGTGTATTTCTATGCAAAACTTCAGGTCCCTAATGACCCTGCCCTGGTCTCTAGGGTCAAAGTGCGAATAAATATGAATGTACACAACATGAGAATTTTTGCGTACTCCACAAATTAAAGCCATGTAGTTCTTGAGAAGATATTTAAAGAATTTTTATAAAATTTCTTCATAACAATTTAAAATCTTACTTGGTCCTCAGGGGTCATGGTTTGAACAAATATAAACACAATACAAGATGCTTGCATTTTAATTTGAAGAATTGGAGTCTTGTTTGCATATTAATTGGATGATTAAAGTCTTGTGATGGTGGGTTGTTTGCATTTTAATTGAGTCTTGTTTGCATATTAATTGGATGAGTTGGAGTCTGTAATGGTGGGATGCTGGCATATCAGTTGGAGTCTTGTTTGCATATTAATTGTAATCGAATTAGAGGCTTGTGAAGGTGGATGATTGCATATTAATTGGAGTCTTGTTTGCATATTAATTGGAGGAATTGGAGTCTTGTTTGCATATTAATTGGAGGAATTAGATGTGGTGATTACATATTAATTTCACAAATTATACCATGTGGTTCTAGAAAAGAAGGGAAAAAAAGTTAATAGTTTGCAGACAACAGACAAAGCTCCCTTGAGGTGTTAGTTGTATATTATCTTTTCTGAAACCAAGGAAATCCAGAAAAATTTTATTTTGACATATATAGTGTTTACAGTACGTGTATAGTTTGACATGAACACACATAGAGTATTCACAATACATGTATAAGAACTGTTTCTTTTGAGATTGATGAATAAAGAGTCTGGATACTGGGTTCTTTTGTGACTAACACGTTGCTATAGTAACACAGCAAGTAACACTGGTAGGTGCTTGCAGAGATGTCTCTTCTGTTGTCATACCGATGTTTTATCTGCAACTTTGTCTGCACAGCTTATAAAGTTCTGAAACTCGGACAAGCATTTGCCCATCTCCCGAGGATTTCTAGAGATGCAGTCCTCATACATTGAAAACTCGGGTGCACATTTCTCTTTGATTTTCATTACAGTCTCACTGCAAATGGAAACCATTATCAAATTAGTTCTCTAAATTAAGTACTACTATGTTTATCTGAGCTCTGATTTCATTTCATTAGGCATGTTGAGTATCAATTACTGCTCCTGTACACTACAATATGATGAATTGTCTCCAAGGGATGTATGACAATGTGGAACATCTATGTTTATGAACAAAATACTAAAATTTTCCAAAATCAGAAGAGGGTAATCTACCATGTAGAACAGCATCTTTTAAACCAAAAAATCAACTAGAACTGTCCTGGGTTGACTGATTTATATTCTCCCTCACTACATTCGTCCGAATATAAAATAATTATATTCTAAGTATAAAATGATAAGTAACTCTTATAGGAATGGTACTCACTATAACCTTTAATAGTTACATAAACCAGATATTCAAAATTAAGACCGTTTTCAAGATACTGTAGAACAAATTAAATTGTCCAGTTATAACCTATAAAAAATATTTTCCTTCATACATCTGAAATATACGTGCTACCCTGTACAGGCTACAGCGAGACTCGATAATCGAACAAAAGCAAGTGAGGATATATATAGTCCATGATCATGTGATAATAAAATGTAACATATTTAATTTTATATATCATTCCCACCCTCACTATCATCTGAGTTATGAACTATGAAAGGGGGGAAACCACTTGTGACCAAGTGACCATTTGCCTTAACTAAAATTTCCTATCCTGAGTCCAGTTTGCATGATCTTTTGACCCCAAAGTCAACAGAAATCTTCCTGATCCAAGGGTGAATCTGTGTGTAAAGTTTGGTTATAAAAAGAAATCACCTGAAACCTTTTTCTATATCACTTTTCAGCTTCTTTGACCTTGAAAATGTTGACTCCAAGATTGACATTGATCATCTTCACTCTGTAAGGCAAGTCGATGGTGACTTCAGGTGGAAAGGGAGATCACTTATGACCTGGAATCCATTCTTCTATATTGTTGTTCAGTTTGCTTGACCTTGAACCTTTTGACCCCAAAACTGATCTTAATCATCCTCATTCCATTAAGAGTCTGTATGTTAAGAAGTGTGTTTTAAGGCCCATAAACAAAATTAGTTCGATGTAATACCCCACCTCTTTTGCAAGTGGGAGGGGTGGGTGGGTGGGTTATAAAAATAGTAAGCTTTCCTTTCGTAATAAGGAAAAAGAGGCAAAGGACCAGACAGAAATACCATCCTTTGTTCCCCAAATCTCTACTAGCCAAGCTATCAAACCTTATCAACAGCCACATTCCTCCCTCCATAAAGGTATTTGCCCTAAAAATATACAACCAGATTCTGATTCCCCCTCCCACCAGGCGTGTCAGTTCCCAGGGGCTGATCTACAGCATTAATACGAATACAGAAAATAAGATAGACAAGAGACTGAAGCCTGGGATTCAGACCGGGGCTTCTTGAATCTCTAGTCAGGTGCTGCTCCAACAAAGATTAGTGCTCTGCCAATGAAGCTTCACCCAGTGCTTTAAGAACAAAACTTCACCGAATGCTTCAACAGTGAACCTTCAAAGGGAACCCTAACATTATGCTACATAGAGATTAACTGACAACAAAACATCATTATTATCCAATGCTAAAGTGCATTTAGGAATCGCACCATCAGCAAAAAACTTAAAGGTGTCAAGTACCAGGAAATCCTGTTTTACACAAAGATATAACAGCAAACTGATCATTTTTGTTAGTATTTTCAGTAAGTATTTACTTTGACTGCAGACATCTCTGAAGTTTCAATCTCTGATTTTCACAATCCAGATGCCAGGTTTCTGGGAATTCATTGACGCAGTCTGTAAATCCTCTCACATACCTCTGACAGTGTTTCTCAGCAAGTATGGCAGCAATATTGGACCTAAGTGTTGTAATATCACCAATAATATATCCTTATTGTAATATCACTAATAATATATCCTTATTGTTATATCACTTATAATATATCCTTATTGTAATATCACTAATAATATATCCTTATTGTTATATCACTAATAATATATCCTTATTGTAATATCACTAATAATATATCCTTATTGTTATATCACTAATAATATATCCTTATTGTAATATCACTAATAATATATCCTTATTGTTATATCACTTATAATATATCCTTATTGTAATATCACTAATAATATATCCTTATTGTTATATCACTAATAATATATCCTTATTGTAATATCACTAATAATATATCCTTATTGTTATATCACTAATAATATATCCTTATTGTAATATCACTAATAATATATCCTTATTGTTATATCACTTATAATATATCCTTATTGTAATATCACTAATAATATATCCTTATTGTTATATCACTTATAATATATCCTTATTGTAATATCACTAATAATATATCCTTATTGTTATATCACTAATAATATATCCTTATTGTTATATCACTAATAATATATCCTTATTGTAATATCACTAATATATCCTTATTGTTATATCACTAATAATATATCCTTATTGTTATATCACTAATAATATATCCTTTTTGCAAGAGTGGGTTATATAGAGTATGATTACATTTATCAACTTTTACCAAATGCAAGACAGGACTATCCCCTTTCATATAGAATAGAATATAATAAATAATATATTGTGGCTAAAGAATAAAAAATATGACATATAGGCACTTCTTTAACCTAATGCCTAGACTAGCTGTTACAATTACAGATAGGTTCTTCTAACCTAATGTCTAGTCTAGTTGTCACTATTACATATAATCCCTAATTCATTTAGTTTACTGCCTATGCTAGGTGTTATGATTACATATAATCCCTAATTCATTTAGCCTAATGCCTAGGCTAGCTGTTACAATTACATATATATAGGCCATTCAATTAGCCTAATGACTAGGTATGATTACATATATATATGCCATTCATTTAGCCTAATGCCTAGGCTAGCTGATACGATTACAATCCTGAACACAGCCATAGTCTATTCTATTTCATTTCATTTTGATCTCGTTTCACAGTTTACAAGTACTAAGCTCTGATAAATTACAATACTTCTGATATATTAAACTCTGCTACTTTTTGTATCACCAGAGGAAAAATGTTTATAATTAGATATAAGTGAATTGTTTTTTATTAGATAAGAGTACACAGATAACGAACAGTGTGTCAATTAAGCAATTGTACAATACACTGTTTTGATGTACTGCATAGTTGTTGGTCTCAATCCAATCACAGGTATACAGGCATATTTAAATACCTATGTATGATTTATATGTATTCTGTACTTACATTACCTGTACAACTACAGTGCTCAGTGAGTAACACTGAATTGAATTTATAGAACATCAGCATGGGAAGAACACAACTGAATTTTAATCAATCAATAGCCCAGATATAAATAGAAGAAAACTCTATCTACACACACACACACACACACACTGTTATCTAAATGAGAAGAGGCGGCTGGTTTTATAGCGAGATGGTACAGATACTGAATCTTTATTTTGAGTCGAATATTTTTAAATACAAACATAAGCTCTGAAGAGCTTGTATTTCGACAAACAATTGTAAATATAACAGTACACGGTATAAAAGAAGTGATATATGGTTTTACAGTGTGACCTCTGAGGCGCAGAGGCTTCTGATGTTTAATTTGCTGTAGAATTGCAGCGTATTTAAAAAGTAATAATTCACAAATCAATATTCATTAATTAATAACAATAATTACATGAATGTAAGCGTCCTGCTTCCTTCGTAACTCTTCGGGTTCGTAATTCGATTTGGCCCAATTTTAGGTCAGTCTCGCGGTTTTGAAAAAAAAAAATGCAAGGTAAAACTTATGAATTCACGCAATCATAAAACGTATATAACATATGCGTGTAAAATCTCTATTTTATAACCCTGAACATATGATGCCTTGACGTTAACCTGGAGTCATTGATCTTATTTCGTGAACGGGTTCGATGTTTGTTTCATGGTCACGTGATTAGAAAATGGCTGTCAAAATAAATGTAACAGAACAGAAGGCGAAAAAATCAGTTTAATTTTGACAACAATATTGAAACAATCTGTATGAAGATGATACGATGGAAACAGTGGTCGATAAAATCACTGACATTTTTCATCATCATAAAAGATTTTCTTCTGTCCAGAAGCTGTGTATTTTAGCAGTAATTCTTGGAGGTGTGTCCTATCTCTCCGGTCTATGGACATGGCTTGTAACCTATATCATAACGTTGTCCTTAAGTGTTTTAGTATGTCAGTACTTGATAACATCGGAAGCGAACTTTACATTTGTAGAAGACTTGTTTGTACTTTTAAAATCTCATGAAAATGACTCTTGGTACATCAGCTTGATTGAATTGGTGAGAGATTCAAATACGGAATCCGGCAACAGTCGAGTACAAGACGAAAGCGGCGTGTCACAAAAAGCGAAAAGTTCATCATGGGAGGAGGAAATTCATTTGTTGGCAACACTCATTTCCCAGGATTTTATCAGACCTTGGTATCTCACAGTGAGCAACAGACAAGATTTATTAGAAGAGAAAGAGGAAATCATCAATGAAGCATTCAGACTTCTTTGTGTACGTTTTTCTGAAATAGATATCCATGACCTGTGTAGAGAACTGCTACTCTGTTATAAAGACCATCTACGAAACTTTCAACAAGCAAAGTCTGTATACAAAACTCAGCCAAGAAGAAAGAGTGTTTCTGCTCTGGATTCCCTGTCAGCAAAGAAAGTCTCCTCAATTGAAGAAGCATATGAAATCAAATTTACCTATCACAGTGCAGTATGGGAGACAGAAAATGAAATCATTTATCTTAAGTCAGTAATAAACTTGCTTTTGTCAAGACTTTTGACTACACATTTGCAAGACAGCAAAACTCCACTTGTGTTACTTGTTGAAATCCTTACATACAAAGTAGCAAAACCTGTCTTTGATCTTTTATCAAATCCTGACTTTTTACATGAATGTATGGTTCAGATATTATCTGATGAAACTTTAATAGAAGTACCAACTGAGATTGAACCTTGTCAAAGTAATGATCTTGTGCAATTCAAAGACATTAGAGAGGAAGAGTCAGATAAGGAGGAGGAGGAATTCAAGGACCCACAACCAGAGGACTTCTATTTATCCAGGACAAGTCTGTCTCCGAAATCTAGTCACAAAATGCAACTTCAGCAAGATACAGATGAGAATCCCCTGTCTATAAGGCATGTGGAGGCACAAGTTGTCATGGATGAAGAATCTGCATCTGATGTGATTTCATATCGGACTATTCCGATTACACTTTCACCCATCAGCCACAATACAGGTATTGGTCCTGATTAAAGGTTCAAGTGAGCTTTTCTGATTGAAATTTATTTAGTACAGTAAAACACTGTTCCAGTGAACAAGCTTATAACAAATTCACGCTTATAGCAGTGATTTTTATTCCCAGTAATTTTATGAACTCATCGAATATAATGAATTAAGTTTATAATGAATTGAGAACATTGCTATAAGTGTGTTTTACAGTATATATTAGTTAGATTTGTATGGTTGAAAAAGTAATAAAAAATTTGAAAATCTTTTATTACTTTTTCAACATACTTGTGAAAAATACTCTTTTTGAAATGAAGAGTATGCTGTGCAGATCTTGATCTGCTCACTTAGTTTACTACACAAAAATTGAACAGCATCCCATTGTGAAACCTTTCATCAGACTGTCAAATTTAGCTGTTCTGTGATTGGTGAAAACAACCTTAAGATTATTCATTGACTTAGGTCACCAGAATGTGACCCACAATGTGATGTCATTAGATGTTAATATAGTAAGTGAGCAGATCTAACATCTAATTTTCATCAGATAGCCATACTCACTGCTGAAAATCATCAGATAGCTATACCCACTGCTAAAAGTCAACAGATTGCCAAAAAGTCTTTTTTCTTTTTTTTTGGAGGGGGGGGGGGTACATTGTACTAATACAGTAAATGCAAGCATATGATCAATGATGATGCATATTTTGTGTGTTTATATATATATATATATATATATATATATATATATATATATATATATATACATACACACACATATACATAGAGAGAGAGAGAGAGAGAGAGAGAAACATGCATCTACAGATGTTTTGGTGTAGTGTTCATATGTATTTACTGATAGCTTGCTAAATTAATTTTTCAACTTTTTAGAAAAACCAAATGTTATGATGAGTGGAATTGAAATTTTGCAGAGGGTTGCCAAGAATTTTCTGAAAGTGTTGATTGTAAAGAAAACTCACAAGAAGGACAGAAATTTCACCTGGGAAGTTTTGATGACATTTCCTTGTCTGGTGAACACCCATCAAAGACATTTCTAGATATCTGCATCACTGATACAGAGACAGCAACTGAAAACCGGGGAGCTAGTCAGTACACCCTGTACACTATTCAGGTACAATCACACTCACATAGAAGTAATGGAACACCCTGTAAACCATTCAGGTACAATCACACCCACATAGAAGTAATGGAACACCCTGTAAACCATTCAGGTACAGTCACACCCCCATAGACTTAATGGAACACCCAGTAAATCACTCAGGTAGTCAAACCCTCATAAACATAGTGGAACACCTTGTATATCATGCAGGTAAAGTCACACTCTCATAGACATGATGGAACACCCTGTGTCATGGTATGGAGGCATACATGTTTCTGAAGCATTTCTTTGTTTATTTTACCTTTGAATGTCATATTGTAAATACAGTTCAGTAGCGACATCAATTTTGGCCTCTTCAAAAATAAAATGTTTGCGATACTGTAAACTTAATGTCATGGTGTGTTTTGTGATGTGTGTACATGTAGATACCTTTGTATGAGGTTTTAGGTACCAAATGGCTATGTATAACCCTACAGTTGTATCCTAAATCTCGTACTTATATTGCAGTGACTTAGGATTTCCATCGTAAATCATTCTTAGTACATACTTTATTAATTCAGTATGATGCAGTGTTCGAGGAACTGGGCACCAGTAAGATCCGAACAAACACGGTAAAGCGACGATTCCGTGAATTTATCAACCTTCAAAACCGACTGGAAGACAACCCTACTTACAAGAAAAGCTTGAAAGGCGAGTAATTTGTCTTTTTTGAGGTTAGAAACTCTCCACGTAAGGATAACTTTTCCGAGGTTAATGTTAAATAGAATGTTTTCATCGTAGGATATGAGCACTCATAATGTTTTCATCGTAGGATATGAGCACTCATCATTTAAGTTTACTTGTTACAGTGGCTCACAAATCCGCACAAAGTGTTGTAATTATGAAAGATATGATGATGTGAAATAGGTGCAAATGTTGCAGGAAATATGCAATTTTTGGGCTAAAAAAACCCCATGATGTTTCAAAATTTATTTCAATAAATATGAACGAAAGACTCTGGCAAATTGGAACTTGGGATCTGTGAGTCACTAACCTGATACTTATCCATTGAGCTACGATGATAGACAAACAAACTGTATGATACAAATAATTTCACAATGCATTGAAATTGCCATTTTTGTGACATAGTGTCATAAAAAGTCTGGGTGTAATGAGTTATCGTAATTTATCCACTTGTAATCAGTTTGTAGGTAATATGTTCTGCGTGTATGTCTATTTGAATTTGAGTTTCCTGGGCAATATTTTGGTTTTCATATCATACCTACTAGAGAGTCATTTAGAAATTCAGTATTATACCCTCTACAATTTGTAACTTACCTGAGATAGGTGGGAAAAGGGAAATGTCTATTGAGGTCATAGGTTAACATTCTAGCTCAAAATGTCAGATCAATAATGTAAAGAGAAGGTGTCCGTTTAGTTTTAGTTCTAAATGTCGGATCAACATTGTTTTGTTTGTTTCTTTGTTTGTATATTGTTTAACGTCCCATTAAAGAATCTCTCCCTCATATGGAGACGTCACCATTGCCGGCGAAGGGCTGCAAAATTTAGGCCTATGCTTGGCACTTATGGCCTTTGAGCAGGGAGGGATCTTTTTCGTGCCACACCTGCTGTGACACAGGACCATGGTTTTTAGGGTCTCAACCAAAGAACTGCCCCATTTAGTCGCCTCTTATGACAAGCAAAGGGATACTGAGGACCTATCCTAGCCCAGATGCCCACGGGACTGGATCAACATTGTAAAAAGATGTCTGTTTAATTCTAGTTCTAAATGTCAGATCAACATGGATGTCTGTTTAAGAGCTCAAATGGTTCATATGCTCTTTGAAGATTTTAGCTGTAGATTTAAAAGTATTGTTCAAAAAAATGTCTGTCAGTCTTTTAGACATGTTTTATTAAATATTCATGTCATGCATTAAATATCACAGCGAAATTTGGACTTGTAAAATATTTCATTTGCAAACAAAATAACTTATCATTCTGAAAAAAAAATCACAATTAACAGAGAGCTTGTATCGCTCTTTTGATGGTGAAATCATGCTTCATATAAGGTGCTTAAACAAGCCATTAAATCAGATTTTAATGTAATGACCCATGTTTAAAAAAAAAATTGAAAATGGTTCCAATTAAAAAAAAAATTGTTTGAGATTGGCTCTAATTTAAAAAAGTTAGAGAATGTCTGTCATTGAATGACATTATGTTGTTAGGTTATGACCTTATTAAAAAATATTTTAAATAATATATTTTTTTCTTCTCTAGATGTGAAAGGTTTAACAAAGTGGCTCTCATTGCCATTTGGGAATATGGATAAAGGTAGCATAGAAAAACGCAGGAAAACATTGGAAAGTTTTATAAAGGCAAGTTCCATGAGATGCTAAATAATGTGGTGCACACACTTAGGAGGCCATGCTCCAAGGCCATGAGAGAATAATGTTGGAAGTTAACGATTATTTTTGGATAAATTTTAAAATGAGAAAATGATTATTCAGTTTTCAATCAGAAAGCACTTGTTGACATGACAGTACCGCATAGATATTCTGTATTACAGTCTGATGACATCACAGTCTGTTGACATCACAGTACCACATAGATATTTCTGTATTACAGTCTGATGACATCACAGTCTGTTGACATCACAGTACCACATAGATATTTCTGTATTACAGTCTGATGACATCACAGTCTGTTGACATCACAGTACCACATAGATATTTCTGTATTACAGTCTGATGACATCACAGTCTGTTGACATCACAGTACCACATAGATATTTCTGTATTACAGTCTGATGACATCACAGTCTGTTGACATCACAGTACCACATAGATATTTCTGTATTACAGTCTGATGACATCACAGTCTGTTGACATCACAGTACCACATAGATATTCTGTATTAGTCTGTTGACATCACAGTTTGTTGACATCACAGTACCACATAGATATTCTGTATCACAGTCTGTTGACATTACAGTACCACATAGATATTCTGTATCACAGTCTGTTGACATCACAGTACCACATAGATATTCTGTATTACAGTCTGTTGACATCACAGTCTGTTGACATCACAGTACCACATAGATATTTCTGTATTACAGTCCGTTGACATCACAGTACCACATAGATATTTCTGTATTACAGTCTGTTGACATCATAGTACCACATAGATATTCTGTATTAGTCTGTTGACATCACAGTTTGTTGACATCACAGTACCACATAGATATTTCTGTATTACAGTCTGTTGACATCACAGTCTGTTGACATCACAGTACCACATAGATATTCTGCATCACAGTCTGTTGACATCACAGTACCACATAGATATTCTGTATCACAGTCTGTTGACATCACAGTCTGTTGACATCACAGTACCACATAGATATTCTGTATTACAGTCTGTTGACATCACAGTCTGTTGACATCACAGTACCACATAGATATTTCTGTATTACAGTCCGTTGACATCACAGTACCACATAGATATTTCTGTATTACAGTCTGTTGACATCATAGTACCACATAGATATTCTGTATTAGTCTGTTGACATCACAGTTTGTTGACATCACAGTACCACATAGATATTTCTGTATTACAGTCTGTTGACATCACAGTCTGTTGACATCACAGTACCACATAGATATTCTGCATCACAGTCTGTTGACATCACAGTACCACATAGATATTCTGTATCACAGTCTGTTGACATCACAGTCTGTTGACATCACTGTACCACATAGATATTCTGTATCACAGTCTGTTGACATCACAGTACCACATTGATATTCTGTATTACAGTCTGTTGACATCACAGTCTGTTGACATCACAGTACCACATAGATATTCTGTATTACAATCTGTTGACATCACAGTCTGTTGACATCACAGTGCCACATAGATATTCTGTATCACAGTCTGTTGACATTACAGTACCACATAGATATTCTGTATCACAGTCTGTTGACATCACAGTACCACATAGATATTCTGTATTACAGTCTGTTGACATCACAGTCTGTTGACATCACAGTGCCACATAGATATTCTGTATTACAGTCTGTTGACTTCACAGAACCACAAAAATATTCTGTATTATAGTCTGTTGACATCACAGTCTGTTGACCTCACAGTACCACATAGATATTTCTGTATTACAGTCTGTTGACATCACAGTACCACATAGATATTTCTGTATTACAGTCTGATGACATCACAGTATGTTGACATCATAGTACCACATAGATATTCTGTATTAGTCTGTTGACATCACAGTTTGTTGACATCACAGTACCACATAGATATTTCTGTATTACAGTCTGTTGACATCACAGTCTGTTGACATCACAGTACCACATAGATATTCTGCATCACAGTCTGTTGACATCACAGTACCACATAGATATTCTGTATTACAGTCTGTTGACATCACAGTCTGTTGACATCAAAGTACAACATAGATATTCTGTATTACAGTCTGTTGACAGCACAGTCTGTTGACATCACAGTCTGTTGACATCACAGTACCACATAGATATTCTGTATCACAGTCTGTTGACCTCACAGTACCACATAGATATTCTGTATTACAGTCTGTTGACATCACAGACTGTTGACATCACAGTACCACATAGATATTCTGTATCACAGTCTGTTGACATCACAGTACCACATTGATATTCTGTATTACAGTCTGTTGACATCACAGTCTGTTGACATCACAGTACCACATAGATATTCTGTATTACAATCTGTTGACATCACAGTCTGTTGACATCACAGTGCCACATAGATATTCTGTATTACAGTCTGTTGACTTCACAGAACCACAAAAATATTCTGTATTATAGTCTGTTGACATCACAGTCTGTTGACCTCACAGTATCACATAGATATTTCTGTATTCCAGTTTGTTGACATCACAGTACCACATAGATATTTCTGTATTACAGTCTGATGACATCACAGTATGTTGACATCATAGTACCACATAGATATTCTGTATTAGTCTCTTGACATCACAGTTTGTTGACATCACAGTACCACATAGATATTCTGCATCACAGTCTGTTGACATCACAGTACCACATAGATATTTCTGTATTACAGTCTGATGACATCACAATATGTTGACATCACAGTACCACATAGATATTCTGTATTATAGTCTGTTGACATCACAGTCTGTTGACATCACAGTCTGTTGACATCACAGTACCACATAGATATTCTGTATTAGTCTGTTGACATCACAGTTTGTTGACATCACAGTACCACATAGATATTCTGTATCACAGTCTGTTGACATTACAGTACCACATAGATATTCTGTATCACAGTCTGTTGACATCACAGTACCACATAGATATTCTGTATTACAGTCTGTTGACATCACAGTCTGTTGACATCACAGTACCACATAGATATTCTGTATTACAATCTGTTGACATCACAGTCTGTGGACATCACAGTGCCACATAGATATTCTGTATTACAGTCTGTTGACTTCACAGAACCACAAAAATATTCTGTATTATAGTCTGTTGACATCACAGTCTGTTGACCTCACAGTACCACATAGATATTTCTGTATTACAGTCTGTTGACATCACAGTACCACATAGATATTTCTGTATTACAGTCTGATGACATCACAGTATGTTGACATCATAGTACCACATAGATATTCTGTATTAGTCTGTTGACATCACAGTTTGTTGACATCACAGTACCACATAGATATTTCTGTATTACAGTCTGTTGACATCACAGTCTGTTGACATCACAGTACCACATAGATATTCTGCATCACAGTCTGTTGACATCACAGTACCACATAGATATTCTGTATTATAGTCTGTTGACATCACAGTCTGTTGACATCACAGTCTGTTGACATCACAGTACCACATAGATATTCTGTATTAGTCTATTGACATCACAGTTTGTTGACATCACAGTACCACATAGATATTCTGTATCACAGTCTGTTGACATTACAGTACCACATAGATATTCTGTATCACAGTCTGTTGACATCACAGTACCACATAGATATTCTGTATTAGTCTGTTGACATCACAGTTTGTTGACATCACAGTACCACATAGATATTCTGTATCACAGTCTGTTGACATTACAGTACCACATAGATATTCTGTATCACAGTCTGTTG
Organism: Ostrea denselamellosa; assembly: GCA_024699665.1. NCBI lineage: Eukaryota > Metazoa > Mollusca > Bivalvia > Ostreida > Ostreidae > Ostrea > Ostrea denselamellosa. The sequence continues at coordinate 3,164,321 of JAMZEH010000035.1, read as the reverse complement.
ACATCACAGTACCACATAGATATTCTGTATTACAGTCTGTTGACATCACAGTCTGTTGACATCACAGTACCACATAGATATTCTGTATTACAGTCTGTTGACATCACAGTCTGTTGACATCACAGTACCACATAGATATTCTGTATTACAATCTGTTGACATCACAGTGCCAAATAGATATTCTGTATTACAGTCTGTTGACATTACAGTACCACATAGATATTCTGTATCACAGTCTGTTGACATCACAGTACCACATAGATATTTCTGTATTACAGTCTGTTGACATCACAGTACCACATAGATATTTCTGTATTACAGTCTGATGACATCACAGTATGTTGACATCATAGTACCACATAGATATTCTGTATTAGTCTGTTGACATCACAGTTTGTTGACATCACAGTACCACATAGATATTTCTGTATTACAGTCTGTTGACATCACAGTCTGTTGACATCACAGTACCACATAGATATTCTGCATCACAGTCTGTTGACATCACAGTACCACATAGATATTCTGTATCACAGTCTGTTGACATCACAGTCTGTTGACATCAAAGTACAACATAGATATTCTGTATTACAGTCTGTTGACAGCACAGTCTGTTGACATCACAGTCTGTTGACATCACAGTACCACATAGATATTCTGTGTCACAGTCTGTTGACCTCACAGTACCACATAGATATTCTGTATTACAGTCTGTTGACATCACAGACTGTTGACATCACAGTACCACATAGATATTCTGTATCACAGTCTGTTGACATCACAGTACCACATTGATATTCTGTATTACAGTCTGTTGACATCACAGTCTGTTGACATCACAGTACCACATAGATATTCTGTATTACAATCTGTTGACATCACAGTCTGTTGACATCACAGTGCCACATAGATATTCTGTATTACAGTCTGTTGACTTCACAGAACCACAAAAATATTCTGTATTATAGTCTGTTGACATCACAGTCTGTTGACCTCACAGTATCACATAGATATTTCTGTATTACAGTCTGATGACATCACAGTATGTTGACATCATAGTACCACATAGATATTCTGTATTAGTCTCTTGACATCACAGTTTGTTGACATCACAGTACCACATAGATATTCTGCATCACAGTCTGTTGACATCACAGTACCACATAGATATTTCTGTATTACAGTCTGATGACATCACAATATGTTGACATCACAGTACCACATAGATATTCTGTATTATAGTCTGTTGACATCACAGTCTGTTGACATCACAGTCTGTTGACATCACAGTACCACATAGATATTCTGTATTAGTCTGTTGACATCACAGTTTGTTGACATCACAGTACCACATAGATATTCTGTATCACAGTCTGTTGACATTACAGTACCACATAGATATTCTGTATCACAGTCTGTTGACATCACAGTACCACATAGATATTCTGTATTACAGTCTGTTGACATCACAGTCTGTTGACATCACAGTACCACATAGATATTCTGTATTACAATCTGTTGACATCACAGTCTGTGGACATCACAGTGCCACATAGATATTCTGTATTACAGTCTGTTGACTTCACAGAACCACAAAAATATTCTGTATTATAGTCTGTTGACATCACAGTCTGTTGACCTCACAGTACCACATAGATATTTCTGTATTACAGTCTGTTGACATCACAGTACCACATAGATATTTCTGTATTACAGTCTGATGACATCACAGTATGTTGACATCATAGTACCACATAGATATTCTGTATTAGTCTGTTGACATCACAGTTTGTTGACATCACAGTACCACATAGATATTTCTGTATTACAGTCTGTTGACATCACAGTCTGTTGACATCACAGTACCACATAGATATTCTGCATCACAGTCTGTTGACATCACAGTACCACATAGATATTCTGTATTATAGTCTGTTGACATCACAGTCTGTTGACATCACAGTCTGTTGACATCACAGTACCACATAGATATTCTGTATTAGTCTGTTGACATCACAGTTTGTTGACATCACAGTACCACATAGATATTCTGTATCACAGTCTGTTGACATTACAGTACCACATAGATATTCTGTATCACAGTCTGTTGACATCACAGTACCACATAGATATTCTGTATTAGTCTGTTGACATCACAGTTTGTTGACATCACAGTACCACATAGATATTCTGTATCACAGTCTGTTGACATTACAGTACCACATAGATATTCTGTATCACAGTCTGTTGACATCACAGTACCACATAGATATTCTGTATTACAGTCTGTTGACATCACAGTCTGTTGACATCACAGTCTGTTGACATCACAGTACCACATAGATATTCTGTATTACAATCTGTTGACATCACAGTCTGTGGACATCACAGTGCCACATAGATATTCTGTATTACAGTCTGTTGACTTCACAGAACCACAAAAATATTCTGTATTATAGTCTGTTGACATCACAGTCTGTTGACCTCACAGTACCACATAGATATTTCTGTATTACAGTCTGTTGACATCACAGTACCACATAGATATTTCTGTATTACAGTCTGATGACATCACAGTATGTTGACATCATAGTACCACATAGATATTCTGTATTAGTCTGTTGACATCACAGTTTGTTGACATCACAGTACCACATAGATATTTCTGTATTACAGTCTGTTGACATCACAGTCTGTTGACATCACAGTACCACATAGATATTCTGCATCACAGTCTGTTGACATCACAGTACCACATAGATATTCTGTATTATAGTCTGTTGACATCACAGTCTGTTGACATCACAGTCTGTTGACATCACAGTACCACATAGATATTCTGTATTAGTCTGTTGACATCACAGTTTGTTGACATCACAGTACCACATAGATATTCTGTATCACAGTCTGTTGACATTACAGTACCACATAGATATTCTGTATCACAGTCTGTTGACATCACAGTACCACATAGATATTCTGTATTAGTCTGTTGACATCACAGTTTGTTGACATCACAGTACCACATAGATATTCTGTATCACAGTCTGTTGACATTACAGTACCACATAGATATTCTGTATCACAGTCTGTTGACATCACAGTACCACATAGATATTCTGTATTACAGTCTGTTGACATCACAGTCTGTTGACATCACAGTACCACATAGATATTCTGTATTACAGTCTGTTGACATCACAGTCTGTTGACATCACAGTACCACATAGATATTCTGTATTACAATCTGTTGACATCACAGTGCCACATAGATATTCTGTATTACAGTCTGTTGACATTACAGTACCACATAGATATTCTGTATCACAGTCTGTTGACATCACAGTACCACATAGATATTCTGTATTACAGTCTGTTGACATCACAGTCTGTTGACATCACAGTACCACATAGATATTCTGTATTACAATCTGTGGACATCACAGTGCCACATAGATATTCTGTATTACAGTCTGATGACTTCACAGAACCACAAAAATATTCTGTATTATAGTCTGTTGACATCACAGTCTGTTGACATCACAGTACCACATAGATATTCTGTATTACAATCTGTTGACATCACAGTCTGTTGACATCACAGTGCCAAATAGATATTCTGTATTACAGTCTGTTGACATCACAGTCTGTTGACATCACAGTACCACATAGATATTCTGTATTACAATCTGTTGACATCACAGTCTGTTGACATCACAGTGCCACATAGATATTCTGTATTACAGTCTGTTGACATCACAGTACCACATAGATATTATACAAATATAGCCCTTCCATGAGGTCGATCCATAGATATATCGACTTCACAGAAAAGCATATCAACCTCGCACGAAGATATATCGACTTCACAGAAAAGCATATCGACCGAGCACGAAGTGCGAGGTTGATATGCTTTTCTGTGAAGTCGATATATCTATGGATCGACCGATTGAAAGGGCTACATTTGTTATATTATTTTTCAAAGAAAGCTTGACAACATTCTACGTCTGCTGGCTTCGCTTCCATATTGTTTACATGTAGTTAATGACGTGATCCGGAAAGAGAATTTAATTGGTTGAAATGACATACGTCAGCGAATCATATTCATTGTTACACGTAGCAAAATTTCCCCAATCTATTATTAGGAAGTACAGGTCAATCCGAATTTTTTTAATGTTTATAATTAGAAAGACCTCATCAATCTGCATTTCCATACTTTGACACGTGATATCAAACGAACCAATGGTGAAGTACATTACAATACATTAAAATAATATTCTGTATTACAGTCTGTTGACATCACAGTACCACATAGATATTCTGAATTACAGTCTGTTGACATCACAGTACCTCATAGATATTCTGTATTACAGTCTGATGACATCACAGTCTGTTGACATCACAGTTCCACATAGATATTCTGTATCACAGTCTGTTGACATCACAGTACCACATAGATATTCTGAATTACAGTCTGTTGACATCACAGTACCACATAGATATTTCTGTATTACAGTCTGATGACATCACGGTATGTTGACATCACAGTACCACATAGATATTCTGTATTACAGTCTGTTCACATCACAGTCTGTTCACATCACAGTACCACATAGATATTCTGTATTATAGTCTGTTGACATCACAGTCTGTTGACATCACAGTACCACATAGATATTCTGTATTACAGTCTGTTGACATCACAGTCTGTTAACTTCACAGTACCACATAGATATTCTGTATTACAGTCTGTTGACATCAGTCTGTTGACATCACAGTCTGTTGACATCACAGTACCACATAGATATTCTGTATTACAGTCTGTTGACATCACAGTACCACATAGATATTCTGTATTACAGTCTATTGACATCACAGTCTGTTGACATCACAGTACCACATAGATATTCTGTATTACAGTCCGTTGACATCACAGTACTACATAGATATTCTGTATCACAGTCTGTTGATATCATAGTCTGTTGACCTCACAGTCTGTTGACATCACAGTACCACATAGATATTCTGTATTACAGTCTGTTGACATCACAGTCTGTTGACATCACAGTACCACATAGATATTCTATATTACAGACTGTTGACATCACAGTACCACATAGATATTCTGTATTACAGTCTGTTGACATCACAGTCTGTTGACATCACAGTACCACATAGATATTCTGTATCACAGTCTGTTGACATCACAGTCTGTTGACATCACAGTACTACATACATTTTCTGTATTACAGTCTGTTGACATCACAGTACCACATACATTTTCTGTATTACAGTCTGTTGACATCACAGTACCACATACATTTTCTGTATCATATTCAACGTATTTTCACAGTGTTTGATTTTTAGGCTTTACTGGAGAAAGATAACATCTGTAACAGCTTGGAATTGAAGGAGTTTCTGGCTTACGATGGGAATGCCCACATAGCTTTTGTTAGAAAGGTTCCTGATACCGTCCAACCTCTAACAAAGGTAAACAACATCACTCTCTAACAAATAAAACCACTGTAGTCTAAACCCAAGGCAGAGGGTAAATAAAATTACATAACCACAATGGAGAACTCCACAGGGTGGGACATCCCATCACTATGTGGGCTTTATTAAGCCCCCAGCTGACCTTGATCTAGATCTTTTAACTTCAAAATCAACAGGGTTCTTCTTCTCTTGTTAACAAAGCTATAAGCAGAATATCAAATCAATCCAGCAAAAACTGCAGTCTTAAGAGTGTCTACAAGCTTCGTGTTACACATGCACACACTCACACATGAATTGTCTCATCACTATATTCCCTGTCACAATGATTTGTGATCCTGACGATGGTAAGTAATATCACCTTATAAAAAAACAAGGCAAAAATCCAACTCCTGACAAAGGTAAACAACATCACATTATAACAATCCTGTATAACCCCGTTAAATGTAATTGAATTTATAACGATCTCATGTGTCTACAAAACTATTTAGTTTTGGAGTGTTGTATATTGCACATATTCCATTGATTTTCAGATGGTGAGAACAGTGTCCAGTGTGTTTGATAAGATTGGAGATAAGGTGGGTGAAATCTCAACTAACATGACAGACTTATTGCCAAGTTTACCCAGGAGGGGTCCGGTCAAGGACATTCACAGCTGTGAGGTGGACGAAGATCAGATTCTGTTGGAGTTTGGGACCATTAAAGGAGATGTATGCTAATCACTGTAACCACATTGTACACACAGCATTACACTAAATCCATGTACACATACCACACTGTACACACACTAAATCCACGTACACATACCACACTGTACACACACTAAATCCATGTACACATACCACACTGTACACACAGCATTACACTAAATCCACGTACACATACCACACTGTACACACACTAAACCCATGTACACATACCACACTACACACAGCATTACACTAAATCCATGTACACATACCACACTGTACACACACTAAATCCATGTACACATACCACACTGTACACACACTAAATCCATGTACACATACCACACTGTATACACACTAAATCCATGTACACATACCACACTGTACACACACTAAACCCATGTACACATACCACACTGTACACACACTAAATCCATGTACACATACCACACTACACACAGCATTACGCTAAATCCATGTACACATACCACACTGTACACACACTAAACCCACGTACACATACCACACTGTACACACACTAAATCCATGTACACATACCACACTGTACACACACTAAATCCACGTACACATACCACACTGTATACACACTAAATCCATGTACACATACCACACTGTACACACACTAAATCCATGTACACATACCACACTGTATACACACTAAATCCATGTACACATACCACACTGTACACACACTAAACCCATGTACACATACCACACTACACACAGCATTACACTAAATCCATGTACACATACCACACTACACACAGCATTACACTAAATCCACGTACACATACCACACTGTACACACAGCATTACACTAAATCCATGTACACATACCACACTGTACACACACTAAATCCATGTACACATACCACACTGTATACACACTAAATCCATGTACACATGCCACACTACACACAGCACCACCAAATTCATGTACATATATCACACTGTACACATAGCAATACACTAAATTCATGTACACATAATACAGTGTACTTACACTTAATCCATGTATACATTTACAATACACAACATCTTCTACTTCACACATTTACAATACACGACAATTTCTACTTTACACATTTACAATACACAACAACTTCTACTTCACACATTTACAATACACAACATCTTCTACTTCACACATTTACAATACACAACATCTTCTACTTCACACATTTACAATACACAACAACTTCTACTTCACACACATACAATACACAACAACTTCTACTTCACACACATACAATACACAACAACTTGTACTTCACACATTTACAATACACAACAACTTCTACTTCACACATTTACAATACACAACAACTTGTACTTCACACATTTACAATACACAACAACTTCTACTTCACACATTTACAATACACAACAACTTGTACTTCACACATTTACAATACACAACAACTTCTACTTCACACATTTACAATACACAACAACTTGTACTTCACACATTTACAATACACTACAACTTCTACTTCACACATTTACAATACACAACAACTTGTACTTCACACATTTACAATACACAACAACTTCTACTTCACACATATACAATACACAACAACTTCTACTTCACACATTTACAATACACAACAACTTCTACTTCACACATTTACAATACACAACAACTTGTACTTCACACATTTACAATACACATCAACTTCTACTTCACACATTTACAATACACAACAACTTCTACTTCACACATTTACAATACACAACAACTTCTACTTCACACATTTACAATACACAACATCTTCTACTTCACACACATACAATACACAACAACTTGTACTTCACACATTTACAATACACAACAACTTCTACTTCACACATTTACAATACACAACAACTTGTACTTCACACATTTACAATACACAACAACTTCTACTTCACACATTTACAATACACAACAACTTGTACTTCACACATTTACAATACACAACAACTTCTACTTCACACATATACAATACACAACAACTTCTACTTCACACATTTACAATACACAACAACTTCTACTTCACACATTTACAATACACAACAACTTGTACTTCACACATTTACAATACACATCAACTTCTACTTCACACATTTACAATACACAACAACTTCTACTTCACACATTTACAATACACAACAACTTCTACTTCACACATTTACAATACACAACAACTTCTACTTCACACACATACAATACACAGCAACTTCTACTTCACACATTTACAATACACAACAACTTCTACTTCACACACATACAATACACAACAACTTCTACTTCACACATTTACAATACACAACATCTTCTACTTCACACATTTACAATACACATCAACTTCTACTTCACACATTTACAATACACAACAACTTCTACTTCACACATTTACAATACACAACAACTTCTACTTCACACACATACAATACACAGCAACTTCTACTTCACACATTTACAATACACAACAACTTCTACTTCACACATTTACAATACACAACAACTTCTACTTCACACATTTACAATACACATCAACTTCTACTTCACACATTTACAATACACATCAACTTCTACTTCACACATATACAATACACAACAACTTGTACTTCACACATTTACAATACACATCAACTTCTACGTCACACATTTACAATACACAACAACTTCTACTTCACACATTTACAATACACATCAACTTCTACTTCACACATTTACAATACACATCAACTTCTACTTCACACATTTACAATACACAACATCTTCTACTTCACACATTTACAATACACAACATCTTCTACTTCACACATTTACAATACACAACAACTTCTACTTCACACACATACAATACACAACAACTTCTACTTCACACACATACAATACACAACAACTTGTACTTCACACATTTACAATACACAACAACTTCTACTTCACACATTTACAATACACAACAACTTGTACTTCACACATTTACAATACACAACAACTTCTACTTCACACATTTACAATACACAACAACTTGTACTTCACACATTTACAATACACAACAACTTCTACTTCACACATTTACAATACACAACAACTTGTACTTCACACATTTACAATACACTACAACTTCTACTTCACACATTTACAATACACAACAACTTGTACTTCACACATTTACAATACACAACAACTTCTACTTCACACATATACAATACACAACAACTTCTACTTCACACATTTACAATACACAACAACTTCTACTTCACACATTTACAATACACAACAACTTGTACTTCACACATTTACAATACACATCAACTTCTACTTCACACATTTACAATACACAACAACTTCTACTTCACACATTTACAATACACAACAACTTCTACTTCACACATTTACAATACACAACATCTTCTACTTCACACACATACAATACACAACAACTTGTACTTCACACATTTACAATACACAACAACTTCTACTTCACACATTTACAATACACAACAACTTGTACTTCACACATTTACAATACACAACAACTTCTACTTCACACATTTACAATACACAACAACTTGTACTTCACACATTTACAATACACAACAACTTCTACTTCACACATATACAATACACAACAACTTCTACTTCACACATTTACAATACACAACAACTTCTACTTCACACATTTACAATACACAACAACTTGTACTTCACACATTTACAATACACATCAACTTCTACTTCACACATTTACAATACACAACAACTTCTACTTCACACATTTACAATACACAACAACTTCTACTTCACACATTTACAATACACAACAACTTCTACTTCACACACATACAATACACAGCAACTTCTACTTCACACATTTACAATACACAACAACTTCTACTTCACACACATACAATACACAACAACTTCTACTTCACACATTTACAATACACAACATCTTCTACTTCACACATTTACAATACACATCAACTTCTACTTCACACATTTACAATACACAACAACTTCTACTTCACACATTTACAATACACAACAACTTCTACTTCACACACATACAATACACAGCAACTTCTACTTCACACATTTACAATACACAACAACTTCTACTTCACACATTTACAATACACAACAACTTCTACTTCACACATTTACAATACACATCAACTTCTACTTCACACATTTACAATACACATCAACTTCTACTTCACACATATACAATACACAACAACTTGTACTTCACACATTTACAATACACATCAACTTCTACGTCACACATTTACAATACACAACAACTTCTACTTCACACATTTACAATACACATCAACTTCTACTTCACACATTTACAATACACATCAACTTCTACTTCACACATATACAATACACAACAACTTCTACTTCACACATTTACAATACACAACAACTTCTACTTCACACATTTACAATACACATCAACTTCTACTTCACACACATACAATACACAACAACTTCTACTTCACACATTTACAATACACAACAACTTCTACTTCACACATTTACAATACACATCAACTTCTACTTCACACATTTACAATACACATCAACTTCTACTTCACACATATACAATACACAACAACTTGTACTTCACACATTTACAATACACAACAACTTCTACTTCACACATATACAATACACAACAACTTGTACTTCACACATTTACAATACACAACAACTTCTACTTCACACATTTACAATACACAACTTCTACTTCACACATTTACAATACACTACAACTTCTACTTCACACATTTACAATACACTACAACTTCTACTTCACACATTTACAATACACAACAACTTCTACTTTACACGGGGCCTCCGTGGGCGAGTGGTTAGAGCATCGGGCTCAAAATCACGAAGCCTCTCACCTCTGACGGCGCGCGTTCGAATCTCGGCCGCGGCGTTATGTGAGCAAGTTTGCCAGTTTACTTGCGGAAGGTCGGTGGTCTCTTCCCAGGTACATTGTATCTGGGTTCTCTCCTCCACCAACAAAAACTGGACGCCACCAGATAACTGAAAAATTGTTGAGTGTGGCGGAAAGCAATAAATAATCAATGAATCAATCAATCTACTTTACACATTTACAATACACATCAACTTCTACTTCACACATTTACAATACACAACAACTTCTACTTCACACATTTACAATACACAACAACTTCTACTTCACACATTTACAATACACAACAACTTCTACTTCACACATTTACAATACACAACAACTTCTACTTCACACATTTACAATACACATCAACTTCTACTTCACACATTTACAATACACATCAACTTCTACTTCACACATTTACAATACACAACAACTTCTACTTCACACATTTACAATACACAACAACTCCTACTTCACACATTTACAATACACATCAACTCCTACTTCACACATTTACAATACACATCAACTCGTACTTCACACATTTACAATACACAACAACTTCTACTTTACACATTTACAATACACATCAACTTCTACTTCACACATTTACAATACACAACAACTTCTACTTCACACATTTACAATACACAACAACTTCTACTTCACACATTTACAATACACAACAACTTCTACTTCACACATTTACAATACACAACAACTTCTACTTCACACATTTACAATACACATCAACTTCTACTTCACACATTTACAATACACATCAACTTCTACTTCACACATTTACAATACACAACAACTTCTACTTCACACATTTACAATACACTACAACTTCTACTTCACACATTTACAATACACATCAACTTCTACTTCACACATTTACAATACACATCAACTTCTACTTCACACATTTACAATACACAACAACTTCTACTTCACACATTTACAATACACTACAACTTCTACTTCACACATTTACAATACACATCAACTCCTACTTCACACATTTACAATACACTACAACTCGTACTTCACACATTTACAATACACAACAACTTCTACTTTACACATTTACAATACACATCAACTTCTACTTCACACATTTACAATACACATCAACTTCTACTTCACACATTTACAATACACAACAACTTCTACTTCACACATTTACAATACACATCAACTTCTACTTCACACATTTACAATACACAACAACTTCTACTTCACACATTTACAATACACAACAACTTCTACTTCACACATTTACAATACACAACAACTTCTACTTCACACATTTACAATACACATCAACTTCTACTTCACACATTTACAATACACATCAACTTCTACTTCACACATTTACAATACACAACAACTTCTACTTCACACATTTACAATACACTACAACTTCTACTTCACACATTTACAATACACAACAACTTCTACTTCACACATTTACAATACACAACAACTTCTACTTCACACATTTACAATACACAACAACTTCTACTTCACACATTTACAATACACAACATCTTCTACTTCACACATTTACAATACACATCAACTTCTACTTCACACATTTACAATACACATCAACTTCTACTTCACACATTTACAATACACATCAACTTCTACTTCACACATTTACAATACACAACAACTTGTACTTCACACATTTACAATACACAACAACTCCTACTTCACACATTTACAATACACTACAACTCGTACTTCACACATTTACAATACACAACAACTTCTACTTTACACATTTACAATACACATCAACTTCTACTTCACACATTTACAATACACAACAACTTCTACTTCACACATTTACAATACACAACAACTTCTACTTCACACATTTACAATACACATCAACTTCTACTTCACACACATACAATACACAACAACTTCTACTTCACACATTTACAATACACAACAACTCCTACTTCACACATTTACAATACACATCAACTTCTACGTCACACATTTACAATACACAACAACTTGTACTTCACACATTTACAATACACTACAACTTCTACTTCACACATTTACAATACACAACAACTTTTACTTCGTAATTATCTTTCTGGACCACTGTTTATTTTAATTAGATGCTGTTTATGGAAAAGCAGTTGTCAAGTCATGTCTCATTTCACTCCACATTAAGAGAAGGTTCAGTTGAAAATAAATCAGTAGAAAATTATCCACAGAAGTCAAAAGGTATGTATACATGTTTAGTATAGTTATAAATACCATATATTCAGTAATTTTGGCATCAAGAACATTTGGTTAATTTTTTTTTTAAATGCAGTTTGAAATCATAACACTTTGTTTTTTGGTGCTATACAATTAAGAAGTGAATAGAAATTTTGACATTTTTAAATTTGGCAAGTTTTTCTCATCAGCTAGAAAAGTCAGCATTTTCAGCATGCCAAAATCATCTGATATATGGTGTAAATTCCAAAAGAAAAGCAGTTATTTAAAAATATTACATTAATAAGGCTACATTGGCAAAAATTAGAGGGATGTCAGTTAAGTAATGCATGTTTTACCATACTCAACCCCAAAATCAAATACTGTAGAAAGAGTATTTTCTGCTTGTGGAAAATTTTGCAATCCCTAAAACGTAGCAAATTATATTCTGCATTTCCAATTTCTGTGATTGCACTATACATATCTATACCTATACGTATTGATATATATATATTTGCTACTGAAATTTTCGGAATTTTTCTTATTCAAAAGATGAACACCCACAAAAAATACCCATTTCGCAGTAATTGTGGAAGCATTCAAAACCAAGGGCAGTAACTCTTGTAGTAGCAGTTCAGGAATGACTTTCTTAGAGAATATATACCTACTTTCATATTAGTTTCTCATCAGGCGTGAAATATTCTCCAACAAGATAGAACCTTGGTTAACATCCCTTATATACCTAGGCAGCACCAAGTCAAAAGTATCTGGCCTTGAACCTCTAGCATGCTGGAGTAGTGCGAAATACACTAAAGGGATATAAATTTCGTAAGATGAAGTTTAGAAACTGATGGACAGAAGGAAAATGTAGAGATCAATCTTCCTGTTTCACATGTAGAAGTGAAATGATTATTTATCAATAAAAGTATGTTGTTGATATATATGTATGATACAACTTCCAGGTGCTTTAAATGAATTACACAACACTGGTCTCGTAGAAGTGGTGTTTGACATAGGTGTGCAAGCGCTACAAGGCAGGAACTGTAGGCTGTGTCGGGAAAGAGTAGTCTCCCTTGCCAAGCACATGTTGGGAACAGCTGTAAACAGGTAAATTTCAGAAGGAAGGAGCTCTCAGTAATAATGCAGCTGTTTCACTCATCTTAATGACAGTAATGCACAGTTATAATGAACCTCCAGCAAAAACGAATAATTGTAACTAAACTTTATTATATCCAATAAAATTTCTTATTTTCCTCTCATAAGGGAATAAATCTTACTTCACAGTAAGCATAAATTCGTTATAAGCATGTTTCTTATAATTGTATTTTATTGTAAACTGACAGTGGAGATATGCTAATAAAATAAGTACTAAGCATTAATACAAATGCATTGAGTATTTCAGAACTTTGATCTAACTGTCTCTAAAACACCTACAACAGGTGGCTCAGGTGGAGGATTAGTGACCTTACAACACCTCAAAGGTGTGCACTCTATCTACATCTGTTCAGGGAATCCATTTGGCCGAACGGAAAATATGATTCTTCTAGTCGTAAAGTCAAATCAGAAAGACAGCTGAAGGAGACCAAGGACCAAGCTAGGAGAATTCTGGCTGATTTTTTTCCTGGTATATTTCATTACTTAATGTGAGGTTAAAAAAAAAAGTGGTACTATTAATGAATTCTTTTACTGATAATCAAGTTGCCCAAATCAGGTCAAAATGCCATTCTCATCTAAGACAGGAAGGATATGTGAATTTTTTTGTTTGAATTAAGAGCATACTCGTGGATGATATTTATCGCCATCATACTAATTTACCCTGATAGGGATACATCTCCAGAATTATAGCTGTTCAGTAAACTCTTTACACAAGAAAGCAGTTATTTTCACAACAATTTGCACCAAATTTTGCAGATGTAGTGGTACGACTCATTGAAAAGGAGGACTACAAATGTGGCATTGAGGAAATCATGGACTCTATTCAATACGAGAAACTGAACAAGTATGTTAAACTATAGATTGCTGTTTTACTGATTATGGCTTATTTATTAGTCCTCTAAAAAATGGTTAATCGGATTGGTTATATAGTAATATGATTTTGTGTGGCTCTGCTGCTCTTAACACATTATATTGTTTTGTTTTGTTTGTTTTGGGTTTTTTTCCTTGTTTTTTTTTTTCAAATTTTCTAGATACTTTCATGTAAAAGCTTGAATCCCTATTTTAGCCCCATTCTAGGTTCAAGCCATAATTTGATTAAATATGAATCTGACTGCAGTGGAATATTTGCATATTAATATGACTAATGTAATTCCCATGTAAAATTTTGAATTGTGTTTATTTCAAAGAAACAAGAACATGATTAAATACATTTCATTTTAATTGTTGAGATTGGAAAACAAGTGCATATGCACTTATATCACTTCTTGTATCAATTCCTCCCCATTTGTGTCCCCACTCTACCTACAAGGATCATGTGTCCCCACCCTACCTCCCAGGATCATGTGTCCCCACCCTACCTCCCAGGATCATGTGTTCCCACCCTACCTCCCAGGATCATGTGTCCCCACCCTACCTCCCAGGATCATGTGTCCCCACCCTACCTCCCAGGATCATGTGTTCCCATCCTACCTCCCAGGATCATGTGTCTACATCCTACCTCCCAGGATCATGTGTCCCCACCCTACCTCCCAGGATCATGTGTCCCCACCCTACCTCCCAGGATCATGTGTCCCCACTCTACCTCCCAGGATCATATGTCCCCACCCTACCTCCCAGGATCATGTGTCCCCACCCTACCTCCCAGGATCATGTGTCCCCACCCTACCTCCCAGGATCATGTGTCCCCACCCTACCTCCCAGGATCATGTGTTCCCACCCTACCTCCCAGGATCATGTGTTCCCACCCTACCTCCCAGGATCATGTGTCTACATCCTACCTCCCATTTTAAAAATCTTTTTCCTTACAACTGCACATCTTTAAGAAAAAGTAAATTTTAAGTCATGTAGAGCAAGAAGGCCCCATTATCCACAGGGTAGAGAATTCGACTCCAGGGCAGGGATTAACTCAGTATATAGTATTTATATGTAAAACATTTTAGTAATCTTCTTTAATGCTATTTATACTTAGCTGAAACTGAATTAATACTTACAAAGAGCAGGTACTCCATTACCAGAACTGTAAATTTCATGATCCCAAGGATAGAGATTTTGGTTCCAAGGTGGGGCCAAAATTATTATAGTGATTATTGTCTTTATCATTTTGAAAGACTTCTTTAATTTTGCTGATACAGTATAAAAACTAGATGCATGTTTATGAAAAACAAAAAGGGAGGTACCAAAAGTTTTGCAATCCCAGGGTTTTGACTCTAGGACAGGTCCAAAATAACCTTATATTACATTATGTTAAAGTCTTTCAACAGTCTGGGCACTTCTGGGGACATTTGTGATTTAAGAACACATCTTGTTTTGTACTGCTGCTGAAAATTAAATTTAGCTTATAAATGTAGAACAGGAAAATTATTCTAGATTTCATAGCCCCCAGTGTAGTGATGCATTGAACTTAATTCTCAGGTGACTGATAAGGTCTGTGGGCCTCTAGTTTTGTATCAAGAAAATAATGTTGACAAATTTAAACTAGGATTCAGGCTAAATGATTACCAAGGCACTAGGTGAAAATATCTGTACACAGTATTGTTGATTGATTGAGTCAGTGATATCTATATTTAATATCAATAGTCAAATGTGGACTCCGTCAAACACAAGTACATTCTAAGAAACATTTTTTGCCACTCATTGTCTGTGAATAAGCTGCTTGTGACCTTGACATTTCAGGCATTTTATCTACACATTTCTGGATATTCTGTTGGAGAAGCTGTTCAGTGAAATTCACCAAGAGGCCTTGCAGAAAGAAGTCCATTGAGATTGCGACGAACGCAAAGCATAATATCCATGTTTAGTAACCAGCACTGATCAACACAATGCAGTCATGGTCAGCAATTGTATGATGTGTTTTATTTTTGTTAGAAACATTCTTATTTATAAAATACTCCTAAAGATATACATGTATATGTGTTACACTTGTTCACGTGGTTGTACTGATTTTGTTGACAACATTCCTACGTGTAACCATAATGTGGTCATTTTAATATATATCAATACACTGTACTTTTTAATGTGGTTGTACTTAAAAAAAAAATGAAATAAATTATTTTTTACTTATTTTCAGCTTTTTTATTTGCTTAAGTAGCAGAGTTACAGTTTAAAGGCAGTCAATTGTAAACATCATCGGAAAGTTCTTGACATTACAGTAATATGGTGACACCTTCTTCCTCACAATTACAGACGTCTGGAATTATGAACAAGTCTAGAGTTGTCATAAGACAAACATAGCTCACTGGGAAGTGCAATTCTACTACCCCTTGGTTTAAAAAAAGTAGCCAAGGTTAAAGTTTTTAAAAATTATGTCAAAGTCCCAAGGTCATTAGATCAAAAGTCTTGGTACTGAATGAAGGGCCTGGGTCATCATGAGGAATCTATATGTGAAATATCCAACCTTGGTTCAAGGTTAAAGTCCTAAAGGTCACTAGTCAAATGTAAGGCCAGGTCATAAGGAATCAAAATATGAAACATCACAGCCCTATCCCCCTTGGTTCAAAAGATATAGCCAATGCTGACGAATTTCAAAATGTAGGTTGAAGTCCAAGATCAAAAGTCCTGGTACAAAATCTCCTTTGGTTCAAAAGATGGAGCCAAGATTAAAATTTCTGAGACGTAGTCCAAGGTAAAGGTCATTAGGTCAAAAATTTTGGTATCAATCTTTGTTCAATAAGTTGTCTCTCTTGACTAAATTAGTATCTTCCCTTGGTTTATTCCCATTTCTCTATTTTTTTTTATTTATTTATTTTTATTTTTATTTTTTTTGGCTGCAACATTCATCTGTGATACATACATATGTATTACGTTATATATAATTAATTTTTTATTATTTTTATTTTGGAATACCCTAAATAAAATTAAATTAAATTTATCTTATTGTTCAAATGTATTGATTTTTATATATTTTACATATTTCTTGAGATACAATATTTTCTGTACAATATTGTTTTGAAGGTCGTTCATTACAGGGACAGTGAAGAGTGGTTAAACTGAAAAGAACTAGCCATCAGTTTCAGTTCCTGTATTTTAAAAAGCTTTATATTTTGTTACTGAGATTTTTTTTTTAATGCAAAGTAGAATTCATTAGTAATTCATTATTGACTTTAATACCAGAGTTAATTAATGAATTGATTGCTTTTAATTACAACTCCTTTTGATTAGGGGGTAGAAAAATTTGTTCCATATGAAATCAGGCTTTAAAACGCCATATAGTTTAGAATACTTATTAATATATAAAAATAACCATTTCATTTGTCAAGTTACATTATATTATTAAGTAAGATATGTTAATCTTTAGTTTTCATAGTTTAACTCATTTGCAATTGATCTCGGAGTGAACATTTTCGCCGTGTTTTAACCTAAATTATAGTTATCGCTCTTTGTTTTGTCAGCTAA
This sequence comes from Ostrea denselamellosa, assembly GCA_024699665.1. Classification (NCBI taxonomy): domain Eukaryota; kingdom Metazoa; phylum Mollusca; class Bivalvia; order Ostreida; family Ostreidae; genus Ostrea; species Ostrea denselamellosa. The sequence goes on along the minus strand of JAMZEH010000035.1, from coordinate 3,145,414 downwards.
ATCAACTTTTATGAAATTCATATAAATATCTATAATGACATTTTAAAAAAATCATTGAAAAAATGACAACTTTTGAAAATTGATCAGAAAGGTAGACGGCGAAAAAATTCTATCATTCGCAGTCCTTTAATGTTTATATTGGATGTCGAGGTAAGGTCTTGCCTTCCGGATTGTGGAAAATAAAATAAATAAATAAAAATATGAATCCTTTAAATAACTTCCTTTGGAATCGTTCTGATAACGATGCTGACAGGTTTCGGTAGTTTATATATCGTTTTTAAAAACACGCTCTGCTGATAGTATTACATCAATATACGAAACAATTTTTAATTTGTGAAATAATAACTATAAACTACTGAAACATCTGCTTATTTGTCAGTCACCTACCTAGATTTAAATATGGATCAGATTTGGAACATGCTACGCAGACTGAAACGGTTGAGAGACGTGAGCACCATATTGCAGATGATACTGGAATATTGCTACATAAATACGGTAAGCTGGAGTCATCCGGTTTGTCATAAAGATGAGTTTTAGTTTATCGTTAACATTTATGTGCACTAAAATATCCAAATATAATGCTGATATGGGAGACTTCGTGGTGGTTTTTTTTTTATTTCGGATCCACTCGGATATATCGAATCAGCATATGAATGAAAACGAGTCGTTTATGGATAAAACGTAGTTGATGTATCTAAATGTCAATTTGAAGGCCACAGCAAGAGAACTTTTTCTTCTCGTGTAGATACTTTTGAATATGTTCTGCCTCGTAAAAATACAAAAACAGTTTGACTAATGAAGGAACACAGTTCGTGCCCATGAAAAGTCCAACACTGTTCAAAGAACTGATCACCAAGGACTACATTGTCGATGTAGATTTCCAAGCCAGTTTTTGTGTGTAGAATCAAACAAGTAACTGTCTGATGACTGATCACAAGATATGAACATTTCCGTGTTCTATTTTTATTGAAGAAACAACAGCTGCCCATAAAGTCTAAAAGTCTGGATATTAGTTTATTGAGAGGAATGGGTGAAGTGTTAAAAAGTTGTGTGTTTTGATGTTGTTAATATGGGAAAATATTTGCGATTCCAAATTTACTCCAAGGCTTTGATTTTTTTTTTAATTCACATTTGATTTATACAATACGTTTGAAGCTTCTCATTTGCCAGATTCGCAAGCCAAGGGTTTTCAGTCCACTCTACTCCCAACAAAAGTTTGTGGGGAGCGGAGTGGACAGAAAACCCTCGACTTGCTAAGATGCCCCTTCGCAGCTGTGAATATTTTCGTGGACTTTGTAGAAGATGGTAAATATCTAGGAACTAGCCGTGAAGTTCTTAATAAAAGGTTTTAATGCAATAGTTGAAGTATATTTGTAGGAATAACAGGGTATAGACTTGGACATGAAAAGACTGGATTTTGTATGATGAAGAATGTTGCTTCTTCTTTTGTTAGTACAACCGACGGCGTGATAATTACGAAGAATCCATGACGGGCAACATCCTCAAGAACAGAAAGTCTTGTATAAAAAATCCAGGTAAGAATTTGCTTTGGCTTCTTCAAGTAATATTCAAAACTTTCAATGGGACAAAGTAAAGTTTTGTGTGAATATGGTGCAGACCCAATGTCATTTTATTTGGTTTTTTGTTTGTTTGTTTGTTTGGGTTTTTTTGTTTTTTTTTTGTTTTTTGGTTGTTGTTTTTTGTATGAACAATGTCCATGACTGATGGCCAATGCGTGCGTCGTTGTGTCATTGGGGAACAAGTTCCGTTGCATTCACGTGATCTCCACGTGAACAAGTCAGATTTCCCACATTATCGATATTATCATTGCACCCAATACAGTACCTAGTGTCTTGACCCAGTGATCCCCTCGTTGTCTACAAAAAGGGGTAAAAAGTTGGGCTGTTATATGTGCAACAGAGACTGGTTTGTGCCTCTGCTGAGAATCGAACCCGGGACCTCTGGCACGACAGTCCAGTGCTCAACCGATAAGGTTTTTTTTTCTTCCCTAGAATTCTGACCCCCATGGACAAGATGGGATGATCCGAGGAAATGATACAGATAAGTCGATTTCCACTAATATTAATTTGAATCCCATGTCCGATATTCTGTTATTTAATTTCCCCCAACATAATATCTGTCCAGAAAATGTGACATTCAGTTAAAAAACATTTACTTGTCAAAAATTACCGAGTTTTGGTATAGAAAATTATCTCCTATTATAACGCAAGATTAACAGTTTTTGCCAAAACATTAAGCTATGGAACATATGTTGTCTAAATAAAACCATAAAAAATATCTCCAAACGATATATGACAATCTTTGACTAGGGTATATATGACTTTTTATACCAAACCTGGTTATCTGACGTCTATACATATGATAAATCCTTGATATATCGAAGAATAATTCGAGGGAAGCCAGCCATTCTGTTAGTGTTCAGTGGCGTATCTGCCATTAACGCCAAAAACGCCCGGGCGTGCACATCAATTTAACAACAACAGAAAATGATTGATAATTTTTCGTTTTATCATACATGATTTTATAGCTAGAACAATCCATAAATGTAACCTAAAAAGCCTCAAACCCATGACCTTCCGGGGGCTTCGCCCCTTGGGCCTCCACCAGGGCCTTGCCCTAGACCCACTGGGGGCTTTAAGACGGCTCCCAGACCCCCAGCCTATTCTGGGTTTGTCAGTGTGCGTACACTTCACTTCAAGGCTAGCTACGCCACTGGTGTTTGTGCCCCGTGTAGCCTCCATCGACTGACATCTTTTTATACTGGGCGACGAATATCCACAGCAGAGATGCAAGTTCATGTGAAAATCTCACGAATCCTAAAATAGGACAATGATCTTCTGTGCACACCAGAGGTGGGATCAGGTGGCGAGGAGCAAGCAGTCACACCCGCCGTGAGCCCTGTACCTCTTTATTAGGTTGCTTGGCTGTATATTGTTTACCAATCTTTCCCTCATATGGAGACGTTACCATTGCCGGCGAAGGGCTGTAAAATTTAGGCCTATGCTTGCCGCTTACGGCATTTGAGCAGGGAGGGATCTTTATCGTGTCACACCTGCTGTGACACGGGGCCTCGATTTTTTTGCGGTCTCATCCGAAGGACCGCCCCATTCATCAAATAAGGGGTAGTGAGGACCTATTCTAACCCGGATCCCCAGGAACGATCCAACAATGGACATAAAACGTCACACAGCATTCCATCTAAAGATAGGCTTCATTTGTAAATTATACCACTGTAACCACTATAGAATTTACGAAAGTTAGAATTCAACGAGACTGTTGAAAGCCATTTAACATCAACTTATTTTGTCAGTACATGTAGTCAGTCTCAATTTAAAAATTGTCCACACGCAGAATATGATCTCGCGTATCGGATAAACTGAGATATATTAACACAATCTGCAAGTGACTCTGTAATACTGCTACATGAAAAGGTGAAGATGACGAACAGTGATCAATAAACAAGGGAGGTTGACGACGGAGAAGCTGGAGTCATCCCGTTTGTCATGGTTCGCCTTAATGCCAATACCCGGATTAGAATAGGTCCTCACTACCCCTTTCTTGTCGTAAAAGGCGACTAAATGGGCGGACTGCCTCATACCGCAGCAAGTTGCTGCGGAACTGTAGCTCTTCGATAAAATATTGAGACAGATCAGAGAGAACTACAGATCCACCCCTTAGAAAAACCTTCAATGATGATGAACGTTGAAGTATACAAGGACAAGCAAATGGCGGAATAACACTGTCCATCATGTCGGATAAATGAACTTTCACAAACTGCATCCTTTATTTTTTATACCCTACCTAACATGGCTACATCAACAACCGAAATTATACGAAGCTGCCAATTTTCGGGTCGCATGGAGCTTTAATGAATATTTGAAGGCAAGTTCAGACACAAATAAAGTGGGAATATATGCAAGGTTTTACGAGACAATGCAACGAGTGCCAATCATAGGTCTATAAACTGCCGGCAGTGGTGACGTCTCCATATGAATGAATGATTCTTGAACTGTACATTAAACAATATAAAACTACTCAACCTATGCTCGCATAAAAATCGAAATATATATATAATATTGTAATTAATAATAGGAAATAAATTCCGCCAAATTTAATGCGTCACCATTTTAAAAACGCTCTCACACGCCGTTAATGTGACTCACCGAATAAAATTCTACATTTTTTTGGGGGGGGGGGGGGGTTTCATGCTCCCAATTTAATAACCTCGACCACCAGGCATTCATAGGACATAAAGTAAAGGACGCAATATGCAAAAGTTAATTTATCCATGATAGCGTTTATTCCCTATATTGGTATTCCGCTGCGAGCTTGTTCTTGCATAACACCTAAAAAGGTGACACGATGCATCCCATAACATGCAGGCTGCCTTCCTTAGACCGATTCAATCGCTTGACCAAATGCATAGGTTGGCAACAGGAGTTCAAACACGAAACAAAGGAGTATGCTCACCTGAATACAACTCTATAATCAACTTTCCTGGTCTTATTATTGCACGATGATCACCATTCCACATCTTACTTGTCACCACATTTTTTCCGAAGAAAATACCTAATGTTTTGTTTGAGAATAACAAATGGATGGAGCGCCAAATCAACATACATTCAATTAATTGAAGATATTGTTTAAAATTATTTGAAGATATATTAGCAGTAGAATTATTGCGCACATTAAGTCAACCATTCAGTAACCCTTGCTAGAGTTCTTGCGTGCAATTGACGAAAGCAAAAATTAATTTTCTCTCATCAATTTCATTATTTTCTCTGAAAGAATTATTGCGCGCATCTTTTGGATTAATGGCATCATCAATTCATTGCGAGCATTAATTGAACTATTGCTCTCTTCAGATAAATCGCTGCGCACACTGATTCAATTGATATCATTAATTCATTTCAAGAGAGCAACAGTTCAAGTATAGCGCGAATATTTAATGTACACATCAATGTATCTACCCAAGAAAAGATAACCTGTAAAACTTCAGACATCACAAGATCAAGTGCTGCAAGAAATTTAATTAATGCGCATAATTCTAAATTGAAGATACCATTACTTATTTGAAGATGTCTTTAATTGTGTGCTTCAACTGAATTGAGAGTATCTCCAAATAATTAAAGTAATCTTAAATTATTCGAGTTTATGTTATTTTTGTGCTCATACCACTGCCCCGACATGGTAACAAATTTGATAAAGGTCAAGGTTAAATTCTTCAAAAATAGGTCAATCCCCAAGACCAGGGTCGCAAAAAAAGAGGTCTTGTCACATGGAATAAACGTAAATGTATGACCCCCATTATTTTTCCAAGTTAAGGCCCAGTTTGTGGGTACAGACCAAAAATTATACGCCCCCGCATCTTGGATTATGAAAGGGGGGGGGGGTCATAAAAAATCAGGATATGTTTGTGAAACACCGATACCCTGTATGGTAGCAAAGTAATGATGTTTCCCAAAAAGGTCTTGTCACCAGGAATACACATACGAGATAATTAAAGCCCATCACTTACTATTCAAGTTACAGCCAAGTTTTGATTTTTTTTTTTTTGAAGTACACCTTGGTCAAATTCCCACTATTCAAGTTACAGCCAAGTTTTGAATTTTTTTTTTTTGAAGTACACCTTGGTCAAATTCCCAGGTCAAGAATTGTTACTTAATGACACAAGTGAAATCTGTACCAGTAAACAATCAAGCAATTGCCAAGGTTGAAGTTTATCAAAAGTAAGTCAAAATCGGAAAGGTCACAAATTTGTACGCATGCAAATTATTCAAGCCTCATCTGTATCATTCAGACGCCAAGACAAATAAATAAAAAAAAAAGTTACCTACAGTAAGACGAGTTCCATTTTATATCGATTAATGTCCCGCTTTCAAGTTTTTATACAACCTTCCAAGACATAACGTATTGTGGTTTATGCGTTGTCCACCCCAACCACAGAGGCAAATTACAAAATGAACTGCAACTTGGTACATTTGATCACCGTGATGAGAAGAAGCCAATATCAATGTCAGAGGCCATGTATCAGTTCATAGAAAAACCTTGTAGACAGGATGCAGACCAAAGAATTGTGGGTAGGACGGTCAAATTTGTATGCATCAACATCGTTTCACCAGGTCAAGGTTGTAGTAGAATAGGAAAACCTTTAACGCAGGATACAGACCTTACTTTGGGTTAGGACCTTCAACTTCATAGACATGCTCCTCAAACCCAAGTGGAGGACACCTTTTGTTCTAGATCAGTTCATAGGAAAACTTTATACGCAGGATGCAGACCAAACTTAATATTCATACAATGTAAAAGAAAGATTATGGCTGATACTACCTCAAGTAAACCCGACAACCCTCGACTCAAGAAAAGCATCCTATATAACCTTGCGACGAGTGCATCACGTGCCACTTTCAGAACTCTTTGTTCCCCGATATAGATACGTCACCACTGCCATATGAAGAGCTTCAAAATGTAGGCCTATACTCAGCGCTCATCACCCTCGAGCAGCAAGGGATTTTCAGCAGGTTACACCTGCTGTGACATGGGGCCTCGGTTTTAATCTCATATAAAGGACCACCCCATTTAGTGGCCAATTACAACAAACCAGGGGTACCAACATGACCGAGGACCTACTATAACCCAGATCCACGTGGTCTTATCAAATGGTACATACGTGTGAATTGTTTGTTTTACGTCCCGTCGAGAAATTTTCACTCATATTGAGACGTCACCAGCTGTAGGTAAAGTACCACAAATTTAGACCTATGCTTAGCGATCAGGGCCTTAACAGTAATGGTTCTTTAATGTGCCAATGCCTACCGTGACCTCCGTTTTTAAGGTCATATCCGAAAGACCCACGATTCTCATTTCTAAATGCTGAGTGTTTGGCGAAGGAGCAATCACTACCTATTTTTGTCTTAGGTTTGATGTGGCCATGGCACCAGCAGGTCTCAAACTCACGACCTCCCGGTTACGAAGCGAACGCCCTAACCACTGAGCTGTAGTGACCGGTGTAAAAAAATAAAGCCCCATCACTAACCATTCAAATGTTAAAAGACAAGGTTCATGCATTTCAAAAGTAGGACAACTGAAAGATGGTCACATGGTCCAACATTTGGGTACCAAAAGAATGTCACCTGGAATTCACACGTGAAATCCGAAAGCCATATCACCACCCAGTTGCTGTCAAGAATGAAGTATTACAAACGTTGGTCAAACCTTATGTTTAAGGTATAAAACAATTTTAATGCCAAAAAAAGGTATCTTCACTTGTAATACAAACGTTCATTCAATTTCCCCGAGGGGAACCGGGTTAGAATAGATCCATCAGTACCCCTTGCTTGTCACAAGGTGACTACATGGGGCAATCCTTTTGATGAGAATACCAAGGTACAAATTTAATGGTTTAAAACATCTGGATCCTAGAAAGATCAGACACATCCACAATAGATCAACTGTGTCATTCCACAAGATTACATTTGACATCGTGAACAATCAGAGGTCAAAGACTCTTCCACCACCACTTAATTTTTTATCAACACAAAGACGCAACTTAGGAATAAGAGCAGTTTACAAAAACCACAAATCAGATACATCATAGCTAACAACATAAAGGTTTGAAGTTGTTCCATTCTGTCTGGGAACAACAACCTGGTCAAGACATATCAGATAAACAAAACCAGTCCCTAAATTTGGGAGATGACATTCCATTTTGAATTAGACCTACTAGTAAACAATATGCCAGAAGAGAGGGGTATTTGCATTGTATTCAGTTGAGTCTTCTATCGCTTCAACCTTGATCATATCTTCCAAGTTATACCGATATTTCATGCTTGACGTACCTAAATGAAGGTTAAAGCTACATCACAGATGATCAAAATAGCTACATTTTTAATTTCTATGAACAGAGTGCCCTTAAGAATGCACTTTATAGTTGGTTTTCTATTTCAGTGTGTTTCACTGAAAACCTCTCAAGGATTTGTCCATTTGACATCCGGGTGGAATAATCTGAAGTTAAAGAATGTTCAATTACCAAGCCAAGACCTTGGGGAAAACATTATAGGCAAATCCCTACCCCCACTTAGGAACAACTCCCTTTCGATATTGGTCATACAACCCATAGACCATCCATTCTAATATTAACTTAATATACTTGTATATAGCTTTGTGTACACATTGATACTTTATTTTCATACACTTTAACAATTACTTGTCCCCTTCAATAATTTAACTGCCCCCCACCCACTGAACCGTCTGCACTCTGTAACAGCCTGAGGTGGGCCTTGTCTCCCACTGCATTACTGCACCACCAGACCGCTACAGCACATTACTGCAACTGCACAGCACTACTGCAATACTGCTACTGCACAGCACAAGCAGTGACCTGCATACCAACAGCTTACTTACTCCTACAGCACATGTGAAATAGAAGAAATAACATGTTAAAACTTCTACATCATTTCACAATATTCACATCATTAAATAATTAAAACCGTCAAAATAGACATTTATTTACAAGACATAATGTTTGAATGATTAAAAATGTGTAATATGGGAAAACATTTCGTTAAAAAGTTTCACACTATATTCCACTTTGCCACCTCATTTGAAAAGAATGAAATGTTGAGTAGACTGGTCTGACATAAGTAAAGTGCAGATGATTTTGTGGCAAGTATTAACCTTTTTCTCTCACAGGAGTATATCAAGAGATAAACAGCACATGTCGCAGTCATGAAGTCAAGTTTCACGCTGCACATAGTTGGCCCTAACGCTTCCACCCAATGGCCCTCAATCTTCCTCCCTCTGTCCATCATCATTCCTGTTCGGAGAGCGAGATCCTGACTTGCTTCTTGATCGGCTTCTGCTTGGACTCTTGCTGTTACTCCTACTCCTGGATCTGCTGTACGACCTGCTCCTGGAACGCCTGCTCCTTCGTCTGGATCTGGACCTGGATCGGCGTCTAGATCTGGAACGCGATCTAGATCTTGACCTGAAAATAAACCAGGATACAGTCCATAAATATCATCCGTTACAAGAAATTTGTAAATTAAATAGCCTTGACCTCGTCTAACACAAAATACAGTAGTTGTATACACACAATAGTACTATTTAGGTGCCAAACGAACCTGTATCTTGATCGATATCCGCTGCTGCGTCTTGGAGGCCCTCTCCTATAAGGCTCAGAAGGTCGTCCGTATCTTGCCATCTGTACCCTCAACTCTCGACCGTCCATAATCGCGCCGTCCATAGAGTCCAGCGCATCCTCGGCATCCCTTTTGTCATAGAATCTTACAAATGCAAACCCCCTGCTTTCCCGTGTAAATCGGTCCCGCGGTATGTAAACATCTCCAACATCGCCATACTTGTCAAATGCCCTCCGTAAATCTTCTGGTGTTGTTCTGTACGTTAAATTATCGACTTTCAACGAAGTCATTCCGTCAATTTCAGGAGGTCCTCTTCCGTAGCTCATTTTTGTCTCCCTCTTAAAATGTCTGCCCTTTCTCTATTCCCTCTCCGCGTGTTCATCCACTGCGCATGCGCACATTAACGTTGCCAAAACGTTTATGACAATCGTAACTACTCGGCCATTTCCGCTAGTCTGGTCCCCCTTCCCACCATTCCGTTCGAGCACTCAATGTAGATAGCCTGGTTCCTGAGGCCTTCCGAAATGCAAACACTTCGGAAGGCCTATCAATGTAGAGATTTTGGGAGGGTGACCAGACTTGCGGAAAAGGCCGAGTAGTTAACACTGACGTTCTAAGCGCGGATCTATATATAAATTTAAGAAAGGCAATGAGTTCTCAACATGTTAAAATTTTTGTGAAATAGATCGTAAATCATCATAGCCCATTGGCTAAAGCATCGGGCTTGGCGAACCGCAGATCCCGAGTTCAAATCAGACAGAGACTGTTGTTCATTTTTAATTACATAAATTTTTGAAAATCTTTTTTTTTTTTAAATCTACAATCGCATATTTCCCGCCTGTTTGACTTATATACTTATAGATTTAAGAAACTCTTTCAAGGTGTAATGAATCAACTTAATTCATTAGCTGTATTTTGCACAATAAATCATAGATAAACAGAAATCAATATTTTCTATAGTTAACAAATTTAATTTTTTTTTTCAGCATACAATTTGCAAAGTTACTTAATGAAGATTCAAATGTAAATAAAATTCTTGTGATAATGAAATATTTACAAAAGTAGTAAAGATTGTTTAAAAAACCAAACAAACAAAACCAAGAGAGGGAGTAATATAAGTCTTTTGAATTGTTTCCCAATCTTTGTTAACACAAATTTATTATACATGTATTTGTTTACAAAGAATTAAATATTGTTTAAACTAAACTAACTAAACCCCCCCCCCCCCCCCCCCCCCCCCCAGCAAATTTAAGTTCATTTTGACTAGAGCGAATCTAATAGGCTATATATGTGCATTTTATGTTTTAGATAAAATACCAACGGCGGAAATTCAAGGTGGTACTCCAGAAAATAATAAGCCTATCTCCGCAATATATTATTCGGGATTTATCGGTTCTTTGTTTTACTCTCTCCTTGATCATGTGATAGGGCGATATAAACAAAAATGGCGGAACCGAAACTTTTTGATGTTCGTCTGTACAACATTATTGTTTTAGGTGTAGCGTTTATGCTACTATTTACAGCTTTTCAAACGGCCTCTATGGCAGAGGTAAGTTTTTAACATTATTTTTATCAAGTCTCTAATTGCTTCTGCAAGTGTTTCAGAAAAGTAATCGATGACTTCCCAATTTTCGATGTTTTTACTTGTTTTTGAGCTGATTGATGCTGTTGACTTAATTTAACTGATTCTTAGATTCGAGGAGATCGTGTATACCAAAGCCCATCGACTCCTGATTAATATTGGTTTTTATGACTTGTTGTTAGGAGGTGTTCATCACCACACTGCACCGTGCTCATGAACTTTTGTCTTATTAAAATTTAATACCATCTATATCTATATTTATCTATGTAAATATAGAATAGAGAGGGTCAATTTGTGATAAGCCCCTCTGCACATTTACAAACACAGGAGAGCTGGTACGATTGAGGAATGATTATGTGACTAAGGAAATATGGGTTACATGCTTTTATGGATTTTATGTAACATCGCAGAACAAGTTGACCTTGAATAGAAAAGATTCAAAATGGCAAAATAGGTGTACTTGCATTTGAAATGACATCATTTTAACCAAAATTTTTCAAGTTCCATAGGCATGATAGGTATGGTTTAATTTTTTTTATTAGTTTTCTGTATTTTCCTTTTAAATATGTATATACGTGTTACCTATAGGGAGAGCCCCGCTCTCACTGCCCTTTGGTCCACAAGAGGGCTCTGTCCTTTATTACATTTCTATAAAGAAATCTTCAATATACCCAAACATAAGTATTTATCAGTTTCTCTACAGTTACATTCCATGATTGTAAAACAGCATATTCACTATATTGCATTAAAAAATGGATTAAATCTCAAAACTGGAGAGATTCCTGAATATATATTTGTCTATACATATTCTCTGTCATAAACATTATACAGAAAACGCTCACCATTAATTAATTTATAGAGCAGAATAATCCATGATTGAAGTAAACAGTGTGACTCATTTTCAGGGTAAAAGATGAAGGAAAAACACATTAGTTTGAAAACAGTTAATATTCATAGATAAATGAATAATTAAGATTTCATTTATATTTCATTTGTAATGGATAAGATTGTAATTTTTGATATCAGTGAATGGAGTTAAACTACAAATTCAACAATCATCTTGCATTAGTATAGATGTTTGTTGTTGGGATGTGAAAGACAAGGATTTTCAACTTAAAAAGAATAAGGTAAAACAAAGTTTAAAAAAGAATTTAAACTGGAAAAATATTATAACCATGGATGAAAAATAAAACCATTCTTCCTGAAGAGTAAATGAAAATGAAACCATTTTTCCAGAATGTTAACTGCAAAACTAGAATTAACTTATCAGATCTGAATGTCTTTTAAAGCAATACAAGCTATAACTGACGATATTTTTCAATGTTCCAAGTATGCACCAATTAACACCTATCAGTATAACTCATATAATTCCCAAGATCTGATGAAAACTTCAGCAAAATAAATGAGGGAATATTGCTTGAGAGCATGCCTACAATGAGTTTTCTGTATAAACTTTCATTGCTTCAGACACAATTGTTGTATACTCAAACATGAGAACGATGATTGCCAAACATAATTGGGATTGCTGAGACCAAAGTCATACATAGATGGAAACTGACATGAGTAACTACACATTTTGTTTATTTTAAAATACATGTATTACATTGTTTCATGAATGACTTTAAGTATTATAAGTGTAAGAAAGTAATGATTATGCAAATGTGCCACTCAATGACATTTTGATAATGAATTTGGCATAAATTTGGCAATCAATGTTAAATTGTTAATAAATCTGACACTTGCGTAGTGCCTCTCTTTTGCTTTTCTCTGAACTGGTAACTTCCAAAATTAATAAACATTGTAAATTACAAACAGGAATTATTGTCAGGAAGGCATTAATTCATGAATCAACATTTTCAGTTGATTTGGTTTGTTTATTGCTTCAGATCCACTTTGATTTAATGAGATTTTATATATTGAATGACAAATATGTTATTCTATCTGTTCTTTTATTTTGTCAATTTATTTACATTACAGCTTGTATTGCTTTAAAGTATCCATCATTAAGTTTTACTTTAATTTAATACTGACTGATATCTCTATTCCTAAGAATCACTCCTACCAAGGCATGATAAACTATTATTTGTCTGAGAGTTTTTGTTAATTGTTAGTATTAGTCACTAACCTGTTGTTCTATATAACATAAGTTTGTGACCCTACACTTTGATCTGTAGACAAAGAGTGTAGTACAACCATAGTATTTGATGCTAAATGTACAAATCTATGCAGGCACAAATTGGGGTCTACTACAGTGGAACTACAAGTGTGAATATTGCTGGATTACTGATGAAGCTATTTGTGATATGATGTAAATCTGTACTGACTGATCTAAAAAGAGGAAACCCTTTGATTTTTTCAGATGCTTTGTGGCTTAGTTTCACTTTCACTTTATCATTTTATGAGTATGTGACCATGTTTGATTACAGTTTGAATTTCCCTAGACTGATCACTTCTAGTTTGAGGGTGTTTGAATATGGTCTCTGTTTGCCATATATTACTGCACACGAAAACTTCATAAACAGTGTATTTTGTCTGTAGAGGTATTGGTTGATAAATATAAATTTGTCTGTGTCATTGTAATAGTCTATAAAGTTAAAAAATTTCTAAATCAAAAATTTCCCATTGACTGGACTTAGCCTTACATGGTGAAGTTTTTCTCAGGATATTGTCATTACATAAAGCAACCAATAAAATCACTGGAAATCAGTAAAAAGCTGTAAAGGTTTGTTATTCCTCCTTAATCTCGTGCTCACATCCTGACTCACACTCACTTTCATCTCTCTCACCTCAATCTCTTTCAACCTTATCTTCATTTCTCTCATCCTCACTTTCATCTCTCTCATCCTCCTCCTCATATCTCTCACCCTCACCTTCATCACTCATCTTCATCTCTCTCACCTTACCTTCATCTCTCATCTTCATCTCTATCACCCTCATCTTCATCTCTATCACCCTCACCTTCATCTCGCTCATCGTCATCTCTCATCATCATCTTCATCTCTTTCATCCTCATCTTCATCTCTCTTGATCACCCTTATCTTTATCTATCTCACCCTATCTTCATCTATCTCACCCTATCTTCATCTCTCTCATCGTCACCTTCATCTCTCTCACACTCTTCTTCATCTCTGTCCCAAAATCCTTGGTATATGATTTATGAGTGTCACCTGGATATTGGCCGAGTGATCCTTAACCAAGTCTATAAACTAGGAAAAGTGGGTCAGGGTCACAAGTCACTCAAAACCTCTTTCTAAAGCATTTGTTCAAAGATGCAACTTTTATCAAAGTAGATAGGTTGTAAAACAACTTGAAATCTTGCTTGTTGTATCAATTGTCTGAATTGTGTTAATAAAACTAATGTAAAACACACTTATAGAAAAGTCCTGTGGGCAAACAATATTGAATCACTGTAAATGTAATTTGTTAACATTATAAGTTCATATAATTTTTAAAACTACAGGAATGAAAATCACCTCGCTCTAACTATGAATTTTCTAGATTTGTGTTTGCTGTAAATGTGTTTTACTGTATAAAAAGTGAATCATGTATCAAATAATCCACTGTGTTCAGATCTTAAAGTAAATCAATGGTCCATATCTGTGATGTCACACTTCACTTGATGAATGGCCTCCATTTTAATAGTCCTAAAGTGGCATCATCAGATCTAATTTCTGTTAACCATTTAAGGAACTCTTACACTGGGTCTATAAGTGATAATTGTGAAACCATTATTGAACATTTTTTAAAACCCTTGCTGGACTTGAACCTTGAATCTACAGATCAGCAGTCAACACATTAACCGACTGAGCTACTGAGCTAGGCAATCAAATTTAAAAGGAATATACAAATATTGATGGTATTTATATTTTCATTCATATTTTAAAGGAATTCAGCCATTATGCAACATCTCCTTAATGCAACATTTAATAATATTCATTTGAAAAAGTCAGAATTCATATCCTCAGTACTGATTTTTGTAATAGGAAAATGTGGAACTGCCTCCCGCTGAACCTTCGTTGTGAACAATCACTTGCTGTTTTTAAACAAAAGCTAAAAACACATCTTTTTAAACTTGCTTTTGATTTATAATGTATCCAGTTATTTTCTGTTTTAACAAAAATGATAATACAAAAACAAACAAAACAAAAAAAAAATATTACTAATACCTCCCATTTCGACTTTAGATGATTATTATTTTTGTGACCTTTCAATTTATATAATGTTCGTTTTTATATTGCCCTTGTTTTACATGTTAAGCGCTTTAGAGTAATTATATAATTAGATAAGGCGCTATATAAAAAATAGTATAATAATAATAATATAAGATCACAAAGGTTGATGTTATTTAGCTCACCTGAACTGATAGCTCAAGTGAACTTTTGTTACCACCTTTAGATAAAAAAAAAATCTTTTAAAGACTCAGGTGAGTGATGTGCCTCATGGGGCTTTTATTAACATATTTGTGAAAATGGTGTAAAATGTAAATTTCTGAGGCAGTTTTTTGCCTAGAATTCATGGGTGCAGTGTGTGAACCAGAGTTCTTTTCATCTATTTTCAATATTAAAATATAAAGTTTAGCATAAATGTACCTTATGTTCATAATAATTCATGTAAATAATTCATGCAATGCACTCACATTTTCTGAACAAAAAAACTTGTAGACAAGTACTTAATTATTGTCTGTTGAGAGAAAGTGGTTGAAAACACATTTTGTGACATTGTATGTAGGATTCTTTGCTTAAAAAAAATGTACTTTTGTATTCCGAATCTGTTGAAAGATTAAATGTGCAATGAGAAATCTTTGTTATATAGATAATCATAGTGTCAGAATGTTAGATGGAAACTGTCTAAATTTTTTGTACGTTAACAAAGTATTTATCATGATTTTTTTTTTTTACAGCAAAGTGTGTTGTCTAGTGAAAAGAAAAATTCAAATGGAACTTTCACAGGAGATGGTTACACAAGGTTGGTATTCACTGGGGTTGGTTATACAAGATCGATATCCACTAGGGTTGGTTATACAAGATCAATATCCACTGGGGTCGGTTATACAAGATCAATATTCACTGTAGTCGGTTATACGTGATCAATATTCACTGTAGTCGGTTATACGTGATCAATATTCACTGTAGTCGGTTATACGTGATCAATATTCACTGTAGTCGGTTATACGTGATCAATATTCACTGTAGTCGGTTATACGTGATCAATATTCACTGTAGTCGGTTATACATGATCAATATTCACTGTAGTCGGTTATACGTGATCAATATTCACTGTAGTCGGTTATACATGATCAATATTAACTAAGGGATGGTTATACAAGGTTAATATTCTTGAGTTTGTCATTTTTTACCTGAAGAAAACATGATACTGAAATGTGTATAATTTTGTGTGTTTTGCAGTTTGAGCATCATTTACATCGTTTTCTCGGCAGCTAATTGGATTGCTCCACCTATTGTTGCTGTTCTGGGTCCCAAGATTACAATGTTTGCTGGCAGTATTCTCTATTTGTAAGAATGTTTATAATGATATTAGCAATATTAGGGATAAATTAAAAACATAGATTTTTACACAGATGTCCCTGAATGTATACTGAACTGTGGCACTCTAAGTAGAAAGAAAGGAAATGCTGTTGAATGGTACAATATTTTTAAAAGATTTAAGGTTGCATGACATTGTGTTTAATCATGACATTTAATGACATTGTGAGGAAAATGGTATTAGTGTTTTTGAAAGTTTTGTGCCACAAAGAGAGTGTTAATTGAATATGTTATATTTAGATGTGTACATAGTGATAGCTGCCTTAACAGAGATATTTGTCTCAGGATCGGATTCAGAATCTTTAATGATCAAGTGATCTATAGATCAATCTAGCTGGACTTTATAGAAATATCTCATATCAAACACTGCTATCACATTAAGATCCAAATCTGTATTGACATAGATTATCTCGTCTTGCTTCATGTAAATTTAGTTTCAGATAGTGTCATACCACATCCACCAACCCACCCCCTTTAAAAAAGAATTAACTGAATGTATTGTATACACTGTCTTTGTTCATGAATTACCATTAACAATAATTAAAACCTTATTTTTCTGGTTAATTTTTAGGGCCCTGCTTTGAAAATATATTGTCCATCATCACTTTCATTGTAACATGATATCTTGAATAGTTTTCAACAAAAGTCTTTCATATTTTGTGCAAAGGTAGTTGACCTTAAAGGGAGACACCTCTAGAATTTTTAAAGTCATGAGGTCAAAGGTCAAGTTCACAGCAAACCTTCAATCCAGATTTTATATACTTTCATTGTAATATAATATCTTGAAAAATTCTCAGCATGTAGTTTTTATATTGTACAGAAAGACAGATACTATAATTGAAGGACTACACCTATAGTTATAATTAAAAGATGACACCTACAGATTATGGGCACCTGTCCATCTGTTTGCCCACCATCACTTTCATTGTGACTCAATGTTTTGAAGTATTCAGCAGAAAAGTAGTTAATCATTAAAGGAAGATACCTATAGATACTTTGGTCATGAGATCAAAGGTCAAGATACAGTAGACCTCCCACTAAGTTTACTGTACATAGAGCATTCATATTTATACAAAGTAAGTTGATCCTGCAGTTAAACACGGACATGTAGAAAAGAATTACCCCTCTCTGTCATTATACACATTAATGAAATGTCTTTAATTATCCTCTCAATATTGTGTCTGCAAAAGAAATATGATTATATATCAGAGACTCATCATACCTGAGAAACAAAGGATTGTTACAACTGTATTACCATGCAACACAGTGTATGTGTATATATTATTTTACATGGCTAACAACACTTACATGTGGTTTAGTGCCAATAAAAAAATTGATTTGAAATTAGTACTAGTGTATGTAAAATATAGATTGAGTTCCCTGCAAGGCCCTTTTGATTGAGTTAGTTTAATTAGTTCAGTCTCAAAAGAGTTTAAAGTGTGTTCCTATGAAAAAAAGGCAAATTGAGTTAAACATCTCATTAATCTTTGTAAGATGGATGAGGTCTCGAATTAAGTGTTCATATCACCTCGTTTGGTTAACATACAAACTTTTTGACAGTCGTTTGCTATACTTCAATCTGTTTGTAGTGTTTTCATCCTGTCCTTTCTGAAGCCTATGGTGTGGGCCTTGTATTCGGGATCAGTGCTGGTCGGCGTGGGAGCTGCAAGTAAGTACTCTGTGCTGTATCCATGGTGACGCTTTGTCACCATACGCATTGCAATTTATTGGATGGGTATTTAAAAGATCGTTAAGTCAACCATCTACATGTATTAACAATTTCATTGATTCATGTCTTGAATTATCATGTTTGAAAATTCAGATTGAAAACAAGAAATTTTTGTTGGTACAAAATTAAAATGAAGAAATGACTGTACATGCCTGTGACAGACGCCTGTGAAAGACGACCAGAGCTGTTTTATCACACTACATTTACAACAATTATGTTTGTTTCATACTCCTATTTTCATTCCTTCACTGATATTCTTTGACTGATATTAAGTATTTTTATTGTACATTTTCGATATGTTGAATTATTTTTTGTTTGTAAAAATTGTTTTCAAAAATGAATTATTCTAACAAGAGCATAATAAAACGTACAAAATTTCATATCAGAAATGTTCATTAATACAAATCTGCATAGACAATGAATTGATTGAATGTTTTATGTCATTCTAAGCAGCTCTATTTCAAATTTGAAATTGAACAATTTCTGAACAACTGAAGTGCCTTTTAGTGATTTCGATTGAAAGTTATCATAATCATTTAAAAACACTCGGAAATGAAGGGATGGTGGTGTGAGGAAGCTGCACTGCTTATATACACTGGCAAGTAATGAAATCAGCCTTATTTTGAAAGTATTTGAATTACCATGACACTTGATTAATTGTAATTTCAGTACTGTGGACTGCCCAGGGTAATTTTCTAACAATAAACTCAGATTCAGAGACGGTTTCTCGGAACAGTGGCATTTTCTGGGCACTTTTACAATGCAGGTAATGAATTAAAACAAAACCTGAGAGTTAAATTAGTCAAGAATAAATTAAAATTCAACCTATTCCTTTCATCTGGGATGAAATCAAATAGTATATGTTGTGTCAGTTATTATAGACTGGGTGTCCGGGTAGCGTAGTAGTTAATGCGCTCGCTTCTCGCCGCTGCGACCCAAGTTTGATCCTCTGTATCAACAGTGGTTGTATGTGAGAGGGTATTGTGGTCACCCATTCGGACACGTGGGTTTCCTCTGGGTACTACGGTTTCCTCCCACATCATTGACCCCTTCACACCAAAATCTGAGCCGATGAGAAGCATTAATATAAGTTGTAGAACTTGTTTGTTAATCATTGTAAAATAAATAAAGTTTAAATTTTTTTTATGTTGTTATATAACCCCATTATAGATGCGGTTACCATGTTTATTTGTATGTATGCACTTGTCACACAAGAATAAGGTCCTTCTGATGAGACGACAAAAACCGAGACCCCGTGTCACAGCTAGTGTGGCATGATAAAGATCCCTCTCTGCTCAAAGGCCATAAGCGCTGAATATAGGCCTAAATTTTGCAGCCCTTCATCGGCAATGGTAGGGTCTCCATATGAGTGAAAGGTTTCTCGAGAGGGACATTAAATAACATACAATCAATCAATCACAACTCTTGGAGGCATTATGCTTCAGAAACACATCTTATTTGTCACATGGACTCATTTCAATACAGGTATACAAAGATTTTTATAAAATAAATAATAAAGTCTCATTATTGCAGTTTGTTGTTTGGGAACATGTACAGTTACTTTGTACTAAAGGGAAGTACCATCATCACTGACTCCGAGAGAACCAAACTCTTCATCGGACTGTCTGGGGCTGCTCTGCTGGGGGTCATCTGTTTCCTGATGCTGAGAAAACCAGTATCTACGGACACAGAAAACCTGGTCAATTTGTCACCAAGGTAACACATTGCTATCATTTGTTGGAATATGTTGCTATAGTTCTGTGTAAGTTTTTAGCGAGACACAAATGTAGAGATTTTTCCATAAAAACAAGTATATGTATTTAGCGAGTTATTGACTGAATGTTGGAAGTGTGCCTGCCAAGGTATTTGTGGAGTAAAGTCTCTGTCAGGATCAAGGACAGGCATATTTCCCAACATTCAGTTCATAAACTTTTCATTACATATATTTTCAAATTCTAATGGTTTTTCTCATTTTAGAACTGCATGTTTGTTTATTATTATTATTTGGGGGGGTGGGGGGGTGGTTGACGATAAAGTGTTTGCATACATTATTATTTGTAGATGGAGTTTATTTGACATTCAGTGTATTTTAGAAAGCAATGGCTGTTTCATTATATACAACATTCTGCCAAGACAAATTAAACAGAAATTGATATGTTAGATATATTTCCTGACCTCTGTAGGGAAACATATGTTTCAGGCATTGCTCTGATTGTGTTAGATATTGACTAAGGAAGTGTCAGATATTGACTAAGGAATTGTCAGATATTGACTAAGAAATTGTTTGCAAGTCACTCTTATTAAATTACATAAGTGTCTGACAATTATGAAAGAATTTATGCAGAAATTAAGCAAGGAGACTAAACCAACTGAAGTTTGTATCTTATTTTGGAATAAATGCAAACAAAAATTCATTAATATTTTAGCCTGATTTGACCTTGTATGGAATATTTTTGACACACTGTTGTTTATATAAGAAATGATATTGCAAACATTACAAGATTCCATGATGCAATTCCTTAATTTCTTCTGATATTATGCATATTTCCTTATATGAATCTGAATAGCTCTGTCTTTTCTTATGTAATAAGTACATAAAACTGTAATTAATCCATCAACTCATACACTTATAAATAAAATCACAATGTCTGTTTGTTTGACAGTGACAGAAAAGAAAGAGAGAGTCCCTTGCAGACTTTAAGTAAGATATTTATAAAATTGTGTCAAACTCGATACTGAAACCAATGTCTTTATATTTGAACGGTCTAACATTCAAAGGTCAGAGTTATTCACATAAACTGTATGCATTTTGGTGAAAACATTGTATTTGTGTAGAGTACCATTTATTCTACTCCTGTAAATGAAGTTGGAAGTGTGTGTGTGGGGGGGGGGGGATGTAGGATTCATCCTGTCCATTTGAACAGTTATGAAGCTTTAAAAAAAAATTATTTACTGTGGAGTTGTTTCAATTTGTGGGGTTCAATTTTCGTGGATTGTTGAGATTTTAGTTTTGTTAGGATGTAATTTTGTGGTTATGGTTTCTATAAATTGAAACATAAAATGTTTTATGTATTTTGTTGTGATTTAATTTCATGGGGTGTCCCCAAAATCCGCAGAAATGGAGCCCCATGAAATCTAATGATTCCACTTAATTACGTAGGCTGAATTGATTAGACTTAACATTAAAGGCAAATACAAGGGAGAAAAGTCATTCCTAGTGATCTTAAGGTCAAAAGTCTCGAAAACTGGACACCGATGTAGGAAAATAGTTTCTGGGCTCCTAAGTATTTCACAGCTGCAGTCACAAACTTGTCAAGGGATGAGGGTGGCGTCTTTTGATTTAAATACCCAGCTGTGGATTTGACCCATGGATAGCTCTAGTCAACTTACTAACGTGTGTATCATAAAGGCCTGGATTACTAACGTGTGTATCATAAAGGTCTGGATTACTAACGTGTGTATCACAAAGGTCTGGATTACTAACATGTGTATCATAAAGGTCTGGATTACTAACGTGTGTATCATAAAGGCCTGGATTACTAACATGTGTATTATAAAGGCCTGGATTACTAACGTGTGTATCATAAAGGTCTGGATTACTAACATGTGTATCATAAAGGTCTGGATTACTGACATGTGTATCATAAAGGTCTGGATTACTAACGTGTGTATCACAAAGGTCTGGATTACTAACATGTGTATCATAAAGGCCTGAATTACTAATGTGTGTATCATAAAGGTCTGGATTACTAACGTGTGTATCATAAAGGTCTGGATTACTAACGTGTTTATCATAAAGGTCTGGATTACTAACGTGTGTATCATAAAGGTCTGGATTACTAATGTGTGTATCATAAAGGCCTGGATTACTAACATGTGTATCACAAAGGTCTGGATTACTAACGTGTGTATCATAAAGACCTGGATTACTAACGTGTGTATCATAAAGGTCTGGATTACTAACGTGTGTATCATAAAGGTCTGGATTACTAACGTGTGTATCATAAAGGTCTGGATTACTAACGTGTGTATCATAAAGGTCTGGATTACTAACGTGTGTATCATAAAGGTCTGGATTACTAACGTGTGTATCACAAAGGCCTGGATTACTAACATGTGTATCATAAAGGTCTGGATTACTAACGTGTGTATCATAAAGGTCTGGATTACTAATGTGTCTATCATAAAGGCCTGGATTACTAACGTGTGTATCACAAAGGCCTGGATTACTAACATGTGTATCATAAAGGTCTGGATTACTAACGTGTGTATCATAAAGGTCTGGATTACTAATGTGTCTATCATAAAGGCGTGGATTACTAACGTGTGTATCATAAAGGTCTGGATTACTAACATGTGTATCACAAAGGTCTGGATTACTAACGTGTGTATCATAAAGGTCTGGATTACTAACATGTGTATCATAAAGGTCTGGATTACTAACGTGTGTATCATAAAGGTCTGGATTACTAACATGTGTATCATAAAGGTCTGGATTACTAACGTGTGTATCACAAAGATCTGGATTACTAACATGTGTATCATAAAGGTCTGGATTACTAACGTGTGTATCACAAAGGTCTGGATTACTTATCAGGAAGCATTATCATTTAAATACTTAGATTGCTGTTGCTTCAGAAGTATGGCACAGTGTGTAGAGAGTCCTTCATTTCTTCCATTAACAGCATTTACCTTACAAATTATACCATTTTTTAATGCAAAAAGCTAATTGTTTTATTTAACAGTTTATTTATTTTGATTTTAGAAAGAGCCTTTCATCTGCTCAGAACAAAGGAAATTATGCTTTTAAATTTGACAATAGCCTATACAGGTATGATTCATATGTTTATTATGCTCACTGAACCAAGTTTATTTCATCTTAAACTTCATATTTCTCCTCTTCAAATAATTTGTTTTGCCTGGTATACTTTGACAGGAATCGAACTCACCTTCTTCAGTGGTGTGTATGGAACCTGCATATCAAACACAAAACAATTTGGAAACAGTGCAAAGGGTCTCATAGGAATATCGGGGATGTTCATTGGAGTAGGAGAAATTCTGGGTAATATACGATAATAATCGCTACAGAACTGTAGCTCTTTGGAAAAAAAAAATGGAAACAATGCAAAGGGTCTCATAGGAATATCGGGGATGTTCATTGGAGCAGGAGAAATTCTGGGTAATATCCGATAATCATCACTACAGAACTGTAGCTCTCTGGAAAAAAAAAATTTTTGGATAGACCAGGTACTATCAATATTTGGTGTATTCAAATTATTCCCAGAGAGCTACAGTTTTACAGATGTAATAACTAGGTATCAGATGACCAATGTTTATCCAGTGCAATGGCTGAGCAGTCTGTGTTGATAAAAAATGCCCAAAACTTACCATTAACGAATCAAAAGACGGTGGTGTGATTTGAATGCCAATACACTGAGAATTCATGGGCATCCTGTGTGTGGCCTACAAAGAACAGTGACATCTTAGAGATGACAAATTTGTCCATCTAAGATATCTGTCACACACTAAAACTCTGCAACTGTAAGAGAGATGGGATGTTGATGATTAGAGTAGATATGCACCATGATCTGTCCATATGTCTGTCACATCCACTTTGTAATGGTAGATGCTGGCTTCTCACCACTACACCCCAAGTCTGATCCTCGTGATTGACAGTAGTTGTATATGAGAGGACAATGTGATTGCCCACTCTGACAGGGTTTCCTCTGGGAACTCCAGTTTCCTCCCAGCTACCAACATTTGAGCAAACAACAGACATATTATGACATTAGTGTTAGAACTTGTTCGTTAACTATAGAAAAGAAGTAAAGTTATAGCACTTTAAAGGTGTACATATATTTTCCTTGTGTTAAGGTTTGTTTGTCAATACCAAGGTGACACATATGGATGTCATTGTTGTTGATAGCTCACAGATGTCATCATGTCTTTTTATAGAAAAAGTTTTTAATCCCGTTGCAATTCATTGTGAGAGGGGATATAGTAACAGATCTGTTTGTGTGATGGTAACACTGAGTGTTTTGCTTGACTGATTTTGTGTCTTATAGAGTGCCTACATACTCAGTGTTACCATCACTGATTTTATACTTCACAGGCAACTTTGTTATCAAGAGACAAAACCCTATTGATTTTGGGATCAAAAGGTCAAAGTCTTTGATGTCTGTAGAACTTCATAGAAAAAGTTTGAGGACACTCATTGCAAGGAAATACACTCTGCTTTTTGGAGCTCTTGTTTTTTTATTGTTTTATACTAGTGATCTATGTGTATATTATTGTATCATTATAGAAAATAACCCCCTGACAATATGTTGTCATCTTGTCGGGTAAAGTCAGCAAGCGAAGTTTCATTACAAAACATGCTACAGTCACTAAAATGTACGACATTTTCATATCAGGTGGTGCAGCTTTTGGTTTGATGGGAAAGAGGACCAATAAATATGGCCGAGACCCCATTGTACTGCTGGGATTCCTGGCACACATGGCAGCATTTTTCCTTATCTTTATGAATCTATCAAATGGTTCACCCAAAAATTCTGATGACATATCTTCATTCATGACACCAAAGTAAGATTTCATTTCTGATTTATAACATTGAAATAATGAATTGTACACCTTAAAATGTATTTCTCTTTGTTTTCAGGATTCAGTAAATGCTCTACTTCATGATATTGAACATGCAAATAAACTTGATGGAAAATAATGTTCAGCACCGTCAATTTGACTCACTATTTATAGTCTGTTAAATGTTTTATTACACTACAAAATTGAAGGTTTTAATTTAAATACCATGCTGCAGCCCTCTCCAACAGCAATAAGTGTGCAGGAAATAAGATTGCACTTCACAATGGATTTTGCAACAAACAATAACAACAATAATGAAAATGATGTCCTAAATAAATTCTCTTTGATATTTGCAAATCAGTAACATTTAATGAAATGACTGTACACTTCTCTGCAGTTTTACAGTGGTTTTTCACATCAGTGGCATGCATATAAAGACTCCATCTTTGACAGATGGTGAAAATTACTGCCAAACTTTCAGTGTCGTATTTTTTTATCTTTGCAGTCAGTACATAGCAGTCTTTTGTTCCTTTCTACTGGGATTTGGAGACAGTAGTTTTAATACTCAGGTATGATGTGAATTTTTTTTACCAGGGTTTGGAGACAGTAGTTTTAATACACAGATATAGTGTGAATTTTTGACTGGGATTAGAAGACGATAGTTTTAATACTCAGGTATGGTGTGAATTTTTTTTATCAGGGTTTGGTGATAGTAGTTTTAATACACAGATATAGTGTGAATTTTTGACTGGGATTAGAAGACGATAGTTTTAATACTCAGTTTACCAGGGATTGGAGATGGTACTCTTAATACAAAGTTTGGAACAAGGTGTTTTTTTTTTTACTGGTGTTTGGAGACAGAAGTTTTAAAACACAGATACAGTGTTACTGTCAACATCAGTCTTGTAGAAATTGCTTAATCTGACATTTTATCTCTTGTCTTAGTGACCTTGGATAAGGTCAAGGTAACTAGGAGAAAACGATTGAAGTTCTTAGCTAGTTCACATTTTCTGGCATGAAGTGTAGCAGTTCATACTCTCATATACATTTCAAAAATAAATTTATTTCTGAAATGAACTCACTAGAATCCTCTTTAGCGATATTGAAATTCTTGTTTTTATTTATTTAGTAGATTTAAGTCATTAGGAAAATAGCTTGTTCAGTTTTCTGTTCTTGTGATTTTATGCTGACAAACAATTTCACCAAGATGTGTTCTCTTTTAAATATAAGGAATATGTGGCACTGTTTCTATACTGATAATAAGAGGGAGTGTACCTATAAAATTTCTTGATTCAGGTGTGAATTTTATGATTCAGGTGTGTATTGTTTGATTCAGGTATATATTTTTATTGACAGCTCTACTCCATTCTGGGCTTTATGTTCCCCGAAGACAGCTCTCCAGCATTTGCATTATTCAAATTTGTACAGGTAATATGATTTGTGTATTTATGATAAAACCACAATGTAAGATAAAAATACTAGATACTATAAATAGTGAGGGACAGCACATTTAGCAAGTTTTATGTCATAAAACTTCCTGTTTAACACCACATTAATAAGGTCATACACAATGTTTTTGTAAATTTTCTCTTAAACTATATTTATGTCTCCTCGATGTGAAGAGTTCTTTCAGAAATGGGTTTAAATTTTATATTGTAGTAATATTAGCATACGTCGTATATCGGTCTGGTTATTTTGAGTGGTTAGATCACCTTACTAGTAATGCAAGAGTTTCAGGTTCAAATTCTGATTGTTCCAAAAGTTTTTCTCCTTACCCACAATAACTTGGTAGTAATGTCCATACATATAACCTTCTGTAATACATAAAATCTGACTCTACATTTTTACTTGCCATAACCGGGACCTTTCAAAATATTCTAACTTTAAAACAGACATGGTAAGATATCCCAAGTTAGGATGCAAATGAATTGTACCTGAAATGTCACAAAACTGTATATTAATGGGAAATGTTACGTATGTCCATAAAGACTCCTAGCACACATTGTTGGAATACACGCAGCAGTTTGAGTGATCTACCCCTAATTCACATTTTATAGTGTTTGTGGGGTTTTTTTTGGTGGGTTTTTTTTTTTTTTTTTTTTTAAGAAGAGTAGAACATACTTTGATTTAAAATATAATCCATGTACAAAAGGATTGGTGTATGCATCGGTAGATATAAAGTGTTACCAACCAGAAATCAGCAATAACACAATAAACTTGTTACAGTGGGTTTGAATCTTATTAAAGGCCATGCAAGAGCGTAATCTGTCCTGATATGGGTTTTTAAAATGTACATGCGTTTCTGCTGGATTAATGTAAATATATATTTTTAAATGATTTCTTCCACAAATTACTGTAACGTTAATATTAATTGTGGATTGAACTTATCATTAATTTTAGCATTTGATTTGTATTATCTGTAGATAGATAAATCAAATGTATATAAAATTTAATAGACAATTTATAGTTGTCAATTTGTACTATGTTTGTTTCGGGTTCAATTTATTTCGTTTCTATCACTATTCGCTCATGAAATACAAAAAGGTTGTTCAGTATTTTGTGGATTCAAGACAATTTTTGCGGATTCACATAATTAGTAATATATTTAAATGGTTATGAGGCGATAAGGGGAATTGAGTCTACACAAATAAAATGCCTTGTAAAGTCGTTTACCTTCCGCGTAAAATTTTTGTCTGTACTAACTAATTTTGCTGACTAAGAGACATATAAATTAAAGTATGACTTCACAAAAGGGATGCACAAAATACTTATTGTCAGTATGGTCCGACCTGATAAAAAGAAGTAATAATAAATAGATAAATAAATAAAAAATAGACTGATTTCTTCGTATCTCCTGTGGCCTGACATCTTTGATGCTTGTGTCAAGTTGCTTTCTCGTTGGAGACTTGCACTTTTTTATCTTGTACTTTGCAAAATCTTAATTTTCAAACATGAAAAACCAACACAGATACTAACCTTTCTATAGTATGTATCATTTGTTTTTACTTGATTGACTTGTCAGGCATGATCTTATGACACCCCCCCCCCCCCCCCCCCCCCTCCCCCCCCCGAAAATTTAGTTATTGTATCAAGTGTCATAAAATGTGGAAGTAGATCCAGAGACTTGTTGGACAGTGATACAAGAATGTTATGTTTCTTATATCAAAAGGTTCTGTATAAATTTCTACAAAAATATTAGAGAAGAATTGTAAGCAACTAAATATGATGATTGAGAAATAAAAATAAAGTGAAAACATCGGGAACACTGTAAATACTGTATACATTTTCCGTTATTATTTAAGATTTTGGCAAGTCAATATGGAAACATTTTTCAGAAAAGTAAACAAAAGCAGTTGCTGTAAATTGGAGACTTGCGTCGCAGTAAGTCGATAATTAATCGTATGTAATTAATGCGCCGTCCTTTCAGTCTGTATATGTTTCAGCCTGACATCAAATACACAGTACCCTTCCTGCATTATCTAATTTAGTTCTACTGCTTGTGTGCACTTACAAGTAATGGACAGTCAACTTGTATTTATTTTCACAAAGTAAAGAATTGGTTTTTAGTCTGAGAATTTTTTTTAAAATTCACTGATCATCAATAGAACAGTGTAAGCTCTGGAAAAAGGGACATAACTTATCACAAACTGAGCACCCCTCTATCAGACCAGGCCATTTTTGTGGAGATTGACTGTTTACAAATATCTTCAGAGTTGAATTATTTTGTAGTCTGTAGCAGCAGCGGCTGCATTTTTCTACAGTGAGGTGTTGCTGCTCCACTACCAGCTGCTGATTCTGACAATATTAGGAGCCATTGGAACGCTCTCATTCTGCGTAGTGGAGTGGGGTGTAAGTCGAGCCTTTAGGATGGGCTACCAGTCCATATGACTAGAGGTAAGTCTTTATAGTGGGCTACCAGGCCATATGACTAGAAGTAAGCCGATAGACGAGGATAACAGTCTATATGACTGGAAGTAAACCGATAGACGAGGATAACAGTCTATATGACTAGAAGTAAACCGTTAGAAGAGGATAACAGTCTATATGACTGGAAGTAAACCGATAGACGAGGATAACAGTCTATATGACTAGAAGTAAACCGTTAGACGAGGATAACAGTCTATATGACTAGAAGTAAACTGATAGACGAGGATAACAGTCTATTTGACTGGAAGTAAACCGATAGACGAGGATAACAGTCTATATGACTGGAAGTAAACCGATAGACGAGGATAACAGTCTATATGACTAGAAGTAAACTGATAGACGAGGATAACAGTCTATATGACTGGAAGTAAACCGATGGACGAGGATAACAGTCTATATGACTGGAAGTAAACCAATAGACAAGGATAACAGTCTATATGACTAGAAATAAACATAACTAGCAGTCCATCTGACAACAAGAAAGCCTTTAGAGTGGGCTAGAGTCTGTGTGTTAACCTTCAGGGTAAATTAATTGTCTGACTAAAAATAATCCTTCAGATGAGATAGTAGTCATCTAACAAGTGAACTTTTACGGTGGGCCAGCAGTCTTTCTGATTGCAAGCTACAAAATGTAAACTTTGTACTTGTATGCTGTGCCATTTACATTTCTAGGAGTACAAAAGTAAATACTTGCTATCATAAAAGCATGGCACATACTGTGGAATCGTTGTCGCTCGTGGGGGCTCAATGTTCGTGGATTTAGTGGATACCTTTTACCAATTAATTTACATCCCCACCAACTAGTTATTCTTTGCAGTAGCTTCTATAGTATCTTCTTCCCAATAATGGCCACCATCAACATATTGATTATTCTGCCATGCGGTATGTATGATGTTGTATATTTTCAAATTAATGTTAATACTCAAAATTCCATCCCCACGAACTAGTAAATATTTGGCTACCCACAAACATTAGCCCCCACGAACTTTAAGGATTCCACAGTAAATCAGAAATTTCTCGGCGGAGATTGCTTGATTTGTACAAGTTGTATATAACATGATTACAGTGAATCACTGTTTACAACAAAGTTACAGTCCATAGTTAGCAGTACCTGGAAAATTCTGTATAAATCGGTGTATCGTGTTCTACTTACAATGAACCACAATTACCTGTAGGTGTTCCTAGGTTTTACTGTGCTTTGTCATGGACAGGGAGTGATTGTCTCCCCTCTGTCAGGGGGAGACATTGTTTTTGTACTGTCTGTCTGTCACTCTGTCTGTCACAAAATCTTGTGAATGCTTCTCCTGTGTGGCTTATTGGATAGACTTGAAACTTGGTACAATGCTTCATTACCATTTGTAGATGTGCATATTGTTGGGAATGGAGGATTCAATTATTTTTCCTGAAGTTATAGTGGGTCTAAGAGGGATGAAGGATGTAAAATAACTTGCAAACTTTAAATGCTTCAATGCATTTACAGATGTGCATATTGTTAGGACAGGAGGATCCAAAATGTTATTCTTAAAGTTATAGTGGATCTAAGAGGGTATGGAGGATGTAAAATAGCTTGTGAACTCATCTCCTGTATGGCTTATCAGATAGCTTTGAAATTTTGCACAATACTTCACTATCACTTAATGGCATTTACATTGTCCTGACTGAGGGATCTAATATTTTTCTTCAATTTATAGTGGATCAAAGAGGAGTGTTTCATAGCTTTTTTGTCATGTACTAGGGTATGTTCACTTTCCTACTGTTACTTCAGCACAACAGTTATTACTTTTGTATCATATGCAATAATGACATTGGTCACATCGATGTTGAATCTTTTCTCCATCCTTTTCCTCAATACACAAGCACAGTTTATAATGTCTTATGTTCCTGCTCATGCTTTCTATTCAATACCATGCAGTACATTAAGGGGGGAGAATGTTAACTTGGAGCACTTTCAATTTGGGAAGCTGGGGATACATTTGTTTTTAACAAAAAGAAGTTATATTTACATTTGGATATCACTATTTTTAGATGGAACTTGACTCGATGGATGGAGATTACCCATGATATTATACATGCCGTCGACTGCTCGGTGAGGTGCTTATTGTGATACACAGTTGTGGACAGTTGAGGTGCAATAATTGTACATTTTAAAGTTTTGAATGTGCATGTTATTTGGTGGGTTATTTTAGAGGGGTTTTTTGGGGGTTTTTTTTGTATGAATGAAAAAAAAAAAGTGCAAAAAATTATAGTGAGCATTAAAAGTAATGTGAATATTAAAGTGATTCTGTTTTATTTTCTTTGGTATAAGCTAGGTTGAACTTATCTTGTGATCTTATTTATATTATTATACATAGTCATATACAAAATCATTGTCCATTTGTGAGCTAAATGCCTTTAGCAGAATACAGTTGAATATTCTTTATGTCTTTGCATCTGGTGATGTTATATTTTCATGTTCATGACAGATGAAGTAAATACCATGTACAGTTATTGTAGTTTTTCTTTATTCAGGGTTTGTAGAGGCATTCAAAAATGCCTGATTTTTTTTAAATAGATAAGTAAAGTCCAAAAAAAGTGCTTGGGTTAATTTAGTTGTTAACTCACCTGAATGATAAGCTCAAGTGAGCTTTTCTGACCACCTGTTGTCTGTCTGTAAACTTTCACATTTTTGACTTCTTCTCCAGAACCACTGGACAAATTTCAACCAAACTTGGCAAAAAGCATCCTTGGGGGAGAGGATTCAAGTTTGTTCAAATGAAGGACAACACCTTTCTCAAAGGGGAGATAATAGCAAATATACACTGATTTTTTAAAAAAAAAATCTTCTTCTCCAGAACCACTGGGCCGATGTCAATCAAAGTTGGTACAAATCATCCATGGGTGAAGGGGATTTAAGTTTGTTCAAATGAAGGGTCATGCTCCATTCAAAGGGGAGATAATAAAAAGTGCAAAAATAGGGGGGGGGGGGGCATTTAAAAATTTTCTCATGAACCACTGGGCCAGAAAAGTTTCAACTTACATTGAAGCTTCCTGACATATTGCAAATTCAAATTTGTTAAAATCATGGTCCCTGGAGGTAGAGTGGGGTCACAATAGGGGATCAAAGTATTGTATGCAAAAAATTCGGAAAAAAATCTTTTGCAGAACCACTTGTCTGATTTCAATCAGACTTGGTTCAAATCATCCTTGGATGAAATGGATTCAGGTTTATTCAAATGAAGGGCCATGCTCCGTTCAAAGGGGATATAATAAAAAAATGGGTGGAGTCATTTAAAAATCTCCAGAACCACAGGACTATTTTTATTCAAACTTTGTACAATTCATCCTTGGGTGTGGGGAATTGAAATTTGTTTAAATAAAGTACCATGCCCCCTTCAAAGGGAATATAATCACAAAAATAGGATGGGGTCATTTAAAAATATTGTTCTCAAAAAAATCTAAAATCTTTAAAAATTTTCTCAAGAACCACTAGCCAGAAAAGTTAAAAGTTTACATGGCAGCTTTATGACATAGTGTAGATTCAATTTTGTTAAAATCATGGCCAGGGGTGGGGGGTAACAGTAGGGGATCAAAGTTTTACATGCAAATATATAGGGGAAAATCTTTAAATATGGGCCAAGGTGACTCCGATCAGTAATGTAGCCTGTGGGCTTAAAAAATAATTAAACAATTTGCACAACAAGAGGTCCATGAGCCACACCCGAGTCACCTTGGCCCATTTTAAAAACTTCGCATGTAAAACTTTAGTCCCCTAATGTGGCTTCACCCTATTGGGCCATGGTTTTAATAAACTTGAATCTGCACTGTCAGAAAGCTGTCATGTAAATTTGAACTGTTCTGGCTTAGTGGTTCTTGGAAAGATTTTTTCTTATATTTTCACATAGAAAACTTTGATCCCCTATTGTGGTCCCACTCTACCCCTGGGGACCATGATTTTAAAAAAAACTTGAATCTGCACTATGGCAGGAAACTCTTGGTCCAGTGGTTCTTGAGAAGATTTTTAAATGACCACACCCTATTTTTTCATATTTATGATTATTTCTCCTTTCAAATGGGCATGGCCCTTCATTTGAACAAACTTGAATCCCCTTCATCCAAGGATGATTTATACCAAATTTAAATGAAATTGGCCAAGTGGTTCTGGAGAAGATTTCTAAAAATCCCCCTTATCCTGCGGGCCAATTTCAATCAAATTTGGTAAAAATCATCCTTGGGTAAAGGGAATTCAAGTTTGTTCAAATGAAGGACCATTACCCTTTCAAAGAGGAGATAATCACAAAAAATGTGGTTTCATTTAAAAAATCTGATGAAGAACCACTGGACCAGTAAAGTTTAAATGACAGCTTCCTGATACACTGCAAATTCAAGTTTGTCAAAATCATAACTCCCAGGGTAGGGAGAGGCTACAATAGGGGATCAAAGTTTTACATGCCATTATACAGGAAAAATTTCTAAAATTCTTCTCGAGAACCACTGGGCCAGAAGAGATCAAATTTACATGACAGCCTCCTGATATGGTGCAGATTCAAGTTTGTAAAAATCTTAACCCCTGAAGGTAAGGTGGGGACAAAATAGAGGTTCAAAGCTTTACATATGAATATATAAGGAAAATCATTAAGTCCAATTCAACGTGACTCGGGTGAGCAATGTGTCCCATGAACCTCTTACAATAGATTTTGCAGCCCCTGGGTCTAATACAAAGGTGACCAAGTAGGCTTGTGGGCCTCTTATTAAGTGTTAAACATCAAAGTTTATGCCATCAGGCTGATTTATAAGAACATGGATCTCAGTCCTCTCAGATACTGTAAATCAAGTCATGTATAGATACACTGCAAAACATTCTCAAGACTCGGGAGCAAACATCACATGCACATTCTACTCATAAAAGTCCTGTTTTAATTTTCTTCCATTAAAAAAAAGAATGTCATTAGTTGTATTTAATATTTTATTATCACACACACAGGACAACATGGCACAAATAAATATCAACAGATATGTTCTAAGCTACACAACTAGAGTGTCATAAACTAATGGCAATAAAAGCCAAAACATGATGTCCTTGTTGTGTCTGTAAAGACCTGTAACCATGCCAACCACAGAGCTACAGTAATTGATATATTGGGTACTCGCCCTTTCAATACAGAGTTATAATGCAACTTATTCGTCATGTGCAAGTTTTCTACACAAATAATCTGAATCAGCTGCGTGGTCACATTGCAGCATGCAACAACTAGAAATGTCCTAACGGGACTAATACCCCTCCCCCCTCCCCAATATGACACGCTGGATGGTGGAAAATAGTGAATTTGTGCTCATTAGAGAATAAACGCATACTTTTAATACGATGATGAACTCTTTTCTTGAAAGAAATTAATGTAAATGCAACACTATATATTCTGCAGTAGAGTTTTACTTAGAATAATTAAGATACGCTTAATATAACTTCTGAAGATCACTGGATAACAATTCAACATGTATGAGCCAGTGAATGACACATTTTTTATTAACAAAATCATATTCAGACAGATGGGCAGACATGCAGACCGACGGACTGATGACTGCATTAGACCCTCTCCAAAACTTGTGTAGTAATCTTTGTGAGAGAACAGATTGTTACAAAATCTAACAGAAAATGACGAAGTCAATAAAGCTGAAAAAACACCTGTAAAATAAAAATATCCATTACCTCCTAGAATGTTAAGGAATTTCAATATAAATAAAAGGTGCATAATTTCATTATATACATAATATAAGTTTGAAAGTTAACTGGTTATACTCTGCACAATAACCACACCTCTCAAAACGGGAAAAAAATATCCTTAACTTCCCTGATTGTTAAAATAGCAGGTGCACAATTTCATTGATCACGCAAGATTTTAATCAAATCAATGACATTCTCTGCTTAAATTATGTCTACAACAGATGGTGAGACGAACAGGGTGATTCCAGTAGACCCTCATCCCCTAAACTTCATTTGCAGCATTGATTGTAGCATTACAGTATGCAACAACTAGCAGCTTAACTGCAGCATGCAACAACTAGCAGCTTAACTGCAGCATGCAACAACTAGCAGCTTAACTGCAGCATGCAACAACTAGCAGCTTAATTGTAGCATTACAGTATGCAACAACTAGCAGCTTAACTGCAGCATGCAACAACTAGCAGCTTAATTGTAGCATTACAGTATGCAACAACTAGCAGCTTAACTGCAGCATGCAACAACTAGCAGCTTAATTGTAGCATAACAGGATACAACAACTAGCAGAAGCATTGTAGCAACAACTGCCTCACACCACTGATGAATGAAGTGTCAACTACGTAGCTAATATGATACTGCATGAGTGAGACATTTTTTTATCAGCGAGTTCAATCATCAACTGCAGTAACATGGAATTATAGAAGGAATCTGGATGGACCACATTGTCACAGGTCTACAACTTGAAATGTGTGGTCCTCCAGAACAAAGATGGCCAACAAAAGGGTGTCTTTATAGAAAGCAAGATAAAATGACAAATTGGCATAAAGAGGTGGGCATCTCAAAGTTTAATTTATGTAAATAAGTTTATTAGAATGAATGTGGAGTGTTTAACCCATTTTAAAATGGAACAAGAGCTCTGCAAGGCAGGGCACGTCCCTCCTGATGAGTATCTACAAGGTTTCCCAGTGAAATTCTATGGTGTACACTGGATCCCAAAACCAATAGGGTTCTTCATCTCTTGATAAAAAAAAGTTACACGTGAAGCGTCAAACAAACCGAACAAAAAATGTGGCCTATATGGAGTATACAAGCTTTTTCTGTCGTGTCTCCTAGTGACCTTGAACATTAACTTTTGACCCCCAAAATCAATAAGGTTCCTCCACTCTTGACATTAAAGCTACATCTATAGTATCAAAGTAATCAAGCAAAAAATGTGGCCTATAGAGTGACTACAAGCTTTTTCTATGAAATCCCATAGTGATCTCGAACTTTGAACCCCAACAATAGGGCTCCTCTCTTGATAACAAAGCTTCCTGTGAAGTATCAAATCAATCAAGCAAAAAATGTGGCCTCTAGAGTGTTCACAAGCCCAGTATTACACGCACACATACACATAAATGAGCTGTTACAATGATTTGCGAGGGGATAACAAGCACAAATATATTTCCACAACCAAACTTCAGTAGATGATTAAACTCGCTTAATGTAAAACATTTATTATAAGTACTAAACATATCACCAACATAGTACCCAGAAATGAATCAAAGTACAAAGTATTTCTAAGATACGTAAAAAATAAAATTATAAAAATAAATTTATGATGCACAATGTCTAACCTCGAATTCCTTGAGTGTTCTTTGTATGTAAAGAAAATTAAGTTGTAAAACTCCTAAAGAAACCCATTGTAAGACACAACAAATTTTGATGTCATTCATAATATCTATGATAGCAAAGTAACATAGAAAAATTCTTGGTCTGAAAAAAGCATTTTAGTCATACTTTACATGTGTTGCTAATGATACACAGTTAAATCTTGTGCTGTGGGTATAACTTCTACAATTAAAATATATTATTTTTGTAATTAATGAAAAATTACCCCTCCCACATTCAAAAATTGACATTACTTCCATATTTTGGAAAAGTTGAAATGCATGCAATTTTTGACATGGTTGGTCCCTGTGACATCCAGTTTTATACCAATATCTGACCAAAAAAATGCTTTTTGAGCAATTAAAAAATTTAGGAAATAAGGCATATAAATTATGGAAATAAATGACACTTTGTTCATACACTCAACTGCACTGTAAGTAAACAAAATACAAGGTGATTGAATTATAACTTGGTGAAATGCCACTACTCCACATCCTCAATGAATCCACACAATACAATTTTTTTTTTTAAAAACTTATTTTACCCCTGATCAATGCTTTAAAAAAAACTCTTTTCTCATGGAAATGTCACCCATCCCATCCCATTTCTTTCAGATGCCTATTCTACTAAAATTAAAAAAAGTTTTTGTTCATTTAATGTAAACACATTTTCTATGCATTTCTAAAGAGAAATATAACTTCACAACATCTCACAGGTGTTTGTTGTAGTATAGCACTAAAAAAAAAAAAAAAAAAAAAAAAAACAACAAAAAAACATAAAACTTATTCAGAAAAAGAAAACTATCTAAGTAGGTAGATCTCTAGAATAAAGTTCTCTAATTAATTGATAATCCCAGACTGATGTAGACTGTACTGGTTTATTCCATCAAAGTCATTAAGGTTCTGCTGCATTTTTTTTTTTTTTTATTATTTTGGGAAGGCTGTCATTGATAATAGAGTTCAACATTGACCAAATTTTTGCAGATAGTAATAATGATGTCTTGAACACAAAATTAGCATGTTAGACTTGACAACAGACCAATGTCTATGTTGGTCTCTACTTATCCTCTTTGTGTCCCAGAGAACACAAGGCGATTCTACCATGGTAAACACATGCCATAAGTCTTTAAAATTGTTTTTTTCACTCCGATTTTCATGATTACAGTACACAAACCTGAGGAAATTAGTTTACGTGATTTGCCACTGCAAGTCTTAGTGAATTAGATAGAGCCTACAAAAGTCCAATGTTTAATGGATGTTTACAATAAGCGTGGTTGTTTCCTTGGATACATGTATTTGGACATATACAGTGATACAATGTTTTAACTGAAGAATTTACAAAAAAAATGTACAAGAAGCCATTTCTATGTCACTGTATTCCCATCATAACGCATTGACCTCAGTCACGGACACCTCAAGGGAGATAACTCAGCACTCATACAAACGTCTTGTGATATCAACACATAGCACTTTCTCTGAACTATACCTTTACAAACCAAAGTTTAACAATATAATATTGCACACTATACTAAATTGCAAACTATTTTACAGATATCTGCAAAGTTGCAAAAATTTCTTACACAACCATAATGATGAAATGAGACATTTTTTTTTGGGGGGGGGGGGGGGGTGCAGTAGCAAGGATTGAAAAATCTCTTGAGTTTGATGTCACTTTGATAAATAGCACTTCTACAAAACTATCAAGTAAAAAAAAAATCTTTGCTTTGGGAGGGTAGGAAGTTTAGAGGTAATTACTGCATAAAAATAATTGAAATATGACACTGATATGCTAAAGATCAATTTTACATGCTTGAAAAAAAAAACATTGAAGTGACCAACTCAATTAAAGAAAAAAAGTAGGATCAAATTTCTCAAGACAAAAATGAAATCTTAATCAGAGAGGTGATTTAGTAATTGATGCAATATATACAGGTGCATCTTCAAAATTTGTAAGCAATAGTGCATGTGGAAAACAGCATGACATACTTTCATACTTGACAAAACCTGTGCACACTCGACATTTGTTCTTCTGTAGGAATTAGATTGTGTTATATGGTATGATATTAGTCTGAAAAAAAAAATCACACACTCTGTGAGATTCTTTACTGTGTTCAGAATAACAGTAAACAGAATGTGTACACTGCCATATGTCTGTGACATAATCTACTACTAAATTACACGATGCATGGATATAACGGTATTTCTATGTGAACATGTACCATGATATGAACAGAATTATCACAATAATAGAACTCAAACCACAAGCTCAGTAAAAAAAAAAATCATCAATATTTTCACAGTACAGACTAGACACCTGAACCAACAACTGTAATCAAAGATTATTTACAAATTACATGTTACACTTTAACATGAAGATTACGGTGGGTATGATTAAAATAGATAACATTATGCTGAAGTAATACAGACCTAGAATGAAACGCAATCTACACCTACTATGAAACTGACATGTTGTAAATTTTAAAAGTTGAATAATAATGAAAACCAAAACAGTGACGGGTAGGCAGATTCATGGTGAACAGAAAAGGATTCAAGATATTTGGATGAAATTTTACACTACTCTTTGGAAAGCTAACATGGAGTAATTTAATAAATAAAATTCTTGAGAGAAACTCTGTTCCTCAGTTAGTGCAGTACAGTTTTAAATCAGCTTACTTCAGAGGTTTTATATACTGTATGCAAAGGTATATCATCTACTCTTCTAATCAATGCTGGTCACAAAGACAAAAGATTGTAATACACTATCATTCATTCACAACTCACTGAAATTCATCATCAGAGCTCAACAGAGTTGTCTTCTCATTAAATTTTCTACTAGTTGAGCCCGCATGAGGGCGCTGTGGTCTTTGGCTTTGGGATTCTTCTACTTGTTGATGGGGCAGTGGTCGTGACAACACATCCCTGGTGGCATTGCCATTGTGCGTGGGACGATTCTGGTACTGTTCGTACGGCCAGCCATCCGCCTGCTCCTCCTCATGCGGTATTTTACTTCCTTGCTGGGTGTACTGTTGATAGTTGGGGTGGAAGTTGTGAATTGCATCTTGCATAATGTCCCGAGGATTCATGGTTTCTTTCAGACTGCTGGATATACTTTGGAGGGACACAGTCCTTCCTGTGGTATTAGCTGGTCCGGAACTGTAGATGGAATGCGGGAATGCCAAACGTAGTGCCAGGGCTGCAAAGAACATTTCAATGCAAATGAAGAAGTTCTGGTAGCCCGCGGAGACTGTACCTAGACCCACCTTCATGGTTCCATTGTCCGAGAATATTGGACTTATAGCACCTCCCTTTTCAAGGATAGCCAGCACAATACCTGTAATTAATAATCACCAGCAATAATTTACTGAAGTCATATTCCTAATCATATAATTACTGGATAATTTTGGAGTTACGAATATTTGGCAAATTATTTTGAAATATTGATATTTATTTGGCAGACTTTTATTCTAATAATGATAAATGAAAATATTGATGCTTTTATAAAATTTTGGTGAATTTTTGTCATCATTTTCATTAAGTCACATTACTCCAGTATATGATGTAAAGTGTTCATCAAGTTGGAAGAAAAACTGATTATTACATTTTCTAACATTCAGAATCAAAAAATATTGAAAATTCAAAGCAACCTAGCATACCTTGCCAGAATGACAGGAAAATGACCGACTTGACCGTGAGAAACTTCCAGACAGGATCGTAAGGACTCAATAGTTCTCTTGTGGCAAAGTAAAACAAAAACAGAGCATACAGGGCCAGACTGACCGACACATTGTAAATAAGTGTGATGTACAGGAAGCCTGAGGAGGGCCTGAAAGAAAACCAAATCATCAACACAGGCTTTACACTTCACAGAGTTAGTGATTTCATCACTGAACACTGGATCGCATCAATATGGAAATTCTATTTATCAAATTGGTTGATACTGAACATAATTACATGTGTAATTTTATTCAGCTATAAATCCACTCCTGATTATTTTCACAGTTTCTTGTTTTCATGTTTATGTCCATTCTTAGACTATAGAAATGTTATGACTATGTTATACTCTGGCATACAGTGATTAAAATATTAATTATGTATACAGTGCCTCTTATGTCAAATTTTGGTGTTTCCCACTGCTAATCAAAACTAATTTACACAGAAATTCAGGTCGATTTCTTTTATGTGTAGAAAAGCAATTTTTTTACCTAAACCTAATGAAAATTGCATCAATGATATGCTTGGAAAACCAAAACTTACGAGAAGTTGCCATCCTTGTAGAGTCCAAATGCTTGTAAAATCAATGTAATTGTGGCCATGACCGGCTTAACAATGCAGAACTGAAGTGTAGCCTACAAACAAGATATTTAATTACAGAACTGACGTGTAACCTACAAATATGATATTTAATGACGGAACTGAAGTGTGGCCTACAAACAAGATATTTAATGACTGAACTGTAAGTGTAGCCTACAAATATGATATTTAATGACTGAACTGTAATGTAGCCTACAAACAAGATATTTAATGACTGAACTGTAAGTGTAGCCTACAAACAAGATATTTAATGACTGAACTGTAAGTGTAGCCTACAAACAAGATATTTAATGACTGAACTGTAAGTGTAGCCTACAAACAAGATATTTAATGACTGAACTGTAATGTAGCCTACAAACAAGATATTTAATGACTGAACTGTAAGTGTAGCCTACAAACAAGATATTTAATGACTGAACTGTAAGTGTAGCCTACAAACAAGATATTTAATGACGGAACTGTAATGTAGCCCACAAACAAGATATTTAATGACTGAACTGTAATGTAGCCCACAAACAAGATATTTAATGACTGAACTGTA
The DNA here is from genome assembly GCA_024699665.1 of Ostrea denselamellosa. Lineage (NCBI taxonomy): Eukaryota > Metazoa > Mollusca > Bivalvia > Ostreida > Ostreidae > Ostrea > Ostrea denselamellosa. The sequence goes on along the minus strand of JAMZEH010000035.1, from coordinate 3,104,697 downwards.
AGTGTAGCCTACAAACAAGATATTTAATGACTGAACTGTAAGTGTAGCCTACAAACAAGATATTTAATGACAGAACTGTAATGTAGCCCACAAACAAGATATTTAATGACTGAACTGTAAGTGTAGCCTACAAACAAGATATTTAATGACTGAACTGTAAGTGTAGCCTACAAACAAGATATTTAATGACTGAACTGTAAGTGTAGCCTACAAACAAGATATTTAATGACGGAACTGTAATGTAGCCCACAAACAAGATATTTAATGACTGAACTGTAATGTAGCCCACAAACAAGATATTTAATGACGGAACTGTAAGTGTAGCCTACAAACAAGATATTTAATGACTGAACTGTAAGTGTAGCCTACAAACAAGATATTTAATGACTGAACTGTAAGTGTAGCCTACAAACAAGATATTTAATGACTGAACTGTAAGTGTAGCCTACAAACAAGATATTTAATGACGGAACTGTAATGTAGCCCACAAACAAGATATTTAATGACTGAACTGTAATGTAGCCCACAAACAAGATATTTAATGACTGAACTGTAAGTGTAGCCTACAAACAAGATATTTAATGACTGAACTGTAAGTGTAGCCTACAAACAAGATATTTAATGACTGAACTGTAAGTGTAGCCTACAAACAAGATATTTAATGACGGAACTGTAATGTAGCCCACAAACAAGATATTTAATGACTGAACTGTAATGTAGCCCACAAACAAGATATTTAATGACTGAACTGTAAGTGTAGCCCACAAACAAGATATTTAATGACTGAACTGTAAGTGTAGCCTACAAACAAGATATTTAATGACTGATCTGTAAGTGTAGCCTACAAACAAGATATTTAATGACTGAACTGTAAGTGTAGCCTACAAACAAGATATTTAATGACGGAACTGTAATGTAGCCCACAAACAAGATATTTAATGACTGAACTGTAAGTGTAGCCTACAAACAAGATATTTAATGACGGAACTATAAGTGTAGCCCACAAACAAGATATTTAATGACTGAACTGTAAGTGTAGCCTACAAACAAGATATTTAATGACTGAACTGTAAGTGTAGCCTACAAACAAGATATTTAATGACTGAACTGTAAGTGTAGCCTACAAACAAGATATTTAATGACTGAACTGTAATGTAGCCCACAAACAAGATATTTAATGACTGAACTGTAAGTGTAGCCCACAAACAAGATATTTAATGACTAAACTGTAAGTGTAGCCTACAAACAAGATATTTAATGACTAAACTGTAAGTGTAGCCCACAAACAAGATATTTAATGACTGATCTGTAAGTGTAGCCTACAAATATGATCTCCCCAGCTGGGACAGAAGTGGAAATCATGTGGACAGAGAATTTCTGTGCAAACTATCTTACCTGTTTACAGAATCTGAGGAACCCAATTGTATACTGTCTACCGACAAGGCAGCAGGTACACCAAATCCAGCTGGACCTTAAAATAGCAGATAACAAAATCTTACACAATCCAAATCAACCATACAATAGGTCATATGCTGGTGCATCCTGACAATTACAATGAAGTAATAAACATAATTTCTACACAAGTCATAAAATTACAAAAAAAAATCTTCAAATTAAGTCTGACAAAAACATTAAAACTCTTGTAGAGAACAGTGCATGCAGTTATGTGTCCATAACACATGAGGGAAATGTTCCAACCAATGAATACTACCCAGATGCCCATTAAATACTTGTTTGTACATTTCTTGAAAGCTTCTCTCCCTCACAAATATTAAAAGTTGACGTGAGTATTTGGTTTAATGTATCAAAGGAAAATATTCAATCCAATCCAATATGCAGAGAGACACTGAACTAAAAGCCCATATATCACCGAGTTTGAATCCCTTTAGAATTGTGGACTTTTTCTACAGTAACTTACTTGATTGGTTTCCCTCTGATTTCTGACATAATGGAACTTTCCCCACCAAGATATTCATAGCACAAGCTCAGAAAACTGTAGATTACAAATGCTGCAAGATCAAACATAAAAATGGTTAATGAATTGTAAGAAAACGTATAAATATGCATTGCTAAAAAAAAAAATAAAGATCTTCATATGAATTGTTCAGACAAGCTTGAAATTGACAATGTTGGTTTTATCAGAGAACTAAGTTCTATGTGCTATTCATTATAACCAGATGGGCTACATGGCTCAGTTAGTGATTACCCCCCTCCTCCCCCCTTCAGCAGAATTTTTTTTCAAATGGAATTAACTGTTAGGTGCTGCTCTATGCAGTCAGGTCAATATCATATTTTTATTATCTTTATGATGTCACATACAGGGCAGTGTTTACAACTTATCAGCTATTGTTCAGATAAATTCTAACACACATATAAAACAGAACATATGCCCATCGAAATCCTATTGAACTGTCTTTTCAGTTATTATAATTAAATTATCTCAACTCACATGGTAGCCACTAACTTCATTTTCAACACAATTTTTGACCCCAGAAACCTTCACATTTCCCCCAAATAATGTATGTCATTTGATCATTTTTCTATACACACCAATGTTAAGTACTTGAATATTTCTGATGAAGTGTATGTTTGTGTGAAGGTTTCCTCTTAGCCATTCAATGCCAAGTAAAACCTGAGGAGGTCGTTGAAGTTTTTGGTAATTTGTGAACTACATTAATTTGGGGTTTAAATTATATAAATCAGACCATTTCTTTGAGACAACAAGAGTACCACGTTATAATTACAACAAGAGTCCCATAGGCCACATCACTCACCCGAGTCACCCATCATATTTTCCCTATATATTTGCATATAAAACTTTGATCCACAACTGTGCCCTCCTACCCTACCCCCACATGGGCCTTGATTTTAACAAAACTGAATCTACACTATGTCAGAAAGCTGCCAGGTAAACTTTAACTTTTCTAGATAGTGATTCTTGAGCAGATTTTAAAGATTTTTTCTTGTACTTTCGCATGTAAAAATTTGATCCCCTATTGTGGTGCCACCCTACCCCAAGGGCATGACTTTATCAAACTTGAATCTGTACTACATCAGGAAGCTTCCAAGTAAATTTGAACTTTTCTGGCCAAGTTCTTGAGAAGATTTTTAAATGACACCACCCTTTTTTTGTGATTATCTCCCTTTCATGGGAGCATGGGACTTCATTTGTACAAACTTGAATCCCCTTCATCCAAGGATGATTTGTTCCAAGTTTAATTAAAATTGGTCCACTGGTTCTTGAGAAAAAGATTTTTACAATTTGTCAGTATAGTTTTGCTATTTTGCTATTATCTCCCCTTGGAAAAGGACACAAGCGAACTGAATCCCCTTCTTCTAAAGATAATTTGTACCAAGTTTGATCGAAATTGGCCCTGTGGTTCTGGAGAGGAAGTTTTAAAAGATTTTTCCTATATTTCCACATGTAAAACTTTCATCCCCTAATATGGCCCCACCCTACCCCCAGGGACCCTAATTTTGATAAACTAGATTCTTTATTTTGTCAGGAAGCTTCTATGTAAATTTAAACTTTACTGGACCAGTGGTTCTTGAGAAGATATTTAAATGACCCCAACCTATTTTTACATTTTTGTAATTATCTCCCCTTTGAAGAAAACATGGCCCTTCATTTGAACAAACTCTAATCCCCTTCACCCAAGGATGATTTGTACCAAATTTGATTGAAATTGACCTTGTGGTATTGGAGAAGATTTTTCAAATCTGTCAGTATATTTTTGCTATTTTGTTGTTATTTCCCTTGGAAAAGGACATTGCACTTCTTTGAACAAACTTGAATCTCCTTCACCAAAGGATGCTTTCTGCCAAATTTCATTAAAATTGACCCAGTGATTCTGAAGAAGAAGTAAAAAATGTGAAAAGTTTACAGACACACAGATGGACAACAGACATGGGTGACCAGAAAAGCTCATTTGAGCTTTCAGCTCAGGTGAGCTAATAAAACACTCACCTTTGTAACAGTCTCTCACATTATAATTACAACACTCATATTCATAACAATCTCTCACATTACAATTACAATAAACACTCACCTTCATAACAATCTCTAACATTAAAATTACAATAAATACTCACCTTCATACAAATCCCTCACATTACAATTACAATAAACACTCACCTTCATAACAACCTCTCACATTACAATTACAATAAACACTCACCTTCATAACAGTCCCTCACACTGTCAAAGTACACATAGTAGTTGTCATTGTTAAAGAACATCAGACTCAGGAATGAATCAAATGAATAAATTGGGACGATAAAAAGAATTCGAATAATCCAGCGCTGCTCGTTAGGACAGGTGTAGTATCGCAGGTGGAGGTAGATCTGTAATGCAACAATCGTGTTTATCATACCACTAGATAAACTGTTGAAATAGCATTTCTGTTACCATGAAAAATCCCTTAAATTCCCTGCAAAATCATACACATTTAATGAAACTGACAGAATGCTTTGTTTGAATGTTTGGATTGTATGACTTTCATGTGTTTCTATGGAATCACCATGGCTACTGGCTTTCTTGAAGGACTACATAATTGCTTGGGTTTGCCTTGTGATACCAAATTCTTTTCATGATTTGCCTTGGATTGCTAAATATATCTATGTACACTTTAGATTCTTGTCATCATTCCATTATGTGTCATATTATGCAAGTGTTTGCTTTAACAATGAAACATTTGGTACCAAACTCGAATTACACTTCCTTACTTATAGATGTATTGCTAACATACAGATGGATTCTAGGGAACTGAATTATAAAGGAATAAGATGGCTTTAATGCTCTTCCTAAATATGCATTTAGTTCTTACACAATATCAACAAACTTAAAGAAGTCTTTCAAATGAAAGACAATCATTAAAATGATAATTCTGGCCTCACCCTGGAACTAAAACCCCTACCCCTAGATTCATGACATACAATTTTGGTTACCTGTTTACATTCAATTCAGTATCAATAGCATTGAAAATGTTATTTGAATGTTTTACATATAAACACTATACGCCTAGTTTGATCCTGCCCTGGAGTCGGAACCTCTACCTCAGGGATCATGAAATCTACAATTTTGGTAGAGGCCTTCCTGCTCTGCATGATTAAGCATTTAATTTTCCTTTGTGCAGTTGTAGAGGAAAAGAGTTTTGTAAATCAGTCAATTTTTGGCAGTTTTGGCCCTGGCCCCTAACGCCCCAAGGGTGAAGGAGTCCTGAAATTTACAATTTTTGTTCCCTTTATCCAAAAAATGCTTCATACCAAATATGATATTCATCAAGAGGTTAAAAATGTTCAATTGATAAGCGGATGCTGCTAAATACGACAAAATTTGTAAAATAAATATTTATGTCTGCTCTAACAGGATTCTGAGGTCCGTTGATATGCAAGATTGTGACCTTGAACCCTTGCACAAAACAAGAACTGTGAGACACCCACATATCTGTGTGTCAAAAGAATGTATTCATACATTCTGTAGTTGTTGCAGACAAAATATCACATCTCAATGCCTCCAATAAATCTTTAATAGATCAATGCCAGGGTGTTATTAATAAACCATAAACCCATGTTAGGCCTTATCCTTAAAACATAATCCAAATCCCATGTGTAAATTTGCTGGCACAGATACATATTGCACTGATATTCTGATACACTGATTTTGTCTTTATCGTCACATTGTACCTGTCAAGATTTCTAGTTCCTTTAATTAAATATGTATCATCCCTGGACAAACACCGATCTGGAGTCTATTGTCAATGCTGCCACATAGAATTGCAAATTACTTTTTGACAGTGAATCTGTGACGTAAAAGACATTATATATCTAAAATTAGTACTTCATTTGCAAGGAATAGTCCTGTGTTATCATAAAAACAGCATCATGTTACAGTCTTAAAGGATGAACAGATGTAATGTTATAAAAAAAAAGAATGTAATGTAAAATCCTTCTATAGAAAAAAACAACCCCAAAACAAAAAACCAAACAAACAAAACAAAACAAAAACAAAAAAACAAACAAACCGAAGGTGGTAGTATATTTTAAGTTTAAGTATCCACAGAAACTAAGATTATTATTTGCATCTATGCAAAAATATGCACAAGCATTTTAAGATATTGTTTTTTTTCTCTTTTTCCTTGCTATATGAATTTTAGCTGAATTAACAACCCCATTGTCCTTAGCCTTAGACCAGCTACATAAGAAAAAAATGGACCTTTATGAACTATTCTAATAATGACCATATTTCATGACCCCCTGGTATTAAGAAACCTTTCAATATACCAGTGATCAAAAGCATAAAAGCCAGCCTCCTGTAATAATTTGATACATGAAATTAACAAAGTGGATTGCATGTGAATCTTACAATATATAGAATCAGGGGGGTTTTGTTGTTGTTGTTGGTTTTTTTTAAATCAATATTGATTTTGTTTAAACCTCTCCATTCACTTTTGATGATAAATTGTAACTTTCTGAATTCATTCAAGAAATCACTAGGGAATAAGATAAATCTCTGGAAAATGTTATTTTTCCGTCACTTCCTGTCGATTGTGGATTATTAGTCTGTAATTGTTTCCATGGATATTGTACGAGAAGATACAATGTGGATATTTCAGTTCTCTCACAGCAGCAAGCAGTCTCAGATCAATATGCCAGACTCTTCATGAAATCAATAGCAATATCTGTCACTGCCTTACAATGCTGTTATTTTACTCTTGTGTTAATTAAACAATCACAGCTAATAAGATTGTCACTGTCAAATACATATATATATATACACACACACACTCATAAATTAGTTTTTTACTAACATTTAAATGACCCATGAAACTATAGAATTATTCACCATGATTGTTTGTCTATTAATGATTGACTAAATATTGTTTAACGTCCTGCTCGAAAATCTTTCATTCACATGGAGACGTCACCATTGCCATTGAAGGGATACAAATTTAGGCCTATGCTTGGCGCTTATGGCCTTTGAGCAGGGAGGGATCTTTTACATGCCACACCTGCTGTGACACGGGACCTCGGTTTTTGCGGTCTCATTTGAAGGACCGCCTCATTTAGTCGCCTCTTAAGACAAGCAAGGGTTACTGAGGATCTATTCAAACAACCCGGATCCCCACAGGGTTATTGTTTGTCTAAGGAACCATATATATATATATATATATATATATATAAAACACTAGTACAGAGTATGCTTATTGTCTTCAGAATGAACCCTATATATTTATCAACTGGTAAAGAGTATGTTTATTGTCTTGAGAAGGAACCCTATATATTTATCAATTAGTACAGAGTATGTTTATTGTCTTGAGAAGGAACCCTATATATTTATCAACTAATACAGAGAATGGTTATTGTCTTGAGAACCCTATATATTTATCAACTAGTACAGAGTATGTTTATTGTCTTGAGAATGAACCCTATATATTTATCAACTAATACAGAGAATGGTTATTGTCTTGAGAACCCTATATATTTATCAACTAGTACAGAGAATGGTTATTGTCTTGAGAACCCTATATATTTATCAACTAGTACAGAGAATGGTTATTGTCTTGAGAACCCTATATATTTATCAACTAGAACAGAGAATGGTTATTGTCTTGAGAAACCTATATATTTATCAACTGGTACAGAGAATGGTTATTGTCTTGAGAACCCTATATATTTATCAACTAGTACAGAGAATGGTTATTGTCTTGATTTTGTAGAATTTTTCACTAACACACCAATAATACACCCAAAACGTGATCTATCTAAGAGTATTCCAAATGATAAATAATTACCACAATTTTCTCCCAAGCAAATGTGCTTGTGAAACAAGAACAGATTTTCTGGCAGCCATGTTTGGTATGAATGTTACAATGAAGGTCACAGACTTAGATGTCATCTGTAATTTTAAAAGTCAAATCAGTGGGCAATGCTGACATTTTAAATAAAGTTTCTTCTCTTTTTGATTAAAAAATTACTGCTCATAAATGTCACAATTGTCTTAGAGAGAAAAAATTTGTACTAGTGAATTCTATCACATCTGTGTCTTATGTAGATGATGAATAGATAGATAGTTTATTTCCATAAGATGGGCTTTCCAAAGGATCCAAAGTATCAGTAGTACGTACCACACCAATAAAAAAACAAGCGTATATACAAGTACAATAGTACTGTCGTATTCATGTATACTTATTTACATTCCCAAAGTTTTTGCCTTCATTATTTTTGCAAATTGTAATGATAGTTTTTACCTCATGAATGCGCTGCAGTTGTAAGCAATGAATACAAACAAATATAGTACATCTATTTTAATGGCCGGGAATTGCGATGTTTGAAATATACCAAGTAGAGGGCACATAAATTTTTTTGACATTGGGAACAATAAGTTTCTATTAGTACTGCAAATGGAATACAGAAGTGATGGGACATCATAAAGCTGACCAAAAAAAAAAAAATAATAATAATAATATAAAAAAAAATTTATTCATTAATTCAAAATTATGCCTTTATCTTGGTGATATATGATTTGAATTGCAGAAAAAAAAATCTAGACTTTCATGTTTAGGATGAATTTTAAAAGATGTCAAAATTGTTCAAGAGCCAAAAACTCTGAAGATTCAGTCAACACCTACAAATGCGAATTCTGTCCTCGTTTAATTCATCAAAGTAACCATTGTCTAGTCCCAAATCATTACCACAAAGCACAATTGGACAAATCCCATTGGAGAGCATGAAGGACCGGATCGACAGATAGCTATAGTTTGTATTATTACGCTATTCCAATACATCACATAAAAACTGTCCTTTCACACCCAGTCATTCTAATCCTATCTGCAGTTCTGGTGAGTAATAAAACAACAAATTGAATATAGAAAGGACTACATATGATAACAGGCTTCCTTGGCCCATGTAAAATCTTAGAGCTTTAAAGACAGAATGTTAAATAGAGCACAGTCTAATGCATCAAATCAGTGTCTTAATTTAACTGAGTTAATTTAAAGTGCTAATTCAATTTTTGCTCTAAGGCAAACTGAATACTGTAGAATCTTCAAATTTGGAAGGGGGGGGGGGGGGGGGGGGGCTCGATTTCTGTGGATTTCATGGATACCCCTATCCCACAAATTTTAAACCTCAGTGAAACACACAAAATATATTATGTTTCAATGTACAGAAACCTTATCCATGAAATTACATCCCAACAAAACTAAAATCTCAACAATCCATGAAAATTGAACCCCACAAATTGAAATGTCACTGAATTTTTTAAATTTTATTTTTGATACTAAAGAATGGATTCTTCTCATACCTACTGAGATGTGATACTTTTCTATGCATTGAGTATACAATGTATACAATCTTTAACACACAGAAAAATGGGTGTCAAGGTTCCTGTTTTTGTGTCAAGGTTAGTTCAAAGGTCCATTGTTTCATATCAGAGAACCTAGAAATTCCATTACAGCAAACATTATTATATATACTAGTGGTTTATTACAAATTTTAGGTCTTAATTTGCAGCATTATCACTTAAATGTATGAAGCATTAACACTTTTGTATGAAGCATTAACACTTATGTATGAAGCATTAACACTTATGTATGAACATATTTATTGTCTTTTTGAAAAGCAAAACAATTAAACACTTGCTAATTCGATAAGATAATAGACTTTTTGTGTTCTAACTACTGGTGTAATACGGTACAAAACGATACAAAATAAAGTACAAGTCTAGAATCATATAAGATAGAACAAATTTCTCCAATTTTTCAGTACAAAAAAATTTTTGGGCAGAGCATCTAAAACGGACTCATGAAGTTCAAAATATCACGGATATTTCCTCTGTAACTTTTGTCAGACTTCTTCCCATTAATTTGAAAATTTGTTGTTGCTGTAAGTTTATTCTGCTTGAGAAAAGAAAAAAGTCAGTACTTTCAAAGAGACAGGTATATAAGTTTTCAAAATTGTCCCTGTGTTCAAAATATCAAAATTACCATACAAAAATAAAGCCCTGACTAGGCTATTACTAAAAACATACAACCATCACTAGTTTACACAAGAGACTCTTCAGAGTTACAACATATGTACTCCATTATTGCATGCCAGTACAATGAAACCGGACTCCAAACTGTTTAACATATTTACAAGACGGAATTCTCTTTTGTTGTCAAGGAAATGGAACCTTTGATTGCACAGCTATATTTCTATAAGAAATAAACCAACATTCTATAACAAATTTAATACCATTCTGAGTCTTTTAAATTAATATCAGTTAGCAAAATTTAATTCTACCTAAGGGTATCTTAAATTATGTCATAATCATATTGAAAATCAATTCCAATATTCATAATTTTTAATTAGGGATCACCTGAATTTCCAGTGATTTGGGTAAATGGGTAAAATGTAGAAAAATTTACAATACTGCAAGTTTACTGACTCATTGTTTGTGATCTGAGGGTGTACTGAAAACAAACTTTTATTCACATATGATAAATTTTCACAAGGTTCACAAAAACCTTGTCATTTCAATTATTTCTTGCTGCAAACCAGTTCTTTAATGTCTCTTGTATTTGTTTAAAGTAATCTCGGTTGCAAAAATTTAGTCGCCACGAACCATGTCATCATCACTAGTAAATCAAAATATAAAGTTGCTACATCAAAGAGTTCATGACTTGACCCAAGGTCATTTTGCTAAGGTCATGGTCATTCAGAGAATTGTGTCTGAAATGAATTTTTGTAACAAAGAGATGGTAGATGCATATGCTTGACACATATATGGTTTTTTTTTCTTTTTTCTTTTGTTTTGTTTTTTCTGTAAAAGATCAGCATGAAATGACTGTACCCTGTAGTTGATTAGAAGATTTTCATGAATTTTCATAAACCTCAAATTCCGATTCAGTATAATGACCTCTGTCAGGGCTCATGATTTGAACAAACTTTAATCTTATATATATATAAGGAAGTTTTAATTCAAGTTTTGGTTTATCTGCAACATCAATCTTTTGATCTTGCCCCTTAGCTTCCTGATGAAGAGCAAATTTGTTAAACCTTCATCTAGATTATGTAATAATTTTATACACCATGGGGGCCTCCGCGGCCGAGTGGTTAGAGCATCGTGCTCAAAATCACAAGGCCTCTCACCTCTAGTCGGCGCGGGTTCGAATCTCGCTTGCACTGATATATGTGAGAAAGTTTGCCAGTTTACTTTTGGAAGGTCGGTGGTCTCTTCCCAGGTACATTGTATTTGGGTTCTCTCCTCCACCTATAAAAAACTGGATGCCACCAGATAACTTAAAAATCGTTGGGTGTGGCGGAAAACAACAATCAATCGATCAATATACACTAAACAGTTGTAACTATGAGATGTATATCATATGGATATATAAAATCAATGTACTTTCTTCTGAATCACAATCGGTTGATCATTTGAGAGTCTGACATTCAGTATCAGGATTATCAAGGAACTTCAGACATTTATGAAGTGTTGATTTGCACATGCAGACTGGTACACTCAGTAAGCATTACGATCAAAAGTCAGTCATAAATAAATAATGGAGATAGAACATTAAAAAAAGGACAAAATAAAAATGAAAAAAATTGTAATTAATCGCAAGTACCAAAAATATTGAACTCAGAATTTTCCAGGAGTTTAAGACTATTCTCAATTTCTAAATTCAAAGACTTTTCAATTTAAAACTGTATATTATGCACCTGTGTTACAATTATTGCACAAAGTAAAACTACAAACTTACTGTTCATTAGAATATTTAAGTGAAAAACATTGTGTTCATTGATAATAATGGACTTCTCTCCCATTTTGTCATTGTTTTCTTTTGGTTGAATTTGATTTTCTTACAAGGAACATGATTATTATCACTGTTGCTGGCTTATTTCCCGATATCTCCAGCCTTTCATTATTTAAAACAGGCTAAATTTACAGTAACTAATGAAGCTAGAAATTAAAACCAAGAAAGGATGATGTTTTCCAAGCATCAAGAAGCCCAAGGCCTGATTGGTCATCTGAGTATTAGTTAAAAGTGTCACCAGGCCCAAGGGATATGAAATGAAAGTAATTTTCCTGTTTGCATATCTAACCCAAAGTCTAACATTCAGCAGCAGCATACATAAAACAAGATGTGATCTTAGACACAAATGCCCCTACTGCCCCTACTAATGAAAGACTTACATAATATGTCATATTTAACACTATATAACTATTTTGTACCTGCCTAGACTTTTTTGACTATGCACTTTTCAGATAAACGAGGAGAGGAGGAGGGGAGAGGCACCCAAAAAGGAGGTTGACTTCACAATTGTCTAGAAATTCTTGACAGGCATAACTAAATTGTGTCATCTGCCCCAACTTACAACCCTCCATCATAAGTCATTAGGGGGGATGGGTGGGAAAGAGAGCAACCCAGTAAATTTAACTTCATTGTCAAAAAAGTGCACCCCTTGCCCCACTGTGTTACATATCCAATTTTTCCTTCCATTTTACACACAATGTAAGATCTCGTGGCTAGATGCCTCCTTATATATATATGGTAGTAGTGAATGATAGTAGAAATAATAAATATTAGCTTCAACCTATGAACTTAATACATGTCTATAAGAATACCCTCACCCCACCATGATTGCTGATTTTACAGTTTGTGTAGAGAAAAGCATCTTTTACATTTACTTTAATTAATTAATCTTTTAATTGCTTGATAAGAATTTTCATACAAGTCATTGGATTGTAAAATTTAATTAGTCTTTTAAATTGAGTCACCTTTCCTGACTTGGATGTTAATTGTTGTAAAAACACTAGTTTGGTCATCTGGTTTTGTTTTTTTTTTTAATAAAAATTGAGTTTCGTTTGACTACCTCTATCCTGAAATCCTACATTTGAAATCTTGCCATCGGAAAATGATCCCAATGAATATAAAATGTAACAATATAAAAATTTCTTTCACACCTGTTGATCAATGTTATGAAATTCAAACTTGATCTGTAGTTTGTCACTCTGAAACTAAACTGCAAATTTCAAATGAATCCTCGCCAGCATAACAGAAAAAAGTCTGAAAAACCAATGGGACAGACTAACTGAGAGCGAGACAGACAGAAGAAGAAACCTACAGTCGCTTTCAGATTTAGAAAATTGTAGGGGAGAAACAATCATGGGTTATCATTGACTCACTGTGAAGTTAATTATAGGGTATGATGGATATGTGGGAGTCTCTCACTTATCCTGAACATGTTGAATTGTATTTCTGGTAATTTCCCGTATCAGTACTATCAATGACAAATGACAGTGATATCAATGATATTGGTTTACATATTGCTATTTATAGATCTGACTCCGGAATTTCATAACGATCCTTCTCCATGCACAGTACTTTGCATATAAATCATGTACCTTGAAATTTGTAATTTGAAGAGAAACTACAATTCTACATTCAATCAAAATTTGAATCAAATTTATAGTTTGATCTTACTTGCAGTGAATAACATAAGTGTAGTTCAAGTCAGTTTTAGTGTGGTTGAGCATTCAGCCCATTAGAGGACTCGAATGACAGCTTGCTTGGGTAAATACAATGCAGTACGACATTGTAAATATGACTGCTTATCAATTGGCCTCTGGGAATAAAGTTCTTAGAAATTAACTTGGACAATTACTATGGTGTTCTGTCCAATGCAAGTCATTATTTGCTTTTCACTAGCTTTCACTTCTACATTGCCAACCAACAGAACACAAACTGGCATCATTTTGATAAAATAAACATTATGGTTTACCAAATTTAAACACTATGCACTTTTACATTTAACACAACATCAATAATTGATAATGCATGCAGTGTACATTTGATGATAAGTTTTAATTTCAGTAGTGTCAATTGTATGGTGCAACTGTGTCATACTGCTTAGTGTTTGAATTTTAGTAATATTTATTAATCTAAACAAGTGTTATACAGTAGTGTACATGTATATCAAAGTATTTAATATAATAAAACAGATTAATTGTAGCATTGATGTAAACTGACACACACAGATAGACACACACATACACACACCACAACACAAATCAAGGCAACCTAGATATCTGGATGCTTCACTAATCTGAATGTCATCCGGATAAATAAGGTTCCAATGTAGAATCCTTTACCTGATGAACTGTTATGATGAGGGCCAGGAAAGCAAAGGCACCACCAATGCCCTGAGCTGCAGCAGTCTGTAGAAATATGAGAGGCTGGTGAACCAGGCTTCCATTGTGGGCACCACTGGAACTGTTGGTGGTGGCAGGCAAAAATGGAGTGGTGCTGCTGAGAATCGATTGATTAGTGGTGGTGCTACTCAGTGGTGTAGTGGTTGATGGTGAGGAGGTATTCATACCACTCATCTACAATACATTTATTAACCTCTTTTTTTAATTCAAACCACTCATCTACGATACATTTATTAACCTTTTTTTTAATATTCATACCACTTATCTAAATACATTTTCCCCAATGTTGCTTCCATTAAACAAAACAAAAAATACTAAGGAATAAGGAAATCTTTTGTCATCATTTCAAATCTTTTCAATCTATTTTTGTCATTTCTTTTCATAATTTAACTATCAGTTTGATCATACTAATCATTATATAATTCTGTCTTAAGGTGGCTCTACATCAAAATTTTAAATGAAATCCATATTTTTATGCACAATTCTATACATAAATGATTTACACAGCCATAATAAAATCAATAAAAACACACTCTCTATGCTCATGCAGTAAACACACTCTCTATGCTCATGCAGTAAACACACTCTCTATGCTCATGCAGTAAACACACTCTCTATGCTCATACAGTAAACACACTCTCTATGCTCATACAGTAAACACACTCTCTATGCTCATACAGTAAACACACTCTCTATGCTCATGCAGTAAACACACTCTCTATGCTCATACAGTAAACAAGTAATGCAATGATTGACATTTGTATCAGCCAAATGTTTTGATCAACTTAAAAATTGATTTTTGACTACCCTTATTGATAATATCATAATGTAAGACGCCCATTAGAAAATGACAGGAGTTATACGGCATTGAACTCAGGGGACCATCATTAGTAGACTATGGTAGATCTCATTCTCACTTCTCTTTATTCAGCCCAGAGATGAGACTACATATTCATGTTAATATGCATTGCTGTAATATAGAATAAGCCCATTGTTGACTTTATCATATAAAAGAAATTGACCACAGTAACCTAGTGGTTAGGATGCTTGCTTCACATCAGGGAGGTCCTGGGTTTGATTCTCAATCCCAGCATTGTATCAAACCTATGACATTTAACATAGGTAGTGACTGGTCCCTCAACAAGTGTACAGAATTAGATGTGAAAGTTGTGTGTCTATCAAATATGAACTTGAAAATGGTGATTTCGTGTCACTTCAGCAGTTGATGCAGTAAACAATCCCTATTGTAATGGCTTTGAGTGCCATGCATCGGCCAAATATTGGCAAAATTTGTAGCACTTCACCCAAACCTGGTAATATGTCTACGATTGAAAAATTCTTGAATGGGAACATAAAACAAAATATAAAAGAACACAATGTTTGTATTAAGTTTTACAATATTTGATATTTAGAAAAGTATTATACAATCTCGGTATTTAGTTATATAGTTGTATTAAGCTATGTGTATCAGGGTTGGGCAGGTAAAATCGCCCCTGGTTTTAACCAGCAGTTTTAACTGCTCTGGTCAATAAACTGTCCTTTTTCCCATTTTGTATATTTCATGCAAAAGTAGATAAATTTGATAAAACTATGGCCTTTTCAAAGCTAAATTTTATTATAAAGAATGTATTTTTGGATCAATTAATGATTAATCATAAGTAATATACATAATATTATACCATGTGTTGCAATATACAATGTATATAGAACATGTGATTTACCTGAACACAGGTAAAGTGGGTAATTAGCATACCCCAGTCAAGGGATGACAAATGTACATGTTATTGTTATGAAAACATCAACAGGGGACCCTTTCACCCCCTACTCAATTTGTATAGTAAATTTAGAATACAGAACCCTGAGAAAACAGAAAGGAAAACCATTGAAAAAGATAGTCTAGTCAAAGTGGACACCCTAAATTGTCAAGTGTGCAGGCAGATCACATGTTGAATAGCCTTGTTCTGAAAGATTAAAGACAGAATCTGTGTGAACTAACTGCAGAATTTAATAACTCTGTACCGAAAGCAGTGTCAAAACGGTCAGTTCCAAGAAGATTACATTTTTTAAATTATTCACAATGAAAACTAGCAAAGACTCTCACAATTTCTAAAGTCAATAGAAAAAGACAGATAGAATGGTGCAGACTTCATAAAATTTGGTCAGTGGACGACAGTTGGAAATCTGTGATATTTTCTGATGAAACACAAGTTGTTTTAGGAACAGACAACAGAGTTTATGTGTGGAGAAAACCGGATGAAAAGTAGAGACCCGAATGTTTAGGACTGCATTCTGTTCATAATGGTGGATTTTGGATATCAGTATCGTTTTGGGGCTGTATTTGTTATTCAAGAGTTGGAACACTTACACCAATTGATGACAAGTTAAACATACAGAAGTATATCTCGCTTCTAGAAAATCATTTATGGCAAGTTGTTGTAAAACATTTTGGTAATGCCCCATGGATTTTCCAAGACGATAATTGTCCATGTCACAAGGAACTAAAAATTGGAAAATCAGAACAACACTCCTTATTTGGACTGGACATCACAATCTCCAGATCTGAGCATCATAGAAAATGTGTGGAGAATGGTTAAAATCAGACTTGCTCGAGAACAACACCGGATCAAATCCAGACAAGAACTTATAAAGGCTGTTACGAGGATATGTACTTTGTTTATTCTTGGGTATATACAGTGCCTCTATAAAACCCTACCAGATTGTCTCTGTGCTGTCCTTAAATCTAAAGTTCATGCAACAAAGTATCAAAAAATTCAAAAGGCTATGTATGAAAGTTTTTAGGTAAGAACGATTTTAATTTAGCCTATCCTATTGCGCTTGATGTCAGTGATATTGTGAACACTTGAAACACTTATGGCACGGTACTATATATATATATATATATATATAAATTAAAGTTATAGACCTGCATATAAACTCAAACCTGTAATAATGTCAGTATTAATTTGTCATGTTCATTTGAATTTTATGTTATCCTCAGGTGTGTGAAAATGTTCACTATTCACAGCCCTATATATTTCTATAGTTCTGTATGAAAGCATTTAAATACTTAGTTAATAGTGAGTTACGTCAGAGCCTTGAGTAAGGTAGAAAATAGATATATGTGTATGCACTTCCAATTGTAAAATACTGAATGTTAGTCCAGAATTCAAGTGGAACCCCCCCCCCAATAATGCATGGGATGGAACCCACTTCCCTAGGAGGTAATTTCTGGATTCGCACATATACATGTCACTGTACTCGATCTAACAGGTGTTCCGTCAACATAATACATTGAATGCATCACTGCAATGTTCATGACAACTCATCACGATTTAGACTTGCTAATTAAAAAACTTGTCATCGTACATATTTAACAGGGCTGACATACGTTTTACTAAAGCAAGCAAACAATACAAAACATAATACAGACCTCTCAAAGGAAAGCTAAATTTTTATGGGCTCATTGCAAAACCATACTTAGAATCACAACAATCTGTCACTGGGCTGCCGATTGACCAATATTTCTAATTTTACGGATGTGACGTTTCCAAATTATGACAAATGACGCAGGAACCTGTTAAGTCGTTCGTATTTTTCTCGTCTGTTACAATCTTGACCCCATGATGAAATTATTGAAAACTAACATCAATATATATATTTATGTCAAAAAAACAAAAACAAAACAAAAAAGAGAGAGAGAGAGAAATTATTTAAATTAGTACATTCGAAATTGAATTAATTTACAGATTTATCTGATAATGGATTTTTTTTTTCATTACCGAGATATTGAATAAACAAGTTAAAAGATCAACTCCATTTGTTTACTTGAATTATATGAAGTGCAGTGACTTGTACAATGTAATTTCGTTTCAAACTTGTGTATGTGTATCAATGTATTTCAATTCATGTGAACTCTGTCTTTTGGGATTTTCCCCTTATGTATGTAATTCTGTTTGGGCTCTGAATTAGAAATAAATATATTCTATTTTATGTGTAAGCCCATTGAGTTCATTTTCTCAACTGGATGAAAAAAAAATAATAAAAAATCGCTAAACTCGAGTAAACGCTTAACTTTCGCGAATAAATCGCGAAACTTCTGTCAATGCTTATAAACTTGAAATAATTTTTCCTTACTTAATTTTTTATATGTATATCTCTTGATATAATTTGACTGCTAATTTATACATGAAAGCAGAACATCTTATTGACTTTTGATTCCATTGTGCTTAAATTTTGGAACATATTTTGTGTTATTCATTGTCACATAGGAGAGGTCCATCTAGACAATAAAACATATTCAAACCAAAGGCATATCAAATGATAGAGTTATCAAACAGCAAGTTACAAAGGTTTTTTTTTCCCCAAAGGCGGTTAATTAAGCAATACTGGTCAATTACAAAAATTAATTCTATACTATATATTTAATAAAACTTTAATAGTATATTTGCTAAACATTGTGAAAAATGAATGTGTTAGGTGTGTAAAATGTAGGCATGTTGCGTGTGTATATAGTTATTCGTTTTAAAGATACTTATAAATGCATCAGTCTTCGTTCATTGTAATAATCACATGTTTCTATTTGAAAGCGAAAATTAAGCATTTATTTGAGAAAGTTACGTGTTTATTTACGTTATAACACACACACAGAGAGAGAGAGCGCTACGAAAATTAGCTTTTATAGTAATAGTAAGAATATTACATAATCTGCAAAATACCAAGATGATTGCCTTCGTACACACGTACAGCAAGCCCCAATATTCCCAGAGAGTTATACATGTACATTTCTGCGGTTCTATTCAAACGATCAGCATGGACTCTCCCCATTTATCATTATTATTATTATTATTTACAGCCCCCCCCCCCTCCCTGGGATACTGGGTTATTGGTTATTCCCCCTTTTCTCGCAGTATGAACGGTATGGATATTACCCTCTCCGTTTAAAAAAAAAATCTAAGATATCTAAGATGGGGAGGGATTGGGGGAAAATATTTGTTTGTCTTCCCTACGATTTAAGATTTTAAAGCATTTTTTAATGCTTGTTAATCAAGGCAACGTAGCAAATTATTCATTACATTAAATTTTAGCCAGATAAAACAAAATAATATTAGTTTGCAAATGTCACTAAAGTCAGAAAGGAGGTTGAATTGTCAAAAGAACTCTTTAACGTTTAAAAGGTACATAAGCTATTGGCGGGAAACAGCAACAAGAAAATGCAGAAGTCTATTACGTGAGTGATTTCTAACTTGTAGCTTATTTTGACAGAAAGATAGGTTGAGCTATGTACATGCAGGTAGTAATCAAATACCGAATTTGTTAAGACACTCTTTAAGTTTATACTTAGGCCTATGCGTTTTTCAATTCGATGTTTAATGTTTGTTTATGTATCGAAGTATGGATATATTTGTTTGGTACTCGCTTCACAGTGGCGTAGTCTAGCTTTCACAATGTTTAACACTTTGGATGATGTATCCTCCAACTGTGCCCCGTGGGAATCCGGGTTAGAATAGATCCTCAGTACCCCTTGCTTGTCGTAAGAGGCGACTAAATGGGCGGTCCTTCGGATGAGACCGCAAAAACCGAGACCCCGTGTCACAATAGGAGTAGCAAGATAAAAATCCCTCCCTGCTCAAAGGCCTTAAGCGCTGAACATAGGCCTAAATTTTGCAACTCTTCACCAGCAATAGTGACATCTCCATATGAGAGAAAAATTCTCAAGCAGGACATAAAACAACATACAATCAATCAATCAATCCTCCAACTGCAGTGGCCCGAACAAATATTGAACATAGAAAGAGTTCAGTCTTATTTAGAAATGGGCCTTTAATGGATATTGGGAATTTCTTCTCAAGACTTCAAGGGAGATGTAAATATACACTGGTGCCATGTCAAAGAGGGTTAAAACTTTTGGCAGTATTTAAAGTTTTAAAAACAATGAAAACCATGGCTATCTGAAGCACGCTTAATGTATTTAGAAGTTGCTGCAAGATTTCTAAGCTCCCTGGGCTGTGATTCTTACAGTTTGAGATAAAGTGGGTTGTACTGTGGTGTATGTCACACACTTTGCAAGCATACTCCAGAATTTAATGACAATTTCAGATTTATGTCAAATTGGGAAATGTTATTTAAAAAAAAAAAGAACCCTAATAATGAATAATATTCCATCTTTAACTAATATTCAGTCTCCTAAGGGAACATAAATAACCTGGCATCAGTCACTAGAACAAGGAATAGACTTGCATTTTAATAATTATTGTGAAAAGGGATATAGTTACGGGTCCATTCCTGTTAGTGTGTGTGTGGCAATGAACTTGTAGTCACTATGGGCCACAATTTTTTAGTACCCTACTGGCTTTGCCCTCGGTCTGTCCATCCGTCTGTCTGTTATTCCACTTGCGGTTTTCCAGACTTTTCTCCACATTGGATAAAGATATTCAATTGAAATTTGGATAGTTATAGATTAAGTTTGAGCTTCATTATGCATGACCTACTTTTGACTGAAATACCCTACTAGTACACTCGAATGCTTATTGCTGATTTGATTTCATTTGAGGTTCCAGAGGTCAAGGTCATGGGACTTGATAGAAAAAGCTTGTAGACTCATTGTGAGGGGGACACCCCCCCCCCCCCCCCCCCACACTTCCTCCCCTGCAACATTTAAAAAACTCTTTCATGTTTTCATGTTCCTGTTCCCTTGATGTTTGGAGACACTTTTACATGAGATTATGGCTAGATATGATTTAAGTGAGTTGTTTTCTCTGTATCTTGATTCCATTGAATGCATGCAAATTTTGATCCCAACCACATCTTGGAATAGTTTGGTATTTTTTAGCATTTTCTGGTCCTGAACAATTAAATTTTGCTGTCAAATTTTGGGGTTAAAAAATAAGGATTTTGTGATTGGGAATGGGGCCAAAATTTGGCCTTAAACAGAGCAGTGGATATATTTAAGTGATTTATTTGTTGTAGATGTGTTGACTTCACTGGAACATTGGATCATGTTGAACAGTCTAGATACCAGCTAACATACACACACGCACGCACGCACGCACATACACTCGGTGGTTGTCGAATAATGTAAAACATTTGTATGACTAGATCCAAGGGATCACAATGATGATCTTGGATGACTAAAAGAAATTGTGCAACACTCAGAATGAATGCAGCATACACATCAGATTTATACTGAAGATCATTCTCAAGAAATACATTCATTTTCATGAACAATAATTGTTTGATATGTGACAGAATGATTTTTAATACATGTAAACATGTAGCATGTTGTTTATGAAAGAAATGCATGTAAAATAAAATAGGTCAGGTCTTGTGATGTTGAGGTCAGGTGTAGTAAAATTTCAAGCTACTGGTCTAGTTCTTGTTTGAGCCTTGATCCATTGTTTGCCTCTTCAAAATCTAAAATGGTCTTTGTAAATACATATACAGTGAAACACTTTCAGTCACATTCCCAAAGTGCTCGGAATTGTTCTTTTCATAATATATATGATGAAAGTACAACAAAAATATATACAAACATCAATTAATTCTCTATTTACTTTGCATTTCAAGTTATTCAACACATAAAAAGACCTTTTATGTATGTGACAAGACCATTTCATTTGTTTCTTTGTTATTATCAAGGGCATAGTGTTTCACAAACATCTTGTTCCATTGTAGAATTAAAGATGATTTTTTTTTTTTTTTTTTTTTTATTTTTTCAGGTCATTTTTCTCTATTCCAAAGCCCAAAAAGGAAGACATAAAGACTAAAGAAAGGTAACAGATGATTATGAGGGTTGTTTGATGTGTATTGTGTATTGTATGATATCTCAAAAGCATTCCACTCAAATAGTGAAATGAACATTACATCCCTTCAAAGTATTCTCTATGATTTGAAATACGTAGTTTCAACCTCAGAATCCTAATGTGGTAAACTGATTTAGGCACTGACTGATGGTTGAGTCAAGGGCTTGTCGGAATTTGTAACAATGATCAGATAAGAACTTTTTAAGTTTTGGGTAAAGGAAAAAGTCGCATGGGGCTAAACCTGGTGAGTATGGTGGATGTAGCAAGACAGTAACCTTCTCCAACTTCAAAAATTGCTCCACAAGCTCAGATGTATGTAATGGAGCATTATCATGAATTGGACAAACTTGCCTAAATCCTGACACAGGGCGTCATTTATGACAATATTTCTTGAGTCATTTTAGTATAACATCTTGGTAATACTGACCTATAACACTTTTGCCCTTCGGCACCGGAATTTGTATGGCTGCAGGGCTCTACATTAACGTTTTTTCCTACTTGTCATTTGGACAAGGAACAAAGATATTTACTTGTCCACAATTCAACTTGTCCAAAAAAAATTCGAAGAAGATCTAATATTGTCAACTTGAAAACTGTATTACTTAAAATATAGTCCATTTCATACTTGCTTGGCCTTCTACCATGTTTAGTTAGCCATATTTTGTTTCCAATTTTTCTTAATGGTTTGAAATTGTGAACCCATGTTTCTTTACCAGTAACAAAGTTTGCAAATTGTCTTTGATTGAATTTGGGAAACATTTTGAACAATCGCTTCGCGGTTTGTATTCGTACCCGTTTTTGGTCATCTGTCAACATATGCGGTATCCATCTGGCAGAAATCTTTCATACTTTCAAAATATGCTTCAAAATGAAATGCAACTGTGATAGCAATATGCCAACAGCTTTTGCAGTATCATGAACCTGCCATCACTTTCAATTATTTTCCTGACTTTTGAGACATTTGCCTTGCCTGTTACAGTCACAGGTTGGCCAGATTTTGCTGCATCTTTGACTCTGTGCCATTCAGAAATTTCTTTCTCCACCTACGAACTGTCTTATAAGATACCTTATCAGACCCATAAACTTCCTCCAATTCAGTAAAAATCTGCATTACCAAATGTTTTGTGCGAACTTTTATATAAGCTCTAATTTCTTCAATATTCTCAACCCGTTTCCCAAACAATTTTACAACAGTGGTCAATGACTGGCTGTATTGAAATGACTCTAAGTTTAAAACTATTGTGGAGCTGAAGGGTCATGTTTATACCGTTGGAAAGGTATTGAATAGAGCTATTCAAGAGTATCATCATCCACGAAATTGTGCAAAGAGTTATAGTGCTGTGGTACAATACATATTGCATATCAAACAGCCCTCGTATGTTTTCTCTTGAAGAAGCTGTTTCATAGAGCCTTGTTAGTATTGGTAACATGAAAGTTGTAGCAATTTTATTTGTTCGTATACTAGCAATAAGAATCTTTTGTGCCTGCTATTCACTTTAAAATCTACAGTAAAACACAATTATAGTAAACCTCCAGGACCAGCAAAAGACTCTTGTTAAGCAAACTTTGTTATATCTAATAAAATTTTCATGGTTGTCCTATCACTTCACAATAAGTCTGAATTTGTTATGTGTGTTCAATGTAACCCTGTTGTACTGTATTGATGCATGTTTAATGTGTGTTAGTGCTAGTGTAGAATTTTCTCTAGCCACTGTGGCTAATTGGATCTAATTTTCATTAGCCATATTTCATTTTCATTAGCCACACTAAATTCAATCTCACAAGGTTCAAAGATTTTTATTTATTCGTTCTCATCGTGCTTCTTTTCGCTTGAAATAAATTCAATGCCATTTTGTTACTCAATGTTTGATTCGGCACATTCTGACTATCACTCACGTCTTATGCTCCACCATCTGTGAAATCATTCGTCAAACTCCATGATCATGTATCTAAACCAATCGGAACATCACTCGGTCTTTTCTGGAATTATTACGAGAGTCTCCAAATGATGGAGACAAACAAAAACATTAATAAAATAAAAATAAAAGTCAAAATCGGAATTTGAAGTCCAATATAAAAATGAAAGAAAAAAATCTTGTTTGTCAAAGTGGCATGAAAACAACTTGCCACATGCTGCTTACTTTCGCCATTGGCGAAGTGGCGATCAGCTAGTGCTAACCTAGTTTAATGATTTCTTTATTGCAGTAACTCTGATAACGAAAGTAAAGAAGAATGTGCTCCCCTGAAGCAGAGCAATTGCTCACCGTCCAAGGATTCTCCAGTCAAAGTATCCAGGAAGAAGAGGAAGTGTCGGATCATTGAGAGTGATGAGGAGGAGGACATGTGTGCTGATGAACAGGAGAACCAGAAAAATAGTCCGGAACCAGTAAAGGTGAGTTATCAGAGAGGGAGGAGAAGGACATAAGAAACTGTAGAAACAGAGAAATGTATATTTTATATTATTTCGTGTGTGTGTGTGTGTAATTTTTAAACTATACATTGCAGGTCAATGGAGTTTGTGCAGAAAAGAAAACATCTGATGCTGTGGAAAAGATGGAGTCACCTGCAAAATCACCTTTTGGTCTACCAATCAGGAAAACAGGTACAGTATTATAGAGGAAGTTTCATGCATTAAGCTAATAACCAGTTTGTATTTTTCCATGCATTGAAGACGTGTATTATTAAGCTAGTAATCAGTT
Source organism: Ostrea denselamellosa (assembly GCA_024699665.1). Classification (NCBI taxonomy): domain Eukaryota; kingdom Metazoa; phylum Mollusca; class Bivalvia; order Ostreida; family Ostreidae; genus Ostrea; species Ostrea denselamellosa. The sequence continues at coordinate 3,080,002 of JAMZEH010000035.1, read as the reverse complement.
TGTACTTGTACCTTGGAAAAATTCGTAGTCTGGAGTCTTCTAGCATGCAATATCCAGGCTGTTACTGAATGTTAGTTTTTTGTGAAATTATAGGATCTGCACTAAAATTCTACGGGTACCAGTTAATGTTACTGCTCTCCATCTGTACACAAAGACAGCTGAGTAGATTTTGTGTTAGAAGCTTGAGTAGTTTATTTGGATGATTTATCTGATTCATTTGTACAGATACATGTACACATTGTACTGTAACTGCAGCTATGCATCTGATAGAGTCAGGTTTTATAATTAGTAAGTTGGGCTCAACATACAGTAATTTAAAATGTGATTGTCATTAAAACGATCTGAGATCATGTCTGCTCGGAAAAGTGAAAGCGTATTGGCAATGAATAGAAAAAGACTTCTAGTAAGCTTTGCAATACTGGTAGAACAGCATGCTAATTTTTGTTTATTTTCAACCTTCACAACAAACTAAACCTAACAGACAAAAACAAATAACAATAATGTTTTCACTCATCAGAAAACTTGAAATGTTGGCGGTAGAAAGTTCTTAGTACTGGGAAGTTTAAAATAATTTTTAAAAATCTTATAAGAACAATTCTGTGGTGAATAGTAGACTTATATTTAGAGTACAATGATTAGTATTCTTGTTGATTGAATAGCTGTCAGTTGTTAATGAAACTTTGAAAAAATACAAGCATTGTATTTTGGTATTGAGTTTTATAATCATGATTGCAAGTGGGATGAAAAAAGAAAAGAAGTTAAAAAAAAAAAACCACACAAAAACTCATTTTGTTGTTTAGTTTTAATCTTTTCAGTCGAAATTTTAAATTTGGGAAATAAATCTAACACACTGCATACCATTAATATATAAATATCTTTTAATGGTAAAGTAAACATTACAGAGGTCTACTTCAGTTTTCCAACTTCTCGATGAACTGAATAAACTATCACTATGAAAATAGTATATTGTGCAAGTTCCGAAACCCTTTAATATGAATTTCAAAATCTTGCATTTACTGTACTTCAGCAAGAAAAAGTATGACATCACCCCAAAACACGAAGAAAAACCTGTCGTACAGTCCTCAGAGGGAGCCCTCAGCCAAGAAACAGAAAGTAGAGGTTAAGGAAACAAAAGTAGAGGTAAAGGAACCGAAAGTAGAAATTAAGGATCCAAAAGAGGTCAAGAAAACAGAAGTAGAGGTCAAGGTTGAAGAATCAAAAGACTCCAAATCTAGAGAGACAGTGGGGGAAAAGTCTAACACTGAGGATACTCAAATGGAAGTCAAAGAGGAAACTGTGGAGGAAAACAAAGAGGAGGAAATGGATGTGGAGGAAACACAGGTGAGGAAATGGCATTCTGTAAATTTTTTGTGAGGAAAGCTGACTAGAATTATTGACTTAAGGTCACATTTGATTTGCCTATGCCAAAGTACACTGTGTCAGTAAGTAAGACAACAGCTGCTGAGATTGTTTAAACAGGATCACTTGTTTTATGCTGCCTTTAACATTTATTTATTTACATTTTTTTTTGAAGGCGTCGAGCTTGCTCAAGAGCCTTCTAGCGATCATGTAAATTTTGCCTCTACACCACCTTTCAGTCAATCTTAATGGGCGAAATCAAAATAGTGCCAATTGGTTTTTGAGCATTTCTTAAGATTCAAGACTTTGGAACATGGAATTTAATTGATATGAAAGGCAGAATTGATGTTGTTGTTTGTTATTATATCATTTCCTATAGTTAAATAACGATTGTTTGGTAAGAGAAGTTCATTAGTCACGGATGGATTTACTACGAAACAGATTTTTCCCGCAAAATTTGAGCCACACGATATCATTAAATTCTTACAAAACAACCTGCTCAAATTTGGTTTTCAATTACATCTAGTGTCTCGTAGTTTCATCAAGAATCCTTTTCAGATCAGCAGAAACAGATAATTACTTTAGGGGTGAAATTATACAATGTCACGGTTTGGTTGCTTATTCCAAAAACACAAAGACTATTCCAATTTTGTTTTCGGTAATCCCGATCCCGATTTTCTATTAAACAAAATGAAAGCAGCGTGTGCATCATAAAGAAAATAACAGACTGTTTTGTGAAGAAACCTAGACTAGGTAGCATTCATTGGAACTTAAATCTTGTTCAGAATTCCAATAACCTTTCTACATTGAACTTTTGAATTGTTAAGCATTATTGAATACAGAGAGTTAATACCGTGTAATTGTTACATCATACATGAACAGAAGACATAACTTTAATGAACAAGTAGTCTCACTCTGAAGCAGTGATATTCTTTTCAGCATTTTTAGTCTGCAATTTGAAGTTAATGATTATAGCCTTTGTAAAGTAACTAGTCTTGAAGGGATGTTATGTAGGAAGAGGGGGGTGGTGATTGGGGGGAGGTCTATGTACTTGTTAGGATAAGCAATTTCATCCCAAGATCTCCTGTTTTTATTTTCAAGTAAATAAACACATTTTGCTAACATTTTACACATGATTTTAATGCTTTATGTATGTACCTGAAAACTTTCTCTAATTTCACTTGCTTCTAAATTTATTTGGAACCATGATGTATATGATATTGCACTCAATGCCTTTGATTTTTATTTTTTGTTTTAACATCGCGTCCATTTTGCGGATTGTCCTCTTCACTACCACACCCTCATACGCAACTGAAAATAATTAGACTGGCAGTGTATGCTAATTGTTTTTAAATGAATACATTGCTCTGCACATAAATTCATAAAAATGTCAATGGGACAAACTCATGTTAGTAAAAAACATAGTTTTGTATGAAATATTTATTTTTAGACAAACGCTTACGCAGTCTATTGAAATAATATTATTAATTGTGCAAGAATACAGGGAGTGGTTAGGAAAATAAGGACTGTGAACTTAGTATTCCTGAAATATTTTGCATTTAACTTTCTGTGAAATGGAATAATATGGCAATTCTTGAACTAATATTTTAACAGAATTCTGACGATATATATCTGAAATGAATTAACAATTTCTGTATTGCTTCTTGTAATACATATACCACGAACGAGTCAACATACACTTGTGGTTCATTTGCACAGGAATACTCCATGTAAACAAGAAGGAACAAGTTATTTTTTTCAATGAATGATTTATATTGATGCCAGCTTTACATTGTGTCTGGGCTGTTACTTTTTGATCTTTTGCTTTAGGCTTTTGGTATTTGGCATGTAACAGTAAGTGATTATTTTATGCCAATGTGTTGGGTACCATGGATAGTTTGATCCAGGAACTTTGAACCAAAGTCCTTGTGTTTGAACTACCAATTTGTCTCTCTCTCTCTTTCTCTTATGGTTTGATTACCCATGTGTCGCGTTGTGCTCCTAGTTTGTGACCTTGACATTCCACAGATAATATTTATGCATGTAGATCTTTAAAGATTCAGAATTTTAGCTCACAAGGTGGTGCTCTATATGCCCTATCTTGTTGGAAATTTTAGATGCGTCAACTCTGAGGCCCTGTATGATATATCCATTCAAGAAATCTAACATTTAGTGGTATTTTGGAACAAGTTCTGTTTTAGCTTGGTGAAAATGAATGCGTTAGAATTTAAGGCCCTGAATACATACATCAAAATTTGAAAATTTTGAATTGAGAATAAATTAAAAAAAAAAAATTCAAGTGGATGTGAAGTAGAGGTGTTTTTAATTACACAGGAGGCCAAAAAAGTAACTACATTAAAAACCACCAAGAAAACTCCAAAATCCAAGAAAACAACATCAAAGAAAATGGAACAGACCCAATCTAAGGTGGAAAAGACTCAATCTAAGGTGGAAAAGACTCAATCTAAGGAACAAACTCCAACTTCAAAGCAAGAGAAAGGTCAGCTGGAAATTCCTAATAAGGGAAGTGTATGTTTGAATCAAACTAAAGTGTTTACTCGCATATAAATATCATTTCATTTTGTCTCACTTCAGATACAAAGACAGAAGGTGATTCTGGGAAAAGAAAGCTTCACAGTTTCTTTGGTGAGTCCCTTAACCTCACAATCTAGTAATTCTGACAATGTGAGATCTATATTAAACACAGCACCATGTGAGTAACTAGGGCACATCAAGTTAGCTATGTTTGTCTTCCATTTTGTCTTTCATCTGTCCTGATTTACTTTGAACTGGGTAGGAGATCACACGTTATCAAACTTCATACACAGATGTATCTTGGTTAGAATATTACAGAAATGTTCAAATATTTACCATGACTTTGATGTCACATTTCTAGATTTTGTATTTAGCTCATGTTTGAATTATGGATATTAACTTATATCTAGAAACTAAGTACAGTAAGAAAAGATACAATGAATGTGGCATTGTTTACTCACTAGCAAACTTTTTACCTGTTCCTTTAAGCACCAAAAACTGAACAGAAAACAGAAGATTCCACAAGTGAAGGAATGAAAACCAGTGACAAAAGGTAATTCATATTCTCTCTCTCTCTCTCTCTCTCTCTCTCTCTCTCTCTCTCTCTCTCTCTCTCTCTCTCTCTCCCTCTCTCTCTCTCTCTCTCTTACATCAAACATCCTTGTAAATTAAGTAACCAGAGAATGTGGAATAGTCATTTAACAAGGATGAGTTCTTCATCAGCTGTACCCACACATGGTCGTCACTGACAAGGTGAAATATTAGTGTGTTGCTTCCAGTCCCATACCCTGCCCGACGATCCCCATGCATGGGAACCATTGGCTGCCCATTGTACATAATCCAGGCATATGCATCGTTGTCCAGCATACCTAGCACATGGGCCGTGAACAGATAGGTTCCATTTACTTTGCAGACAAAATGAGATGAGTAGACATCAAATGATTCTCCTTGGTTTAGGAACACTTGATCAAATGTTATGATGGTATCCTCCCTGACCGGCCCCAGGGGTGAAGTTCTGCTGGTGGAGAAAGCTATGGAGGGTGGGAGTGGAGTTGGCTCACCTGAACAGTTTACAAAAATATATATATTGTTTGCTAGACATCATATTCAATAAAATACATAGAAAAGAATACTGTACTGCATCAAGAAAGATAACTCTTACTAAATTGATTTATTGGTCAGTTTTCTCATCTTCAGCAGCATCATGATAAGAACAGTTAGCAAAGTGTAGGAACTGCTTGATTTCTGTGTGTAGGAATTAGCTGCTCTAAATTACATGGCTGTCCAGTTTTCACCACTGTAGTTGTCTAAGACTCGGACTATGGCTGGATAATTGATCTTTCTGAACTACTGATGATAATGTCAACCCGTTTTGATACTGACCTTTTTGCCCCTTAGGTCCAAGCTGCCCCTCAGGTCCCACCCTCCCTGGTTGCCCCTTCTGACCAGTCTGTCCAGTGTCTCCTTTTCTTCCTCTTCGTCCTCTGTCACCAGTTTTACCTGGTGGCCCCATTAAGCCCTGCACACCTGTGATGTAGAAGTTTTAATGTATGGTTTGTTGTAATATAAGTGGAAATTAATAAATCAAATTGAAGAAATCATGGATTTTTAGAACTAATTATTTACTCCTTAATATATATGTAGTATGTTAAATAATACATTTATATGTAATATTATTTAAAACATGAGGTTTCACATAACAAACACTTCAATAAAAGATGATCGAAGTTGACGGTGTACATTGAATCAGTAGCTAGTTCTTTACCCTGAGTCCCAGTCAGGCCGGGGTCTCCCCGGTCCCCTTTAAGTCCTCTCTCCCCTGGTATTCCGTTGGCCCCGTTATGTCCAGGTAATCCTGGGGTCCCAGGTATTCCTGGTGGTCCTGAGCAGTAATCGCCCTTCCTGATGATCATGTTTCCCGCCTTGGCCCTCAGGAGCGGGAGACACAGAAGAATAAAAGCCAGTGTCACCTCCATGATCATCAGTTCCTACAGGAGCAATGTCCAAGGGGGATTTATAGACAGTAAACATGGGAAGACTTGATTGGTTTCATTACAGGAAAGAAATAAAGTCTGGATCAAATACGGATCGACTGATTATCCATCTAGTAATGAACTTGTCAGACTGTAATGTGTGAAAAGAACCTCATTGCACATGTTCATTTTCTCTCAATTACACTTGTAATATTATTTTTCAAAGGAAAGGTATTTTTTTTTCAATTTTAATGATTTTGATCCCCCAAAAAAACAACTAAATTATCCAATAATGTCTGTCTTAATTTTCTCTTTTGCTTATTCAAACAGTTTGGTTTAAAACTAAATAAGAAAAGTTTTGTTCTTTCTTCAGACTAGTATGTACACTTCTAATCCAATATTAAATCAATTCCTGAAAGATGAAATCCACATGTTATGTTATTAAGGAGGTATAGCACATTGTTATCATGGCTGACTTAATGGTAGTAATTTAGGAGTATTGTAAATCCAATACAAAATGCTAGAAGTTTGCTAGGAATTACAGGGATCATTTGTATTTTAAATCAAAAGATTCAGGTAGAGGTAGATGTTATGGATAAATCTTTTGTAAATGTTACTAAATAAAGAGAAAATCATCTTACCTGTCTGAAGCTGTCTTGAATCCTTTGTTTCAAGTTCCTATTGAGAGAGCAATTAGCAGGTAGATGAATGTCATTTGTGAGTGATAATAAAATTTATTTGCCAGTTTTTGTTTGACATCTGTACCATAATGGTGTCTGCACTCTGCTTTATTTCCCTAATTCACCGTTTAAGAAAGTCTGGAATGGCTGATGAATGAGGACTAGTTAAAATCCTTGTAATGGACAAAGCTAGCAGTGATGTAATTTGATTCACTCAGCCTTTTTTGTTCAGACCAGACTCACAAAAAGGAGATAACAAGATCATTTATTATGACTTTGATGATAAGAATTTCCATCATATTCTGGAGATTAGGTTTCATACCTATTTGTAGATTTATTGATTTCTGTAAATATGCTACTGTAATGATGTATAGAACAACAGATAATGAATTTCTTTTTTCTCTTTGAGAATTTCAAGTTTCAGTTCCAATTATTTTTCAAGAATTAGTTTTCTCACTTGTTATTGTAACGCCCTGGAGATTCTATATCAGAATAATTCTGTTTCTGGTCACAGTTTTTATCTTGGTCATAACTCTTGAACTATACACAAGAGAGACTTTGTGAACTGAAAGGTCAAGGTCACATTTGTGGTAATTCAACTTTGTCATAGTATGTCACTAAGAATATGTGAATTTATAGTCTGTTAATATAGATTTTTCATGAGTAACAGATATGTAAATACAGCAAAAGTCTATGAAACGTTTTAGTCATTGAAGTTTTTTAAGTCCATAGGTGAATCGGCTGAAAATGGATCAGGTGGTATAAAACTTAACCTTGATCTGAAGCTAATGAATATACTTCTGCGCAGTGTAAAGCAGCTTGATTTAATCTATAAACAATCTGATTAAATTCACACCCTTGATGTACTCCTTTTTTTTGACATTATTACTACACAATATATGACAATAAGAGAAAGAAGATTGTGGAGCTGATTTTAATCAGATTGTTTGTTATTATTATTGATTTTTATGATTTTTATAAATACAGTGAGTCTGGGGGAAAGTGAATTGTGTCAAATTGTCAGAGTCCAAGAACCATTACTCAGCTGATGTGCAACTTGTCTCTGTGTAACTGTGGACTGAAAATCTGATTGATATACAAACTATTGATATAAGTAGTAGTGATTATCTCATAAATCATAGATATTTCATAAATATCACACACACACACACACACACACACACAGAGCAAGAGCTAATTTTAACAATTTATATAATTCCAGGAAAGCTAAAATGATAAAACAATACACATATCATAAATATTTCATAAATCAGATACCATATTAGTGGAATTTTTAGCAAAACACAAATTTAGCATATACACTGAGTCAAAGAAGAAACTTCACATTCTCTTGTCAAGGCACTTGAAACAAACAAGAGATAATAGGATGGTGCCAGTGATTTTATTTCATTGCTGAGATGTGTGTGATGTAATCAATACACTGACAGTGCCACAGATCTGTTCAGTTAGGCTACACGCCGTTCCAAAACATTTGTACACAGAATGTCAAGTCACAAGAATGAAACGTCGAAATGTCTCAGTTCAATATTGAGTATGGCCGCCTCGCGCATTCACCACAGCCATGCACCGTCTCCTCATCGACTGCCTGATGTTTGTGAACACATGGTTGGGGATTCGGCGCCATTGATCTTGCAAGGCAGCGCCAAGTTCCTGCAAATTCTGTGGTTGGTTCCTAAGTTCATGAAGCCCTCTCCCTAGTGCATCCCAAACGTGCTCGATGGGATTAAGGTCAGGGGACTTCGATGGCCAGTCCATGACGTTGATGCCAGCATTTTGAAGGAAATTTCGTGTCAACAACGCGGTGTGCGGCCGTGCATTATCATGCTGGAGCTGTAGACCTGGACCATGAGCCGCCATGAAGGGAATGAGTTCAGGGGTGAGTACCTGATCGCGATAAGCAGCAGCTGTGAGGTTTCCATGGATGACCAGAAGACTGGAACGGTTGTTCCCACAGAAAGCACCCCATGCCATGCAACTTCCGCCCCCGAATCTGTCCACTTCCTGCACACAACACTGGGCATACCGTTCATTAGGTCGTCTCCAGACTCTTAGCCTGCCGTCCGCAAATCTGAGGGTAAACCGCGATTCATCACTAAAGACGACTCGATTCCAGTCTCTTTGGGTCCATCGGAGGTGACGTTGGGCCCACAGCAGACGCTGACGTCGATGAAATGGTGTCAAAATTGGCCCACGAGACGGACGTCGAGCATGGAGATTGGCAGACCGCAACCGATTTCGGATGGTCTGTGCAGACAGCCGACCTTGAAACATCTCAGCTCTGGTTCGTGCAGCCGCAGAAATCGGTTACGAAGGTGACGTAGGACGATGTTCCGGTCTTCAACTCGTGAAGTTACACGTGGACGACCCGACCTTGGGCGATCAGCAGTGGTGCCAGTTTGTTGTAGACGATGTCGCAAGTCATACACAGTACGACGGCTGCATCCCATTGCTGTTGCAATGTCAATAACTGATCGCCCCGCTTGCAACATGCCAACGGCACGTTCACGTTGCACGTTTGACAATCGCGGCATTTCAAGTACTGTTACAAATGTGGCTTAAAAGTGTTTTTTTAATGTTTGAGGCCATGGCAAACATGTGCAAATGAATCCAACTTCGATGTGGAGTTCACAACATTGAATGCACGTGCAAAACCTGATTTGGCACGAAAGGCATTTACACAAGAAATGGATGGCTATGAGTGGGTTTGGCTAACGGTTTTCCAGAGTCGACAGATAGGTATCCCATGTTGGCTACACAGGTGTATCATCAGAGGGAAAGTATTCAATATTTTACAAAATTAATTTTGTGAAGTTTCTTTTTTGACTCAGTGTATATATGTATGTATATAATATTGAAATTATAAAATTATATCGAACGGTAACACGGTGAAAATATTTCAGAAAAGTGTTTAGAGTGTTTGTTTTTAAATTTTGCTCCAACAAAAGAGACTTTATATATATATATATATATATATATATATACACACACACACACATACATACATACATATAGCAAGAGCTAATTTTAGCAACTTTTTAATTCCAAGGAAGATAAATATTACCTATGATATGGAATAAATTGTTGGCGATATTCAATTTTAGTGATCACGATACCCTCGCTAATAATGCCAAAATTAAATCCTCACAAAAAAATTCTGCTTATATTGTGTTTCATGAATTTGAATAAGTCGTTGAAGGTCAGAATTGATCATAGTTACAGCTCACTATATCTTTCTTCAGTTAGACTTAATTGTTCTTAACTACATATAAAGAAACATGTCATATTAACTTATTTTCAGTTCTAGTAAATATCAGTTGTTGCAAATCCACCTTAAAATTAAACTGGTTATATTAATTGATTATGTTATTGCTTTCAATTATGGGTAGCACAATTTTCAGATTCTTTAAGTCCAGAAAGACCTCCTTTTATAAATTTGTAGTGTAAGGGTTGTGAATACTTAAGATATATTTTTTTATCTAAGAACTGTAAATACTTATTTTATGACATTTTTTGGAGTCTAAGGACTGTAAATAGTGATTTTATGATAATTGTACAGTATTAAGGGCTGTTAATACATCTTTAATAAAATTTCTTTGAGTCTTGAGGGCTATAAATTCCTATTATTTTAGTATGATATTTTTGGAGTCCAAGAACTGTAAATACTTATGACAATATTTGGAGTCTAAAGACTGTAAATACTGATTTTATGATAATTGTAGAGTCATAAGGGCTGTAAATACTGATTTTATGATATGATAATTTTAGAGTGTAAGAGCTGTAAATACTTAGGATAATTTTAGAGTGTAAGGGCTGTACATACTTAGGATAATTTTAGAGTGTAAGAGCTGTAAATACTTAGGATAATTTTAGAGTCTAGAGCTGTAAATACTTGCTGTATTTTATGATAATTGTGGAGTCTATGGCCTGTAAATGGTTTTTATTGGAGCTTGATCTTTCAATCATCATTACACAGATTCACACCAACTATCAGTTCACTGCAAGTACAAAGCAAAGAAGTCCAGAAAATTTCATTCTTTAATTGTTTCTCAGTAACACACACATATATATATATATATATATATATATATATATATTTGTGAAATTTTAAGAACAATTCACTTGCATTCAGTTGCATTTGGTTGTTACAAGTAAAAGTATAATAACAATAGGCTTTACCATAGTAAAGAAGGAGACAAAAATCATTGGAACAATGGGGTATCTATCCCGGTACCCATAATTGAGAAGTGACCTTACCACTGGGCTACTCAGGAATATGTAAAATGTGATAATATTACTACATTACAAAGTCTACACCTATTATACAAGAACTCTTCATATTGAGGAAATGAAAAAATAATTTTAGAGAAAATGTTGGAAACCAAATTGTCATGTACACCTTTGAATTTCAAAAGTGCTGTAACTGCTGAAAGTGAAATTGAAGATCTGTAACTCATTGCCAAACATCAACACACTGTAAAGTGGTTCAAGATCTGTAACATTACCAAACATCAACACACTATAAACTGGTTCTGTATCTGTAAATCATTACCAAACATCAACACACTGTAAATTGAGAGAGAGAGAGGGAGAGGGGAGAGAGAGAGGGGGGTGGAGAGAGATGTGATTGAATTAAAGATGGATAAGAAGCAGCACTTCAAGGTAGACATTTACCTGTTGTACCTGTAATAAGAGGGTGACTAGTCTATACACAGTGATCAGATAAAACTGTGAAATATACAGTTAGCAGAGGGGGGACCTCAAATTAGACAATACCCCAATATTTGTTGAATTATTGAATTTGACTATTGAAATTTCAGTCAAATTCAATTACTTCACAAAATTAATATGTTCATTAACTTAAAATCAGTCTTCAAAGTTAGTGGATATTCCATATATAGTGAATATCTCTCTCACTCGCCCCTCTTTCTAAAGTTGGGTGTTTTTTTTCAGAACTGAAAAAAAAGTAATTCTTTCTGTCTTATTTGGGCTAGTGAATTTCTCTACTGTCTAGTAAACAGTCCAGATACAGAGACCTGAATGGCCAGCACGCAGAAAACAGTTTGTTCTTAAGACTGCAAAATCATACATTCATTGACTTGGAAGATAAACTATACACAAGTTTTTGTAACACACAGCTAAAAACAATAATGAATGAGATGTATGTTGTAGCATTACATAATTATGTAAATATTCAAAAATCTATTTGGATTAAGTATCAAGTGTTTGATTTAGATGTGCATGTAAATTTTCGATGTACTTAAGGATTCATCAAATGACTTGATTTAAAAAGGTCTGCATACATATGCCTACACACTTAATCAAGATAATTTTGCATACTTCAAGAAACATTTTGAAAATGGAGGACATCCTCTGTATGCTTGTTCAATCTGTCAACATATGTAAACATTTTATAGTGTCCTTTTGAATTAATTCAAGTAAAATTTCCTAGTTTTGAAACGGGACACTATAGAAATTCATTTTTGTGAAGAGAATAGAGATTTTCATGCTTATGGCAATACTGAAAGAATCACATAAAAATAAAATATCCCAGAAGTCCTTGCAGGATGCATTGCATGATTTAAAGTATTTTTTGACCCGTAATTTTAATTTGTCATTGGGAGATTAAGGTTTCGGGGGGGGGGGGGGGGGGGGGGGGGGATCCGCGGCCGAGTGGTTAGAGCATTGCGCTCAAAATCACCAGGCCTCTCACCTCTAGTCGGCGCAGGTTCGAATCTCGCTTGTTACTTTCAGAAGGTTGGTGGTCTCTTCCCGGGTACATTGTATCAGGGTTCTCTCCTCCACCAATAAAAACTGGACACCACCAGATAACTGAAAAATTGTTGAGTGTGGCGTAAAACAATAAACAATCAATCCAGGTATCGGTGATGCCTGTAATATCCAGCTTTAACTACATGAGATTTTCTAAGAAAGATATGATTTCACATTGTTTAACCATTTCAATTTGAGTCATACACTCTGATGTTTATTCTGAGAAACATGGCTAAAGGTACATAAAAGGAGAGGACAAGCAGATATTGATTTCATTTTTGAATATACTGAGTGTATGAATTGCATGTTTTCAAAAATGAAATATATATTTGCATTCTACTTTCACTTCTGTCAGAATTCCCTAAGAATTGTCTAATCTCTCAATGTCAGAATTCCCAATCATGAAAATAGATGTACTACATTTGTTTGTATTCATACACCCATTGTTTACAACTGCAGTGCATTAATGAGAAAATGTCTGTCATTACAATTTGTAAAGATATTAAAGGCAGAAACTTTGGAAATGTAAATATTTATACATGCATCTCCTGGGTAGTAAATTGTGCTCTTGGCTCGTGTCAATCCCAGGAAATGCTATTTTTGTTGTGTTTTTTTTTTCCTTTCCCTTTTCACCCTTGGCTCTCTAAGTGAAAATTATCTTATTTCTCATACATATGCATAACGCAATTCAACCTATCACTGAGCTTCCGAGCACAGGTTATTCAGAAATTTGAACTTTTTATAGAATGCAAGCAAATTACTCCTGACCAATCAGAATGCTTGATTTTCTACTTCTGTAAACTACTAAAACCGAACCTGTATGTATACCGATAAGGTGATTTCGACATTGAACGGTTACCAATTGAACAGACATGTACTGGGTATATGATTTCTTGTCAAAGGTAGTTTGTGAGTTAAAAGCGGCTATGATAAACTTTAGGCTGCGTGAATTCTATTGATCAGTGAATTGCATCATTATCTTCATGCATATTTTTGGGACATAAGAAAATTTTCATGCAGAGAGCCATGGGTGAAAAGGGAAAAAAACATACATTTCAGCCATGGCTTGCAATGATAATTGATATCGGAACAGTTAGATGAATGTTGGTTAAAAATTGGGTCATTAACTCCTATATGATCTTTGATACCTTGTGCATCTTTAAATTTGCTCCACAGTGTATTCATAGTTTCCCTCCTGAATCAGTTGTCCTGCAGTTTTAAATTCATTTAATGTTCACTCTACACCAGTCGCAATAGCTCAGTGGTTAGTGCATTCGCTTCGTAACTGGGAGGTTGTGAGTTCAAGTCCCACTTGTGCCATGACCGTGTCAAACCTAAGATGCAAAAAGTAGGTAGTGATTGCTCATTCGCCAAACACTCAGCATTTTGAAGTGAGAATCACAGGTCTTTCGGATATGACCTTTAAAACGTTGGCACGTTAAAGATCCCTCACTGCTACGGCCCTGGGCGCTAAGCGTAGGTCTGAGTTTGTGGTACTTCACCTGCAGCTGGTGACGTCTCAATATAAGTGAAAAATTCTCAACGGGACATAAAACAATCAATCAATGTTCACTCTACATAAATGTTCCAATTACATTATATTTACCACCATTTTGATTTCACAATTTCTATCTACAGTGATTGTAGCAAAAATTTAACAGCAGCCAAAATAGAAAGTTACGAAAAATGCTTTGTAATTTTCTCTTTGAGAAGGATTCATAGGACTGCTACTAACATTTGTGACGTTATTGTATCACACAGCATGAAGAATTTATCGTCTGTCAAGAAGGAGGAAGACATTGGATACAATCCAGCCAAAACAAATTATCACCCCTTGGAAGACGCTGTATGGAAACACGCTGACAAGTAAGACGCCTCACTCTTGACCTTTGTTGTTTCCGTAATCCTCGGCTTGCAAGGGTGCTTGTCACAGAAAAAACCCCACATTCCTCTATGTTTAAAACTCGCAGAATTATTATAAACTTTTAAATATAGACTTGTGTCATTGAAATAAAGGATGATTGTAGACGTATATCTGTATCTGTAGATTCCTCCATGTTTATAACTCACAGAATCTGCAGTCATTTCATTTCCCCTGTTTAATGTGTTAGGGTTCCTTACCTGGCATTGGCAAAGACATTTGAGGCAATAGAAAACATTTCTGGAAGGTAAGATTCAGCTACAGTATTACAGCTAAAATTGTTGTAAATATACCATCAAAATAAAGCTTATCCATGTTATCTTATTACGAGTTTTCTTATCATATCTTGTGTTGGACCATCATAATTCATATTGTATATCATTAAACGGATAGAAAGGCCTTCTCTTTTTTTTTTCTTTTTTTTTTTTTAAATGAGTCCAAATGACTCGTACAAGTCATCTTCTGTATATGATAGCAATTTCGTGCATTTACCCGCTTTTATTTCCAAGATAAAAACAAGTATAATCTTCAAATTACGTCCCCTGAATATTTTGCTTCCTGAAAAATATTCAATCTGCTATATAAATTGTTTCCAGGTGAACATGCTGATACATATCATTTATTTATCTTTTTATATAATATTAGAAAGGAAAAAAGGTGATTTGGGGTGAGCGGAAAAAAAAATCACCAAAATGAGCTTTACTCTTTAATATCTGACAGTAGGATGCTTGATTTTCTTGTGGTATTGTCAAATTTACTCAGTACTAGTAAATATCTGTTGTGTGGTCATTATTTTCAGACTGAAGACTATTGAAATCCTCAGTAACTTCTTCCGTTCTGTGATGGCCTTAAGTTCTAGTGACCTTTTACAGTGTGTGTATCTCTGTCTGAACAAACTCGCCCCGGCATATGAGGGATTGGAACTAGGAATAGGAGAGACAGTATTGATGAAAGCCATTGCCCAGGCAACAGGTAAGATCATAGCTCCAAAGACAGAGATAGTGAAATGAAAATTTTATGCTGAAAAAAAGAATTTTATCATGCTCTCAGGTAACTGGCAAGGTCATCTCTCCAGAAATCGCTCGGGTAATGAGTAAGGTCATCTCTCCGAAAATCGCTCAGGTAACGGGCAAGGTCATCTCTCCAAAAATCGCTCAGGTAATGAGTAAGGTCATCTCTCCAAAAATCGCTCGGGTAACGGGCAAGGTCATCTCTCCAAAAATCGCTCGGGTAATGAGTAAGGTCATCTCTCCAAAAATCGCTCGGGTAACGGGTAAGGTCATCTCTCCAAAAATCGCTCGGGTGATGAATAAGGTCATCTCTCCAAAAATCGCTCGGGTAACGGGCAAGGTCATCTCTCCAAAAATCGCTCGGGTAATGAGTAAGGCCATCTCTCCAAAAATCACTCGGGTAATGAGTAAGGTCATCTCTCCAAAAATCACTCGGGTAACGGGCAAGGTCATCTCTCCAAAAATCGCTCGGGTAATGGGCAAGGTCGTCTCTCCAAAAATCGCTCGGGTAATGAGTAAGGTCATCTCTCCAAAAATCACTCGGGTAACGGGCAAGGTCATCTCTCCAAAAATCACTCAGGTAATGAGTAAGGTCATCTCTCCAAAAATCGCTCGGGTAATGAGTAAGGTCATCTCTCCAAAAATCGCTCGGGTAACGGGCAAGGTCATCTCTCCAAAAATCGCTCAGGTAATGAGTAAGGTCATCTCTCCAAAAATCGCTCGGGTAATGAGTAAGGTCATCTCTCCAAAAATCGCTCGGGTAACGGGCAAGGTCATCTCTCCAAAAATCGCTCGGGTAATGAGTAAGGTCATCTCTCCAAAGATAATAATAGTGAAATAAGAATTTTCTGCTGAAAAAAAGGAATATGTCAACTTGACAGGGGCTGCACATTTGAAATGTTTGACACCAAAATCTTGTTCTCAGTTACTTGGGGGAAAATGTGGTATTTTCAATTGCAATTTTTAAGATTTAACAAGTTAACTTAATATATAATTCAAACTGTCTGATCAAAGTTCCTGGTGCATGTGTTTATTTTTGCATTGAAATATGCTTATAGTGAAGTGCTGTGGATGAACAATTTTGATTCACTTTAAATGTAATTCATTATATCCAATAAGTTCCTAATATGTTTTAAAACTACAGGAAATGAAATTCACATGTTTGCTGTAACCATGTATATCAGTTTTGGCAATATTACCAGTAATATAAATTTTCTGATATTTTTATTATTATATTTTTATGTTTACATAAACAGAACACCCTGAAACAAATAAAATAAAGTTTTGGAGACTTATTGATTGTGTCCCTTTGTCATGACAGTTCAGGCCTGCAGGTTATACTCTGTACTCAAACTCATACTCTGTACTCAAATTCATACTCTGTACTCAAACTCATACTCTGTACTCCAAGCTATATTCATAATCAATATTCCACTCTAATCTATGTATAATTTTTAATATGAGTATGATTTTGGAAGAAAGGATTTTGAGTTTGAGTATAGAGTACGTACTCAAAAAAAAAATTTATAACCTCCAGGCCAGAATTATGAAGATGATGCCCTTTCAGTTTAGTACCCGGGTAATCCATAAGATAGATGATTGGTTGACTTCTTGCCAAGTTTGATTTAATTTGATCTAATTACTGATTGTGATAGCCTACTGGTTAGCCCTTTTCTCCATGGTCCTGGGTTTGATTTTTGATCGCAGTGTTGAACCTGAGACATTTAGCATGGAAAATGAATGACTGCTCCTTTGTCAAGCGCCTGGCATTAGGAATGAAATTCGTAGGCCTTTTCAATATGACCTTTAAAAACAGGGGTACCTTGTAGTGGTTATTGTATAGACAAAGATCATCACTTCTACAGCCCTGAGCACTATGAATTGGTCATTTGTGGCACATCACCTATGGCTGGTGATGTCTTTATACAAATGAAAAACTCCGCAAAGGGATGTAAAACAACAGACAAAAACATCTCCAGTTCTGTCATAAAAATCTGTCTAATAATTGTACTACCATTGTTAGTTTGATTAATAAACATGCAAATCTTAACTATTTGATGTGCAAGAACATTTTTGAGGTATTTGTGAAATAGTTTCCAAATCATTACAGGTAGAGGTATTGACAAAGTGAAAGCTGATGCCCAGGAAAAGGGTGACCTTGGTCTGGTGGCAGAGGTCAGTGTGAATTATAGATTACACATGTACATATACATAAACACAAGTCAAGGCCTAGCTCAAAATGTATGTGAAGTTTTTCTGCAACACAGAGATCAACTGGATTTACTGCACTAATTTAATGTTATTTCATACAGTATATAGTGAATATCATTGGACCAAATCAGATTTTGCCAGTAAGATTTATTTGTTGATGTCTTTGATTGTTCTGTCTACTGTAGACAAGCAGGAGCTCTCAGCGAACGATGTTTACTCCAGCCAAACTGACGGTACCAGCCGTGTTTAATAAACTGAGGGACATAGCAGGCATGTCTGGTAATGCTGTAAGTATCTCCAATGTGTAGACCAGACAGGAAGTGTACACCAAATATTGTGTAGATTAGACAGGAAGTGTACACCAAATATTGTGTTGAAAAACAGGAAGTACACCAAATATTGTGCAGATTAGAAAGGAAGTGTACACCAAATATTGTGCAGATCAGACAGGAAGTGTACACCAAATATTGTTAATTAGGTACATTGATGCTGTGAGAGTTTTTAAAATTTTGTTTTTCATTAGAAGCCCCTCCCCCCCCCCTCAATGAAATTATGTATTGATCCAATGTAGACATGGAGCCCCTAAACTTTTCATTTTAACTGATTTATATTTAAAAGAATTTAAAACTATTTTTAAGTAGGTGCCAATGTGACTTAAACTTTTGAGATTATTGTTTTCTTAGTGACATTTATCAATATATTTTTTCAGGCTATGACCAAGAAGATAGAGAAGATAAAAGGCATGTTTGTTGCATGTCGGCAGTGTGAGGCCCGCTACTTAATTCGATCCCTCGGAGGAAAACTCAGAATTGGTCTAGCAGAACAGAGCGTGTTAACGGCCCTGGGAAATGCAGTTTTCAGGACTCCTCCAGATCAAGGTCAGTGTGGAAATGTTGGGAATACCGTGAATCTGGCAGTGTATAGAAATTGTACCTGTGCACTTAAACACTGAAAAGTTTCATCTTTTGTGGAGTACGAAGTGTTCGCAGAACTTTAGAATGAATGTTATAGATTTATGGCCCTCTGCAAAGAAGAGGGGCCTATTGCTTTGCACCTGTTAGTTGGTCGGTAGACCACATGTTGTCCGCTCGATATCTATAGAACCATTCACTTGGAGCATAATGTGGGATGGTGATGAGTACAAGAGGACCCCTAGTTATTTTCTGGTCTAAAGGACAATCCACTGTGGACATAAAAAGAAACTGTCCACTCAATATCTTGAGAACTCTTTCCATAACAGACATCAAACATGATACACAGGTACATCGTAAGGAGTATTTAACCTCTATTGGTTTTGAGGTCACACGGTTAAAGGTCAATCTACTCTTGACATAGGAAGATACTGTCATCTTAAATTGTTTTGGCATTACTCTCAATTAAATGATGCATGTGTATAACCCTTTTCAATTTTGCACCACAGGGGTATACATGTTCCTGAAACATTTCTTGGTTATAGAAGTAGTGATTTTCATGGAGTATAATAGTTTTAATTAGTTCCTACTTAAGTACTAGCTTGATTAGGTTATTTGGTCAGTGACATGATGTAAGTTGGTGATGCGTTTAAGTTGGCAAGTCATTGATGTGATTAAGTCGGTAATCAGTGATGTGGTTAAGTCAGTAAGGCAGTGGCAATAAGTTTGTGAATGGTTAAGTTAGTAAGTCAGTGATATGGTTAAGTTATTAAGTCGTTGACGTGGTTAAGTAAGTCGGTGGCAATAAGTTGGTGATATGGTTAAGTTAGTAAGTTGTTGACGTGGTTAAGTAAGTAAGTCGGTGGCAATAAGTTGGTGATATGGTTAAGTTAGTAAGTCATTGACGTGGGTAAGTAAGTAAGTCGGTGGCAATAAGTTGGTGATATGGTTAAGTTAGTAAGTCAGTGGAAGTGGTTAAGTTGATGACATGGTTAATTGGGTAAGTCAGTGATAATGGTAAGTTGGTAAGTGACATGGGTAAGTTAGTGATAATGGTAAGTGACATGGGTAAGTTAATGATAATGGTAAGTTGGTAAGTGACATGGGTAAGTCAGTGATAATGGTAAGTTGGTAAGTGACATGGGTAAGTTAGTGATAATGGTAAGTGACATGGGTAAGTCAGTGATAATGGTAAGTTGGTAAGTGACATGGGTAAGTCAGTGATAATGGTAAGTTGGTAAGTGACATGGGTAAGTTAGTGATAATGGTAAGTTGGTAAGTGACATGGGTAAGTTAGTGATAATGGTAAGTTGGTAAGTGACATGGGTAAGTTAGTGATAATGGTAAGTTGACAAGTGACATGGGTAAGTCAGTGATAATGGTAAGTGATAATGGTAAGTTGGTAAGTGACATGGGTAAGTTCGTTTGTCACTATAATTATCCCTCCGTGGAATTAAATATGTCAGTGACGTAGGAAATGTGTGAATGTGTATACCCCTGCTGGTTTATGTAGTTTGAAGTTTGAACCTTTGTCATGCTTTAACACCTTTATGACATTGATAACACTGAACTCTTCTATCTAAAAGATCTCTCTCAACAGATTTTCCACCAGATGTGCTAGATGCTGGCAAAGGACTTGGTGCAGATTCCCTCAAAAAGAAAATGGAAGAATATGCTCTCATAATCAAATCAACGTACAGGTGAGAAAATTTACTTTTACAATTCTGAAATGAAATACTGTAGACATATTTAGTTCCATGGAGGGATAATTATTGTTGAATACCATTTTCGGTTTGGTCAGTGGGTACGAAATTCTGCTGGTTTGTACAATGTATATATGGCTTACATGAAAATAGCTTACCAGTGATTTTTTGATTTTTTTTTTTACTTTTTTTCATAAGGGGCCTTATGGTTGGGAAAAATGATCCATATATTTTATCAAATTGGGAAAAATCAGTAAATTGTAATTAAAGATAATTGATGTGTAAAATACAACATAAAAGTAATTGTAACACCATGTACTCAATTAATTTTGTATGAAAATATATTAATCACATTTCTACATTTTTACCTTTCTCTCTCGTAAAAAAACATTGAAGTTATCAGTTATTTTTCTAAATTTTCATTTGATATGCCTTTCTATAAGTGACATTAAAGTATGTCACACAAAAAATTTAATATAACAACAACTAATGCACAAACTGGGGGGAAGGGGGGGGGGGCAACTTCATTTGGGAAAAATTGATAATCTTTGAGAGGGGAAGAGACCTGTTTTTGGACCTACAGTGGGTGTATAAATATCACAGCTTATGTACTTCTAAGTCTGCTGGTATGAAATTACATGAATTTGATGTGACCGCATACTTGGCAGAAATAAGTACTATATGTATAAATGTACATTTACAGTATGTAAAAATCGGGTGGAGATGTATTTTTGGTCCATTTATATTTTTGCAGTGAATGCCCAAATTACGATGCTATCATACCAGCCTTGATTAAGTATGGTATACAGGAATTACCAAACCACTGCAAACTGACCCCAGGTAAAATCTGAGATACAGACGGTCAATAAGCACTAAATTATACATGATTTAGTGTTATTTCCAGTGTTTGATTATTGATTTTGATTTAAAGGTATTCCTCTGAAGCCAATGTTAGCTCATCCTACGAAAGGAGTTAGTGAGGTTTTCAAACGCTTTGATGAGGCGGACTTTACCTGTGAATATAAATACGACGGAGAACGAGCACAGGTATAGGGATGATGAATTAATAGCAGTGTTTATGTATTTTCTATTGAGTTTAAGTGGAAACACTTTTTGGAAGCAGGTTGAAAATCTGAGGATAACTTGATGGCATAAAACTCTGCAAAGAAATACTGACCAAATAAATGTAACCCGAATTGTTCTTTTCTGTCTATTTTGGTGTTTAAATGAATAACCTAAATTCAAACCACCAGACAAAAACACACAAATAGTTTTGCAACCAAATTATTTGGGTAATTAATTGCAGAGAGTGATTTTATTGCATATTCACCCAGTTTCACATGGTAACATTCCACTGACATGTAGTCTAAAATACAAACTGCTTAAAATACTGACCATCTTAAGAGATGGTCAACAGGTCTGAAGTTTTAATCTCATTTGTTATTTTGAGTAATTACTACCCCGATAATCGCTTTTCCATTTGATCTATAAATTTCTCTGTTGTACTCTTTAGATACACATTCTTGAGAATGGTGATGTTCACATCTACAGCAGAAACTCCGAGAACAATACTAGTAAATACCCAGACATCATCGCTCGCATCCCGAAGGTGAAAGCCGATACCGTCACCTCCTGTGTCATCGACTCGGAAGCCGTCGCATGGGACGCAGAGAAAAAACAGATCCAACCATTCCAAGTCCTCAGCCACAGGAAAAGGAAGGTGGGCTGTCACGGTGTTAAGTTTATTCTGTTAGAAGTGCAGATTCCTCAGTTACTTCTGTTGTTTCAATCTGTTTTACAACTTCTAGTGTTGATGGTCTGCATTATGATTTCTAGTGTTCATGGTCTGCATTATAACTTCTAGTGTTCATGGTCTGCATTATAACTTCTAGTGTTCATGGTTCTAGTGTTCATGGTTCTAGTGTTCATGGTCTGCATTATAACTTCTAGTGTTCATGGTCCGCATTATAATTTCTAGTGTTCATGGTCTGCATTATAACTTCTAGTGTTGATGGTCTGCATTATGACTTCTAGTGTTCATGGTTCTAGTGTTCATGGTCTGCATTATAACTTCTAGTGTTCATGGTTCTAGTGTTCATGGTCTGCATTATAACTTCTAGTGTTGATGGTCTGCATTATGACTTCTAGTGTTCATGGTTCTAGTGTTCATGGTCTGCATTATAATTTCTAGTGTTCATGGTTCTAGTGTTCATGGTCTGCATTATGACTTCTAGTGTTCATGGTTCTAGTGTTCATGGTCTGCATTATGACTTCTAGGGTAGGGTAGTTTGTAAAATTGGCTGACCCTTGCTTTTGTAGTTTGCATATAATGTAACAGTGACTGGTTTGTGCCTCCTGAGAATTGAACCCGAGACCTCTGGCATGACAGTCCAATGCTCTACCGCTCGAGCTAAAGGGTTAACCCGCTAGCCAGAGCTAGCAGGAAGGCCATGCATTGAACACTACTACAATAATACAGGCACACAGTGGAGAATGATCTGTCTTACAATTTGTGCAGAAAAGTCCTCTGTGACACAATATGTAGTTCTGGTATTGTCATTTATTGTATGATTTGTAAAATGCTGGCTATTATGAACTTTTTTCATAATTATTATGCTCCCTTTGAGAAAGAGGAAGTATCGTTTTATGTGCACCTGTCTGTCGGTCGGTCTGTATACATGTCTTATTTACTCAATGTCTTAAGAACGCTTTGCTTGACAGACATCAAACTTGGTGTATTAGTTCCCTCTGTAGGTTAGATGACCCCTATTTATTTTAAGGTCAAGGGTTACCTACTCTGAACATTTAAGGATTGAAGCTAATTTTGACATATGTTATACGATATAATGTATCTTGGTGCAGTTTACGCTTTATAATCTGCATAGCGGATTATAATAAGCATAAACTGCACCAAGTTACATTATATCGTATAACATAGGTCAAAATTAGCTTCATTCCTTATAATTTAATTTAAAAAGACAAAACTACATTGTACAAGTCTTTAATTTATAATTCAAATGTAAAATAGTAAATACTTGTGCCGTGCAATGATTCGCTTAGCAACATACAGACAAAGTGTCAAATGTGAAAGAAGCCATCTTGGTTCTTTGCATAACTGGAACATGTACTTTTTTCATGAAATTTGAAAACGAAAGATGGAGTTTGCAATGGATCTAATTACAGGAGATATGCATGGGCTACATACAAAGGCCTAATGTTTACTTCGCAGTGCAAGATTGCCTTTGGAGACAGAAAGCGAAAAGCAAAAATTTAGATCTCGCATCACACAAAATACATCATGTAGAAAACCAGAAAATGCAATATAATTTGCTATTTAAACATATTTGATTTCATGGAAGTTTTAAACAACATTGTAACTCACCATAACATGCAATCAAATCTAACACAGTAAATTATGTAAACACCTTCACAGCTTTATTTCAGTGGATGGGACGTGATGTCATGTAATACACATTTTTCAAGACATGGCGTATTGTGCTTTGATAGGCAGATCAAGCAATACCCCCCGCCCACCCACCCCTTCCCAAGTATAAATTTATTTATAATGAAACAGCAAACTGGGCAAATACCTGATATTCCATTATTTCGCATGATATCATTGTATCAGAATTTGTATAGAATTTTTATCTTTAATTGGTATTTTGTGTAATGTTTCTTGTAAGAAAATATACGTCTTGTTTGACATGAAAAAAAACAAAATTGATTTTATTGTGCACATTTAATTCCACTGATTTTCAATTCATAGAGGCCTTAGAACTTAACAGAGCTATAATTGTAAAAAGTAGTGCTGTCTTTTTGTCAAGGGGGCGTCTCCCCATACCACGTTACATCATACAATATAAACTAAAAATTTTCAGTGTGATCAGCCAATCAAACTGTGTGTTACAAGTAAAATTAAATTATAAAAAGATATTTTCTGCTCAATGTCTTTAGAGCCTATTGCTTGACAGAGATCAGACTTGGTACACTGATCCCCCTAAGAAGTAGATAACCCCTATTAATTTTGAAGTCACAAGGTCAAATGTCAGAGGTCAAACTAGACCTAATAAGATATTGTCTGCTCAGTATTTTGAGAACACTGGTTCCCCTAAGAAGTTAATGACTCCTATTGATTTTGAGGTCAAAGATCAAAGGTCACTCACTCTGGACATAGGAAAATATTGTCCACACAATATCTTGAGAACTTCTTCCTTGACAGATATCAAAACTTGGTCCACCGATTCCCCCTAAGAAGTATTTGATCCCTAATGATGCTGAAGTTACAAGGTCAAGGGTCAAACTGGACAAAATAAGATAATGTCTGCTTAATATCTTGAGAACCCTTTACCTTACAAACATGTAGTTTTGTACATTAGTACTTCCTAAGGCGTAGATGACCCCTATTGAAATTTCAGACATAAGGTCAAAGTACTCTGGGCATACGTAATTATCGTCCACTCAATATTTTGTGAATCCTTTGCATGACAGACATCACACACGATACAGAGTAGATGACCTGCATTAGTCAAAATATCTTGTGGCATTTTGAAACTCGGAAGGTCGTCAATCATTTCACTCTGAATATATAAAAAAAAAATGTTTGTTTATTATCCCTGATAGAGGTCAAACTTTTGTTGCTCTTGACTAGTAGATAACTCATTGCCATTACAGACATTGTATATTTAAAGTTGATCCTTTTCATTGTGTACTGGAAAACTTGCTGGGGTCATGCTTCTTTTTTTTTCTATGTGATCAGCACGTCTGCATTCTATTTCCTTTCTATGGATATGAAATAAAAATCTGTTATTCATAAACATTTATGTCATCTTGACTTCCAAAAAAACCACTGGTACGGTTCAATCACTTTTGCCACAAAGTGTCTTTGGGTGAAGGAGACTGAAGTTTATTCAAATGAAGGACCACGCCCCTTTCAAAGGGGAAACTAAATGACAGCATTAAGAAACAGTAAAAGTGGGTTGGGGAGTTTTGCATTTCACAAACTGACTAATTCCCCTCCACTTGAAGAGCATATAATTATTTCCATATTGACTGAATAAAAATGACTGATTTTGCAATCAATTACCTAATTAATTCTGACCAAGGGTCCATTTAATAATTACCGTCTCTACTTTAACCTAATGATGATGATGAGAGAGAATATTTTATCACCATTTCATGAAACTGATTCAAATTATTTCAGAAAATTAGCGGTAATTGTGCACTGTGTATTGTGTAAGTGTTTCACAGAATCCACAATTAAACTTGTCAATCAAATTTTGTTCATGACAATCAATTCAGAAAGTAGGACAGTTTAGAAACATTCCTGATGTCACATGTATATCACTGAAAGTAGGCTTTTTCAATTTTGACTTTAATTCAGATTTTATTCTTATGTCAAAATTTCGAATCTTCACAAGATTTAGACAAGGAAGTCTAATATGTATTGGTTTCTTGCAGTTAAACCAATGACCATAAATGTAGAAATCACATTTACAGACTTAATTAGCTTGATATTTTTAAGAAAAACAGTTGAAAATTTATATGACAGTCTTAGATTTACATAGACTAACAGTAGACAATGGGCATATGAATACTTGATAAGTATGTCTATTTTAATGTCTTGGAATAAAGTTTACTTCTGAGATATGAATTACTGATTGACCAATTACACATATAGTAGAATAATCTTCACAGGGTCTGATTTTCATGGCTTGAAAAAAATAATGATGTTGTTTGGGACTTGATTTTGTAGTTGGGTTATTCTTTATTGTAGTAGTTCACTTTTCCTCATTTGTAGAGGATTTAGAATAAATAACAATTAACCTCCCACCAAAAGTGAAAGACTTTAAGTACAGTAAGGCCTAACAAAAAGTTTCAACCATGTAATACAGATTCTGAAGGGTTTTGTGAAATCAAAGTTGATTGTTGGCAAAATCATTATTTTATGCATAATCTTTTAAAAATAAGTGCAAAAAATTCTGATATTCAGTTGGTAATTCTTTATTAAGTGTTAATATGAATTCTCTCAAAAATGTTTATTAAAAAGAATGGTACCTCATACTACAGGAAAAAACCAACAAAAAAAATTAGAACCTTTGTCACTCATTAAATGTTGAAAAACTAAAGTTTGATATATATTGTTTTGGTCAAATTTACTGAAATGTATAAACTGACTAACAGTTAAACAACATTCATAAATGAGCAATTATTGTTTTTAAAAAAAAAAAATTAAATACCATTTTAATAATCCATTTTTTATTTAACTGTTCTCTTACCTCTAGGATGCTGATGCCTCAGATATCAAGATCCAAGTGTGTGTGTATGCATTTGACCTTTTGTACCTCAACGGAAAATCTTTAGTGAAGGAGCCCTTCAGGAAGAGACGAGAGCTTCTTCACTCCTCTTTCAGGGAGGTGGAGGGAGAATTTGTATTTGCCAAATCTATGATTTCGTCCAACACCGATGAGATTGCAGAATTCCTGGACGACTCCATCAAAGGTATCGGCAGTATTTTCATTGCATATATTTTATTTTTTAAAAAAAGAAAAAAAATAGCGAATAAATCGTATGATATATCACTCAATGCCTACTACACCCTGTCAGATGTATATGTGTTCATATAATGTGTACGATATGTGTATACGTTATAGTTGAGTAATGAGATAGTAATCATACCTTGAATCTCTACACCAGTGTATAAAATGGAGTGTTGGTATGAAGAGTCACTGCTCAAGATATTTCATCTTGTATACTGTCAAAAACTCAGGTAGCTCCACCCTCATGTAACTTTACTGTGTTAGTTTAATTTAATTAATAGCCAATTAAAATGTATATGTTGCCACCTTTCTAACATTCATAAACAAAAGTATATGTCAGCATCACAAAAATTGAACATTTTCGTTAGACAGCATAATAAAAAATAGACAAACTCTATTAAAATGAACACAAATTTAAATGTCAACAGTTTCAAAAAACTGCTACTTTATAAATACATGTAAATTAATTGTGAGTATCAGGGAAGTCACTGTGTAATAGACATATGATGGAGAAAAATGCCATCATAGGAGTTATTGCCCTTGCCAACATAACTGATTATTTATAGAAAGTATTATATAGTTCATTAAAAAAAAAAAAATTATACCCATTCAATAAAATTCCTTTGAAGGATATATTTCTATCATGCACAAAATTTAATTAAATAAAGATTGTATAAAAACATGTGACATCACACAAGAATGGAACTACTTAAAGACATTTATTAAAAATATATCTAAACATATCTTATATTTTAATCATTTTAATTGCATTTTGTGGTGGTTAGCCCCTAGATGAAGATTAGGTCAGTTGTATTCATACACGGTGATCAGCCTTTTCTAAGATTTATGAGATATTTAAGCTGCATGGTCTGATGTTCATCTATCATTTTTTTGTACAGAATTACTTTAAAGTAGATGAATTAGTTTTTTAAAGTTATTATCTTTCCCTTAATTACATGCTTGAAAACATAGAGAAGATCATTTTAAAGGTAAATATTAGGGAGAAGCCATTAAATACATTTGCCGCACATTAAGTCTATTAGGCATCTATAAATAGCTCCACATGCATTATGGGAATCCCAATATGATTTATATAACTCAGACATAACTGTCTAAATATGGGGTGAAAGTGCATGAAACAATGAATTACAAGAGGTATTTGATATTTTTATTTCTCTTGAACTTAAGGCGCGGTACTGTAATAATAAAATACACAGCTTTACGCAGATAAGACCACCGATTCGGAAGTCTGAACTGAACATGTGATTTGTTACTTGACTTGTCTTCTGGATATGCATTGGAACTGTTCATGTGACAGTTGTTCGTAAACACCGTTTTAAAACCAAATAATTCTGGTTAAAACAGGTGAAATAGTGTATGCCATGTCGTGCGGCATGATAAATACGTATGTGCTATGATTTAACAGTGTCTTTACAAGGTGGAAAAAATTTGTTGAAATTTGGACCATACAACTTTAAACTTCATTTTCAGTTAGTAAGAGAGTTAAGGGACAAAATGGAGTGAGTGTAAATATTTCTGAAATAAATGACATATTTCAGTGAACATGGTGTTATGAACTGCCATTGCTGATCTGCTGGCAGATTACCAAATGTGAATTAATACCGATTATTATATTTACAGTTTGGTAACAGTGGAGAAAAACAAAATGTAAATTTTATGTGATGTCTGTGTCTGTGTTTAGCCAGTGAAGTCAAACTCTGTGAATAATGTGCAAATGTCAATATTTTACTTCTCTCTGCAATATCTCGTACACTGTTTGAACTTTGCCATTGATCAATCTTCATACAGTTTCGTACATGTTTAGAAATCATCATATCCATCTGTCACTTTATGTCCCAGCCATTTGTAATGGAGACATTAAAAGCTCAATTCTTCGCACTAAGGTTACTTATGGCCAGATAGTGTGTCTGACTTCACTCAAGGTCTTTTGGCCTAGGTCAAGGTCAATTGGAGTCAAGGTCAATTGGAATCAGTCTGATCTGTAAGTAGTAAATGCCAATGACTGAAAAAGTTAATTCCAATACAATAGATGAGTCATGCGGTGGATAAATAGATCAATCTTGTTCAAGGATAGTTCTGAAGGTCACAAGTTAGCATAGGAAAGAGTTTTAAAATAACATTTCAGTCGGGGGTTGACATTACTTGTCTTTAGGCAAATGGATTCTAAAATTTATTTGTCTTAACATGGTTTTGGGTTGCTTGAATCCAATTGAAAAGAGTGCAGAAAAATCAATGAACTATTTGAAATTGATGTAAACTCAGTAGTAGTTTCACAAATGGTACAAACCAAACCTTCCATTCTGACTTTATGACTTCAGCAAAGCCCAACTGCCATTTACATTTTTCCTTGGGGGGGGGGGGGGACTGAGGATAATTCCTCGTCTTTCTTCCTATTGGAGGACTGAACTGCCATGCTGTCAACTATTCAAAATAGTTTGTTCTTCTACATATATTTATTCATAGTAATTAACAATCGAAATTTTTCATTTATATGATTGAAAGATTTTGATAGTGTTAAACTTGATTGAAAATGTTTAAATTATTAATCAATATTTATTTTATTAAATTAAAACAAAATTTTTTTAGTATGATCTATATCAGACTGAAAGTATATATGAATGATATTAATGTTTTTCAATATCCATTTACCTTACCAAGCTATTTTGTAATACATTTATTCTTAAAGGAAAGGTTGGTCTGTCAAAGTATTTAGATTATTTTATTTGTATGTTATATTTTATGCTCTAATTAATCTTATCTTGTTTTACATTTTACATTGTTCTTTATGACGCCTCTGGTAGCTAGGTGTATATGTGATGTAAAGCGCTTAAGAGTAATTATGAAATTATATAATGCGCTATATAAATGCTGCACTTTATTATTATTATTATACTAGTACCATCAGCCAAAAAAAAAGAAATTCTGCAGTTCTTTATTTACTATTTATTTCCCAACTGTTGAATTGGCAGTAGCCAATTTCATGGGAGTTAATGGATAGTTATGAGTCATGTTGGTAAGTATGCTTGTACAAGTTATGGTCAGCAAAAAAAAAAAAAAATAAACTGGGAATATTGAATTGATGTTTATCACCCATAGGTTTTTGGCTTTTTATTTCTCAACAATGATTTGATGAGCAGCCATATCTCTTGGAGTCAGTTAATTTGCTAATGTGGTGTGTACAGTCTATGATTATTTAATAATTTACATGCGTGTATTTTGCTGATTAAAAACAAAATCTTCATTTGCTCTTCTTATGTGGTTCGTTTTTAGACAGGACGTATCATGGTATTGCAATTATGTCTGTCCATCTGTCCTGCTTTGTTTTTGGCTCATAACTTAAATACTATGCGACCAAGAATCCTCAAACTTTTTCAGCTGATACATCTTGAGTAGAGAGAAGTTTGGTCGTTTTGACCTTTGATTATGACGATATGACCAAATATGGGGAAAATTGACTCATAACAGAACAATTATTTGGTCTAGAATCATCAAACATGGTGAAGTTAATGCATCTTTAGATGAAGGTGTGTTGTGCTTTAAATTAAGACCACTGTGACCTATAATTAAGATGATGTGGCCATATATGGCATAACCCTTTTTTGAGCTCATGTGGATATGAGTCTCAGAATCAACAAACATTGTCAATTTGTGCATCTGTATAGAAATGTGAATTGTAGCTTAAAATCAAGTCATTAAAACTTTTAAGATTTTAAGTATTTTAAAAAAATATTTTATTTTCATAAAATGTAGCTACATAACAGTTGAATACTTATTTTGATTCTAACATTAATGATATAGATATTAATATATGCAGTATTGTACTACAAAATTTGCAAAGACTCTACAAGCACATTACATAACAGAGGAATTGTCTCATGGGAATGATAATCTAAGGTGATGCGTGTTTCAAGTAGTTTAATCTGTCTGTCCAATTAAGATTCCATTAGCCCCATGGGAGTAAGCCATGGTGTTTCAGAATTCAACTGAAGATTGATTCATCTGTCCAGGTAAAGATTAATAAAGAGTATAATGTAAGAAACTTGTGGAAATAATGTCAAACATATAATTATTGGGCATTTCTTTGTACAACCCCAAAAAGGTCATCCATACCATGTGAAAGAAACTATCTAAATTTTTTGTGATAAAATAAAAATATGTGTTGGAATATTTTTGCCGTATACTTTATTTGATTGTCACTTTCATGCAGCAATCAAAATGAATGAATCAGACTGTATTTTACATCTTTTTCTGGCATGTCAAAGTAAGGACAAAATTACGTTTTACAATTTAATTATTTTCAATTTTTAATTACAACTTTTATAAAACTTTGTTATTGCTGATGATATATTTTTAAGTTTATCTGTACTAAGGAATTTTGATTTTGATTTAAGGAATTTGCACACCCATTTTGTCCTTTTCTATTTGTATGTTCACATTGCATTGGGCTGACGTTTTCCAGTGTTGAAAGTGCATAACATAAACCAATGTAATGATGCTTAATGATATCTACATCTAAATGTCATATATCTGTTTTCATTTGTTTGAAATGTATGAAACTTGGCAGCTTTGACACCATGGATGTGTACAGGGAATTATAGTGAGATATATTCTGCCTTTCAGGAAACTGTGAGGGTCTTATGGTGAAAACATTAGATGTAGATGCCACATATGACATTGCCAAGAGGTCTCACAACTGGTTGAAGGTATGACTTTTCTGAAACAGGATTTAAAAAAAAAAAAAAAAAAAAAAGAAAAAGCTTGTGTTGGGATTCAGAAAGATAAAAAGAATTAATCGATGAGGTTGCAATTTTCCACTTTTGATAATTCAGAAAGAGAAATTATTGAATATGTATTTGATATCTTCCCTTTTCATGTCAGCTCTGTGAATGTTTTTACAGTTAATTATCTTGCGTGGTTAGATATGCAGTGATATGCATTTGTACCAAAGTGCATCTAAATATTTTTTTTCCACATTATCAAAGTATGAGGCCCTCAAAGAGAATTATAAATAGCTAAAAATATTGACATAGGTACAGGAAGTTAATGGTGTGTTTCTGTGTCTGATGCGTCTCTGTGTCTGATGTAGTGATGTCTGTAAAGTTTAAGTGATACAGATACTGTAAGTTAAAGGAATCATCGCATGTTTCCAAAGTGTACAAAATTATATGCATTTTGTCTTCCTTATGCATATAGTAATTAATTCTAATAGTTCGTAACTAGTGTAAATCATATTATTTATCATACCCTGTTTATCATTTACACACCATGTACATCCAATTTTGCGACTGTGTGTACAAGAAAACAGAAATTGCCGTTACCAATTTTCTAATTAGTTTTTATATGCCCATCTAAGACGGGATGTATTATGTAATGGTGATCGTGTTCTTCCGTCTGTTTGTCAGTCCTGCTTCATGTCTGGCTTGAGATCTAGAATAATCTAACTTTGTCAGATGATGCATCTTGGGCAAAGGGTGAGTCGCACTTCAAAGTTAGGTCACTATAATGTGACTAAGATGATACGGCCAAATATGGCAAATACTGTCTGACTCATAACTGGACAATTTTTTTGTCTAGAATCATCAATAACAAGCACATCACAACAGGTCCTCAGTACCCCTTGCTTGTTGTAAGAGGCGACTAAATAGGGTGGTCCTTTAGATGAGACCACAAAAATCTAGGTCCCATGTTACAGCAGGTGTGGCACGATAAAGATCCCTCCTGTTCAAAGGCCCTGAGTACCAAGCATAGGCTTAAATTTTGCAGCCCTTCACCGGCAATGTTGATACGTAAATAATGTAAATAAAGCGCTTAGAGTAATATTTATAATGTTAGATAATGCGCTATATAAATGCCTTGTAATAATAATAATAAAAATATCTCCATATTAGTGAAAAATTCTTGAGCGGGACATTAAACAATATATAATCAATCAATCATCACAAAACAGAAGAATCTGTCTCATGGGAATGATGTTTCTAGCAGTTTAATCTGTCTCTCCAATTAAGATTCCATTAGCCCCTTGGGAGTAAGCCATGGTGTTTCGGAGTTCAGCTGAAGATTCTTACTTCATTTTGATAAGGGCTGAAGTACATCTGGCCAGTAAAAGATTAATTAATGAGTATAATGTAAGAAGGCTGTGGAATACTCACTCCTTTTCTTTGTACAGCCCAAAATAAGTAATCCATGCCATATGAAAGAAATTATTTAAATACATGTAATAAAATAAAAATACGTTTTGGAATATTTCTGTAGTTATTTGAACAATTCAAGAGATATATTGACAAGTCAATTGCAGTGTGCAATAGACCTATTACGAGGAATAATTTGATTGTACCTCAGACCTAAAAGCAAAGATATCGGTGCAGTCTTTGCACCAATTAAGTTTGACATGATTTTGTCATGCACTTTTGTTTATAATGAATAAACATCTGACATTGTGCTGTGTTGGTGCATTTATTTGCTGATGCTCTTGGATACACTGGTATCGTTGACAACTAATGCTGCTGTCACAGGTACATTTCTATCAATAAGAATAGATAAAAATGATATTTAAAGCAGTAGTGAAAATACTTTATTTTCATAAAGCAGTATTATTTTCTTTCTTTTTTTCTTTTCTTTTTTAAATTGTGATCTACGCGTTAGGAAGTGGGAACACAGCATTAAGAACATTCTGTACTTGATTTAATAATAAGATAAAACATTATGATTGAATTAATGTTAGGAATTTTAATATTTTTCAATTCTTTATTTTAATTTTATTTTTTATCTTTATTTTTTATAAATGTACAAGTTGATCGAAACTGATACTACAAGTATATGTTGTTACAAGGTCAGTTTTTATTCCCAAGGGCATGGTAAATGGTCTACGTCCTTTCTTCTGATGGCTAATACAACCTAAAACTGCTCAAAACACCCTAATGTAAACCGCAAGCCATTAATATGATAATTGACTTGTTTTGTTGATTAACTGTTTATGAAATAGTTGACAATTGTTTTTGAAACTTCTCAGTCTAGGTTGCATCTGATGTCACGCATAATGGCACGTAAAATATCGAAAGTAAATATGCATATCGCAAAATTTGAACTATAGCAAAATATTTTATTTAAAACACATTTGAAGTCATTTTGGGCATTCAAAGAATTTATTTTACTTTTAAAAAAAATTAATTAATTAAAAAAACAAAAAAAAATTGAAATTAAAAAGTTTACAAACCTGATGTGTCCTTTCATGTTGTGTTTCTGTGTAGCTAAAGAAGGATTACTTGGATGGAGTGGGAGACACGTTGGATTTGCTCGTGATGGGGGGTTTTCTCGGGACAGGAAAGAGAACTGGACGATACGGAGGATTCCTTCTGGCCTGTTACGATGAAGAAAATGAAGAGTTCCAATCCATATGCAAGGTAGGCGATGTGTATTTGTTGGAAGATCGTTAACATAGACAGGGTTTTTTGTGTATTTGTTGGAAGATCGTTAACATAGACAGGGTTTTTTGTGTATTTGTTGGAAGATCGTTAACATAGACAGGTTTTTTTTAAATGAAGAGGGATAATATTGAAACGTAAGAAATTAAAGGATTTGGAATTATCACAATCTACTTGTGAATTAGAACACTTTGTCTGATACAGTATTGCGTTAAGTGACAACACATTTAACTGACACAATTGAATAATATGAATGAAGAGTTTCTCTGGTTCCAGCCCGCCCACTTTCTCGCTTCTCGCTTTTTGAGACAGAAAAGAAACATCGATTAGTGTGTAGTGGAATATTAGGTAGGGTTTGTCTAAGAATTAAAGGTGTGGGGGGGAAAACCTACACACTGTGATTTTAGATGTGTACAGGTAGTTGGAAAATAGACTTAGAAATCGTGACCCTCTAGAGACTTTTGAAATGAACCTCTAGGAGAATTTTGGAAATTGTGATTCTTTGAGAGAAATTTTCAAAATCAGGAGCCTGCAAGAATGTGTTTGATCTCTGATTATTGTTTTAGGCTCATAAGTCATGAAGGGTCTTCAGCTACTGACATTAAAATGACCTTGAATTCATAGTTTTGACGATTCCAAAATGGATGAAATGAAATTCATTTTATTTTTGTTTGAGCAATGATTTTAATATAAATTTTGTAATTTCTCTTGTTAGTTGTAATTTGTGGAATCGGATAGTGTATTTATATTCATTATTTTCACAATGTTGATAAGTCTTGCTAGAAATGTGATGAACAAAACTGATGAATGAAAATGTGCTTCGAATGTCTATTGGTTTGGAGATAATTTGTTATAATCATCACAGATTCTTTGAGTTCCAGATAAATAATTTGAAGACTTTCTCTGCATTAAGGTGGCTCACTACACCTTGAAAGAGTTTCCTCATTCAGCACGTAATGATTTAATGATGAAAAATATGAATTATAAACAAGTATATATGTTTAAAAGACAGAAAATGTGGAATTTTAGATTTTAAAAAACTATGATTTTTAAAAATTTATCAGTAAATGTGAATAAAATCCTCTAGCAGATTTGAACTTGGGATCTGCAGTTCAGTAGCCTGATACTTTAACCTCTGAGCCATGATGATAGACAACAAAATCGAGCAATACAATTTCACATAACATTTAATCGCCATCTTGTTATGTAGTGTCACAAAGAATATAAGCCTTGGTGTAGTGAGCTACCTGATGTTATTTGTGGTTGTCTTCTGTACAGATTGGAACGGGCTTCACTGACGCATCCTTAGAGACACATGCTAGCTTCTTCAAGGACCATGTGACAGAGAAGCCGAAGCCATACTACCGGTTTGATTCCTCAGTGGAACCGGACCACTGGTTCGATGCAGTGCAGGTTTGGGAGGTGAAGTGTGCAGACCTCTCCATCTCCCCTACACACATGGCTGCAGCGGGAATTGTAAGTAATATAGAATAGTAAAGGTGTCTTTTTATTAATGTCCAGATCTGAATAAGTATCAAATTTTTGGTTGTCTATACTTTTACCTGCCCAAGAAAATGTACTAAAATAGAGGCAGCTTCTTTGTATGTGAAATTGCATGATTCGCAAAATTGAATTAATGCCGTTTTTCTGTTGTAATGAAATCTAGCGATGATTTCATGGTTAGAAAAACGTCATTTTAACAAATTTGCAACTTCATTTTCATTCAATAGAAAATAAACAAACAATGCTGTTTTAAAATACACCACTTTAGAAGTGTGCAGAGTTGCTGCAATCTCCCAAAACTTGTATTTAGGTATCCTAACCACAATCACAGGATGTTCAGTGCTGCTTGATGCAGTCACACAAAAAAGCGTAGCATAAGCAACAACACTAACATCATAGGTTCTATCCCCAGATATGTCCTAGGAAGCTTAGGTCAGGATTTTTATGCCTCTGTCACTAAAGAGATAATGAAGAAATAGTAAAAATATGGTGACATCATTTATAAAGCTTCTTAAGAACCACTGGACCAGGAAAGACAAAACTTATGTGAAAGATTCCTTAATGAGTGGAGATTCAAAATTGTTCAAATCATGGCCACAGGGGGTAGGATGGGGCCACAATAGGGGATCAAAGTTTTACATGAGGATATATTGGAAAAAATCTTTTTAATGTTTTTTCTTTTATTACCAGAAGGGCCATGATTTGTCATAATGCAAGCATCCTCAGGTATTGCAGACTGAATTTTCTTCAAGTCATGGCCTGTGGGTAGGATGGGGCCTCAATAAGAGATTAAAGTTTTACAATGGAGTACATATAATCTCTGAGAAGTTTCTTATTTAAGTGCACTGATTAGGTACATTAACATGGAAACATTCCAGTGTAGTGCAGATTCATAACTCCATGTGACAGTGTTGGGGTCAAAGTATGCAGTCAAAATGTGTCATAGGATTAAAGAGAGTAATGATCAGTCAAAAAAAAAATGATCATTTAAATCTCTTCTATAAAAAAAACCCCCAAAAAACAGCAGGGCCAAGGTGACTCAGATGAGCTTTGTGGCCCATGGGACTCTTGTTTTACTAGATTTTGGTGATTAAAAAAAAAATCAATCCTGAATTTAAAAAAAGAATTTTTCATCACATTTTTTCTGACGTCACAATTTTTCATCACATTTTTCTGACCAACTACTTGAGTTTGGATTTTTTGTTTGTATGCTATAACTTACACAAGTAACAGTGTAATGTGAATTTTTATGATATTTTTTATCTTGCTACGCCTCTTGGGGCTGTTTCAGATGCCCTACCTCTAAACTTTCTTTCAGAAATAATTGTGAAAATCTTTTACTGTTCTATTACCCAATACCCCTATTTTATTTACTGTCATTATACACCTTACTGTGCCAGTCTTATTGTAGGAAAAAGTCCAAAAAAAATCTTAGCAGTAGAAGTATGACAGATCAATATGCAAAAATATACAAATTAACAGAGGAAATTTGGTCTCCGATGTGACCTAATGAATCAGCTAGTGTTTATTACTGCTTCTATGCATGAAGAAAGATACATGTTCTTGAATCATGTTTTTAGTGCAAATTAGGACAGAATTGTAATAAATCACAGGTAGATACAATTTATGTCTGTTGTAATGGAATTTCAATATCCTCTAGCATGCTAAGATTACAACCTTTGAACAAACCATGACACAAAAACAAGACCCAGCATACCCAGGTTTTATTTTATATCCTTACAAAATATCGCATCTCGATGCATTCAATGAAAAGAATCCCTCTTTATATCGAAAATCATAAATTGTATATATTTTTGACTTCTTAAAATCACACAAATACTGTGAAATGACATTTTGAATCATATTTCAAATCTAATTTCACCATAAATTTCCATGACTTGATAATATCAATTATATTTTATACATTAGATCAATTAAAAGTTGAATTTTTGCACCTGTTCTCAGTGTATGGTCATGGAGCCTGTTCTTTCATGAATCAAAATGTGTCAGTTTTAAATGGTTGGTTAATTGAATATTGTTTGATGTCATGCTTGAGAATATTTTTTACTCAATTATGGAGACGTCGCCATTGCCGGTGAAGGGCTGCAAATTTAGGACTATGCTCAGTGCTTATGGCCTTTGAGCAGGGAGGGATTTTTTCGTGCCACACCTGCTGTGACACAGGATCTCGGTTTTTGCAGTCTCATCTGAAGGATCACCCCATTTAGTCAAGTCGTACGACATTTAAGGGGTTCTGAGGACCTATTCTAACCAGGATCCCCACAGGATTTTTTAGATGGTGTTTTTTCTACTTAATTTGCCTGTCATATTATGCTCATTTAATTAGCAGAAATCTCCATGCATTGGCCAATTTTGCCATGAGGACAGAATTAACAAAACAAATCAAAACTCGCGCAGCTACAGAAATATCTCACCAAACAGGACACCCAACAAACAACTCCAATATGACAGAATTAACAAAACAAATCAAAACTCGCGCAGCTACAGAAATATCTCACCAAACAGGACACCCAACAAACAACTTCAATATGACAGAATTAACAAAACAAATCAAAACTCGCGCAGCTACAAGTTGTTTACAAGTCTACATGTATTGTGTGTATTGTTTAAAGTGCATCTACAAAGTAAACATGAGATGATTAAGCAAGTCAAATGATTTATTGAAGTACAGTGTCTAAACCATGTCCTTTCAAAGGATATATTGAATTGCAGTGGTTATGGTTTCTGACTCTTTTTTAAAAAGGCTTTGTTGAATACTTGGGCATGTCACTTTAACGGACCGATTTCCGTGAATGTGATATTTTAATACATGTACAGTGTTATAAGCAACCTCAAATTAAACAATGTTGTGACACAAAGAAATGGAGACTAACTGGAATTTATAATTTAAACAAAGTTATGGCGGAAAACATTAACATGAATGTGTGTTTGTATATTTGTGAAGTATTTAAAAATTTATCTGAGACATGGGGCTGAGGTTTACTGCCACAGTAAGGTTTCTAGGGTTGATTAGGTCCTAATCTCTGTAATAGTAAGGTTTCTCAGAAGAGAGATTGACCAGAGTTTAAATATGCATGTCTACCCCTTTTTGCATCAGAATTTGTCCACATTTTAGGTGGATCCAGAGAAAGGCATTTCCCTGAGGTTTCCACGGTTTTTGCGAATCAGAGATGACAAGAAACCAGAGGAGGCAACTTCAGCTTCGCAGGTGAGTATTATTATGAATTCCTGTATTGCGGAGACCTTACAGCTGAGATCCGGTGAAAGCATTCATCCATCTGATTAAAATGGGAAATTTTGGTGCCATAGTAGTTGATGTTTTCAAAAGAAGAAAGATTTGCAATAAAGTGACATTTGCATTAATGCATCACTTCGGTGGAGTTAGATGATCTCTGGCTCTCACTGCACTTAGACAGAAAAATCAATGTCTTTATTGCATGAATCAAATCAGTCTGTCTATTGACTGCGATAAATATGTCCCACTACAAATTAGTTTACAGTTACGACATCGAATTAGAAGGGGGGGGGGGGTAAATGATTAGAATAAAGTGGGTGCTTATTAGGAGCTCTGAGTCTCTATGGTGAGTTGTATTCTGTGCTCATCAGCAATTGAATAATGTCCATTAATCTGAGCATTTTCAGCTTCTCACAACACAACCACTGTTAAGTGATTCAGTCTTTACTGTGTGAATAAACAGTCCTACTAGTACTGTGATCTAACATTGTATTTAGCCTGTGTAACTGGTTCTCTTGTCACTTTCTGATTTTCAGGTAGCAGAACTGTATAAAAACCAGCAACAGATTCAAAATCAACAAAAATCCGAAAAAGAGGAAGTTGAAGACTTTTATTGAATACGAGACTTTAATAATAATAGATTGTATAAGATTATATTGTAACTTATTTCTGATACCAGCAATAAATTTTTACACCAGAAAATGTGTTTCCAATGATTAGAGTTCTTTCTCTTTGTAAGAGGAATTCATTTGATGTATACTCACACTCCAATTAGCATTTACACATTTGATTTATACTCACACTCCAGTTAGCATTTACACATTTGATATATACTCACACTCCAGTTAGCATTTACACATTTGATTTATACTCACACTCCAGTTAGCATTCACACATTTGATTTATACTCACACTCCAGTTAGCATTTACACATTTGATTTATACTTGCACTCCAGTTAGCATTTACACATTTGATTTATACTCGCACTCCACTTAATATTTACACATTTGATTTATACTTGCACTCCAGTTAGCATTTACACATTTGATTTATACTCGCACTCCACTTAATATTTACACATTATGTCACAAAGAATGGAAGGGGGGGGGGGGTGAATGTGTGATGGAGAAACTCCGTCACTGTCTATCATGCATTACTCTCCATTTTTATACACCCCCTTAAAATGTGGGCATATGCTGTACAGCTATCGTCCGTCTGTTGCCTTTACTTTGTCTTCACAACTCCTCCTAAACCCTTGGGATATTTTAATGAAACTTGGTACATAAAAAGATATCACAATGTTTAGATTACAAGTGGAATCCTGTCCCAAAATTTTTGAAGGAGGTATGGCCCTTGAACTTGGTGGTTTTTTGTTTGTTTGTTTTTATTATTTTTTTTTTTTTTTCAGTTTGTTTTGTAGGTCAATAACATATGCAGGCATATCATATACTAGTTTAGCAGTGCTGGAAATTTTTTTTGGTACAGAAGCTCCACCCCATCTTCTGGTAGAGGATTTGGGTACAGAAGCTCCACCCCATCTTCTGGTAGAGGATTTGGGTACAGAAGCTCCACCCCATCTTCTGGTAGAGGATTTGGGTACAGAAGCTCCACCCCATCTTCTGGTAGAGGATTTGGGTACAGAAGCTCCACCCCATCTTCTGGTAGAGGATTTTGCAAGGGAAATACTGTTAAGGTGATCAAACGAAACCGACAAACGGTGTCAAGGTTATTTCTAGGTCTGTACCAAAAACAAATCAAGGTTATGTACAGAAACAAACTTCAAGAACCCCATCTATATCATTTATTTTTAAAATTTCCCCTCAGTGATTTTGGTACAGTGCTTAGATATAACCAACAATTGAATTTGTTTAAATTCCCTCCTGATATTATTGCTAACTCCTGCCCAAAAATTACGTAGTAGGAGCGTGCCAGAAATTCATCAGACAAATTTATGTTCATACAATGCGATTGTGCTGGATTTGTAGTGATAGTGCGTATATATATAATTACAGAATTTCAATGTCAATTTGTATAAAAAGCATATGACCTAGAAATAACCTTGACACAAAACCCAAGATTTTTCTGTTTGTCAGAAGAATGTATACATTCTATCGTTTTGCAGACAATATAACATTTCAACATATCCAATGAATACGAGAAAAATCCAGCTTTAACAATCTGAAAGTGGGTGTTGTGGATTGTTTTTGTGCTGGATTTGTAGTGATAGTGCGTATATATATAATTACAGAATTTCAATGTCAATTTGTATAAAAAGCATATGACCTAGAAATAACCTTGACACAAAACCCAAGATTTTTCTGTTTGTCAGAAGAATGTATACATTCTATCGTTTTGCAGACAATATAACATTTCAACATATCCAATGAATACGAGAAAAATCCAGCTTTAACAATCTGAAAGTGGGTGTTGTGGATTGATTTTGCGTGGGTGTTGTGAAGATTTTGTCTGGGTATTTGGGGGGGGGGGGGGGTGAACATTTTGTATATGTAGTTTGGACATTTGGGGGTGGGTGTGGTGTGAATATTTTGCATACATCTTTAAAATTTGTACACTCTTGACACAACATTATGGGTTTGGAATTTTTGGATCCTGATAAGGTAGTAGAACTTTCTGTGACACACAGTAACTTTAGAATTTAAAGTTAATGCTTGGATTCTTTGCTGTCCGTCTATCAACACTTTTTAGCACAAGTGAACTTTTCTGGTTGTCCATCTGTCTGTAAACTGTCACATTTTTTACTTCTTCTCCAGAACCACCAAGCCATTTTCAATCAAACTTGGTAAAAATCATCATTGAGGGAAAGGGATTCAAGTTTGTACAAATGAAGGACAATGATTTTCTCAAAGGGGAAGTAATAGCAAAAATTCACTACAAAATTATAGAAATTTTCGTGATAATCATTGATCCCGTTTCTATCAAACTTCGTACAAATCATCCTTTGGTGAAGGGCCATTACCCCTTTTAAATGGGGAATAATCACAAAAATAGGGTGGGCTAATTTAATTACCTTCTCAAGAACCACTGGGCCAAAAACGTTCCAATTTATATGGAAGCTTCCTGACATAGTGCAGATTCAAGTTTGTTAACATCATGCCCCTCCAGGGATAGGGTGGGGACACATTAGGGGATCAACATTTTACAAGCAATTACATAGGGAAAATCTTTAATGTGTGCCAAGGTGAGTGGTGTGGCCCATGAGCTTCTTGTTATTGCACATGATAATATAAGTTTCCTTAATACTTGGATTAGGCAGAGGAAGACCCCTTTCAATTTTTAGGTTTATAGTGGACCCTTTCTGATGAAGAATAGAAGTATATTTAGTTGGTGTGATATTTCATTCACACGCACACACAAATGTGTGAATGCATATGAATGTGTGTGTGTACATATCTATCTATATATATATATATATTAGGCCACCCACTTTCAGGTTGATGAGACTCTGCAGGTTATGATAGAGTTTTACAAGCCTGGCATCAGATGT
Organism: Ostrea denselamellosa; assembly: GCA_024699665.1. Lineage (NCBI taxonomy): Eukaryota > Metazoa > Mollusca > Bivalvia > Ostreida > Ostreidae > Ostrea > Ostrea denselamellosa. Next base: position 3,037,666 of record JAMZEH010000035.1, on the reverse strand, counting down.
AAGCTCACCAATTTGTGATTAATTTCTTTCTCCAGAATCTCAGCCCTTGTATGGAGAATTGATTATTATAATGGATAGTTATATAATTGTTGATTGTAATTGATCCCCCCATGAAAGACAGCAGCATGCAACACGAGCTTGTTCTCTGAATGCTGCTGTACAGTTAAGTCTAGAGACGTAAAAATATTATTGTTTTTTGTATCTCAGGATTAATCACAACTTGTTATATTAAAAAAAAAAGCCCCCCCCCCCCCCCCCCCCCCTTACGGAAATTGATAATTTGTTTGGAGAATGATTTTATTATTAAACATTACAAATGGGTCTGTCGGTCTGTTACCCTGAGGTAAGCTTGTCCCATCATAGGTAAACATTGTCACAGGCTCGGTCCGGATTTGTTCTGATTGGTTTAAATGGCGGTGGACGATAACTTCCTCTTGTAATCAATGACTGGGTTTATCAATCTGACAATAGTTCAGGATGACAGGATATTGAAATCGAGACAACGAAATCAGCTTCGAGTTTTGTAAGCCTGACTGCAAGGATAAACAGGAAGTGAAGAGGAAAGCCAATTGGAAATGAATTTGACAAGATTTTTGGAGCATATAAGATTTGACAGGTCTGCTCAGTGCTCACTATTTTCTGCCCTCCAAGTTTGTCGGGAATCTATCCGCTGCTTAGTTCTCTAAACTCTCTGGTGGTGTCTTGGCAGTGTTCAAAGACATAAAAAAAAAAACCAAACAAAACAAAAATAAGGTTTCATTCTTAGAAATGTTATCTTTGAAGAGGTGAAATCCAATAGCAATGAATGAGCGCGCCAGGCCTGGTCTTCATTGATTATACCGTTAAAGGACGATCTATATAGCGCAAGGAAGAAAAAAAAAACTATTTCTGTCGCCATATTCTTGTCTCTATACGCTTTATAAAATCGTGTTCTATTGACGTCATAAAACCCTTTCTGGTATTGAGGACACTGTAAGATAGGAATGGCTTGGTTAAATGCGCCTGTAATTTATTGTTATTGACAAGATCAAAACTGTCACATTAACAAGTACTGTTTCACTTTGTCGGGTCTCAGCCGAAAAGTACTCGTATCTCATAAATCCGGCGAGGACACGGATAATAGTTTTAACAAATTTTTTTTTTCTTTTCTAAGCTGCAGTGATTTAATACTCATTGGTTAGGGACTGGAGAAAAAACATCGTGATTGCGGGGCTTTTAGCCAATTTCATATAATACTCGCATTTAAACACTTTCTCTGTATGAGATCCGGGTATGGAGTCTGGCGACGGATCAGACAATATCCGGTCGCGTGCCGGGGAGAGAATTGTTAAGTATGGAGGCCCCAGTCGGCGAGGAATGAAATGGTTGATTGAAGCAACATGACACTACTCGAGAACACCTGCTCAACCTCAAAATCCCCAACAAATCCGACCAATGGACTGTATTTATATTTTTTTCTCAGCAGTCCCAGACTAATACCACAAGCTTCGCGCAAATGACGTCATGACATGGCCACAAGAACTTTGAATCATTAAAGAATTATTCGTTTTTCAGTATATATCGTGACTTTGTTAAACCCGCTGTCTTTGATAGTGTAATGGAAATGTTGCAGCACGTAAACAATGGGATTGTCTGTGGAGACGGAAGATCGCTTTCCATCTGGTGAAAATGCCCCGCACTCCGCAATCATAAATATGTAAACGTGACAGACATTTGAGTTTACGAAGGTTTCGTTTGTAGAAAACCAATACTTACAATTTCACGAGAAATGACCACTGGAATACTAGATTCCGTCGGGATATGACAAGAAATTGATTGTTTGGAATATGTCTGAACTTAAATTGAACGTGAATATTCAATATCTAGATCAGGGGAAAATTCGGATCATATTTAGGCATATGATGTATTTCATTTGATTTAAGCCATCATGGAGCCCCTATAAGCGATCAAGCTAGACTTAATTAGAAAATGACACGTGCATGCTCATTTATACATTAATCTGAGTGAGTACAAATGATGGGCTCTATTGTACTGAACATGGGGGTTTGTTTTTTTTTTTCGTTTTTTTTTTTTTTTGAGGTTACTTGAAGTATTCAGTATGGAGACTTCTGTATTAAACAAATATTACGGGACATCGACAGTTGTAGCCGTTGGTGGTGGGTTCCGATATTAGACGAAAACTTTCCCTTTATCTCGCCAACCTCTCGGCCTAAGGAAGTTAATTTGGTACATTAGCCACATGCTATTGTGTATAGTCTAGAGGCAATCATAGGTTTATGACTGCTTTGTGACATCACAATGCCAAACTAACCAATCGTGTCTGAATAAAGCAGTCAGCTCTTTGTTGGCTGCAGCATTGTGGTGACTGACGACTACGGATATTAAATGTAAAACATATAGTAAACATTGATTATTATTTAGCTCACTTGAGCCAATTTTTTTTTTTTTTGAGAGAGAGAGATAGAGAGCTCATGACCACCATCCGATGGCGTACAGTGTACATAAACTTTCTGGAATATGGGTCGTATATTGGGCTATTATTTTGAAAATTTGGTCCATAGTATCATTGTGACAAGGGCTTTACCATGCAAGAAACGATGGTTGTAGCCCCTAATCAAAGGGGTATAGTTAAGAGAATGAGTAAAAAGTAGTTAGTGGTGGTTAACCCCCCCCCCCCTCCCCAAAGAAAAGAACCACAGATACCTGATTTTTGACCAAACTGACACAGAAGCATCAAACTGTAATGTAGACTGTTCGTGGCACTATCCAGGGTAAAGGGCGCAGAAATTAAAGTTGTCTATATCCGTCTTCATTGTAACTTTGCAACTGAAGAATGACATTGGGGATCTTGTTCCAAGGTCATAATCAAGCAAATTTAAAGTTTCTTTTTTGTCAAAGCTCATGCTTAATACACAGTGATTATGGCCACATGAGTGTTATGACCTTTGAACTTTATTCAATTGCATGAGCAAGGTCACTAGTGAAATCTAGGTCATTGATTTGTAATAAAGTGAAGGCAACCAGTAAACGGCGTTTAATTTATAGTAAATATTCTAAGTAATAGAGAGTAATTAAATATTCATACTTGCTCAAAATTTTTTTATAGCAAGGTGATATTGCAGTATAAAATGTTAGAATGGTTGTCTCGTATTTGATAGGGGCCTCCGTGGCCGAGTGGTTAGGGCATCACAAAGCCTCTCACCTCTGTCGGCGCGTGTTCGAATCTCGGCCGCGGCGTTATGTGAGCAAGTTTGCCAGCTCACTTGCGGAAGGTCGGTGGTCTCTTCCCAGGCACATTTGTATCGGGGTTCTCTCCTCCACCAACAAAAACTGGACGCCACCAGATAACTGAAAAATTGTTGAGTGTGGCGGAAAGCAATAAATAATCAATCAATCGTATTTGATACAAGGAATGCTTATGAAAAGATTGTGGGTTATGACCTTCATAATGGTCGTTTGCAAAAGTGAAGTTTCCAGTAAAAAGAATTAAGAAATACTTGTCCTGTCCGCAAATTTGTAATACAGAGAGTGGCTCGTACTTTGAAGACTGGGTGCTTTTGGACAAATAGTTGTACGGACCTCCACTACTAAAACGATTACTTTGATTGGACAATATTTTTAAATTATTCATGAGACCGAGCTAGAAGGAATTAATGGCCACACGGGTGAAGGAGAGAGGAACGACGCGTAATTAACCGTGGGTTTCCGACGATGCCTCCCGCACAAACAACTTTCTGAGGAGGGGTGTTTTTGATTTCGCCATATCTGGCTTTTCGTCCATCTATTATTTGGACAATTAATTGGTTTGACTTGGTTCAGTGTAGATTAGAGTTGAGACTAAAGAGCTACATGTATACCGTGTTTACTCGGATTATCATTTCCTCCTTTTTACACTGTGAATGTTGACAAAACTCGAGGCCAAGGGAATTTAGTGTAGCCTGTAACTTGTAAGCAGGTCAAACATGAAGAAGTGAAACTCTAGCTGGGGGGGGGGGGGGGGGGGGGGGGGGTTAAGGGCAAGTCTAGTTGATTATCGTAAATGTGGAAGTAACGTTAGACGTCTGGTAGTAAGCTTTTGGGTTCACAGAAAATACGGGACGCTTTGGATAAATTATACCGTTAATTGTCAAATTTTCGAACTCGGAAGTCTCAATAGATTTGAAATTCTCTTAAAAGCCGAGAAATTGATTATACTTCACTTTTATTTCAGTGTGGGTTATCTGACCTTGAAAGTGAAGGTCAAGGTGATGTAATATTATTTCGGAATTCAATATGTATAGATAGGTTTTTCTCCTATAGATACGAAGTTCGGTTTATTGTAAAGTGTTTCGAATCTTGCTCTTAATAACGCCAACCCTGCTTTGGGATAATATAAGGATAATAGCATAAAAGATTTAGCATTTCAGATGTATAATTCATACGAGAGGTAATACTTGGAGTGTTTGGAGGTGAATAAAAAAAGTCGTGCTGTATGAAACACCAATTACATATAAAACAGGAAAGCAACTTGCCGAAAACGTCAAAGGAACCAGGCCGCGGAAGATATGAGGAAATCGTTTTATTTTTTTTATTATAATCATCATCACTTCTTTTTATCAGATCGGACAAACTGACGATATGAATTTTGTGCATCACTACAGGATGAAGAGTTAACTGTGACGTCATACTTTAATTTTTAATCAAGATATCTTTTATTCAGCAAAATTAGTAAAGACAATTTTACGCAGAAGGTAAACGACTTTACAAGGCATTTTATTTGTCTAGACTCAACACCCTTTATCACCTCATGACCACTTAAATATATTACTAATTGTGTGAATCCGCAGAAATAGTCTTGAATCCACAAACACTGTGCACCCTTTAATTTCACGAATTGAACCCGAAACAAACGCAGTACAAATTGTCAACTATACTGTTTATTACATTTTATATACGCTTGATATATCTGTCTAGAGATTATACATATCAAACGCTAAAATTAACAGTAACTTCAATCCCCCAATTAAACACTTGCACTGCAGTAATTTTTGGAAGAAATCATTAAAAATATATATATATATTTACATTAATCCCACAGAATCGCATGTACATTTAAAAACCCCATACCAGGATAGACCTGTAATAAAGTTGGAATCAAGGATATGCACTCCTTTCCACTTATAACCTCCAAAACCTTTAGCATTAATCGATTGGGGGGAGGCGACCTTAGTTACTTCAAAACTAATTTACATACTTTCAAGAAATATTGCCTACATGAATTGCATGTCATTTTTATATAAAAATTCGCTGGACATTTATTACAGTAGATGAGGATAAATTTGTCCTTGGTGAATTTTTTTTTAGCTAAAAATACCAAATAGTTCTCCTAAACAGATGTGCTATTATCTCATATTACGTGAATATCTACTATGTATAATATAAAGCCTTGTGTAAGATATATTACAAATTTTGTTTGTATCTCTCTATTTGTGACATTTATATACGCCATCTGTAACGTAGCCGTCTGTAACGTAGCTTTTATTACTGAAGGTCGATAAGGAGAGGTTACTATGGCAATCCATAATTACCCAGAAACCTTCATTGATACTTTCTTATTGTGTTGCAAGCACTGCCAGCTAAAGCATCAGTATTGATAAATAAAAATTCATTAACCTTTTGATTTGACCTTTACAATTCCTTGCTCGAATGTAGACGGAAATAAAAAAAAAAATTGTTATCATGTTTTTGTGTTTACCGTGTCTTATTTGATGGTCATTCACTGTCCAGCGTGACACCCAATTTGATCATCACCTATATGACCGCCACTGTCTCGATAAATATGCAATAACACGGAATCCTGGAGATAATTGGACCAATCTTAGCGTCTTTAAACAGGACAGAATATATTGCGAATCGATGTGTTATTCTGACAACTGATTTGCAATTCTTGTTTCCGTCTTGAGGTTGGCCGTTTCCGCGAATTGCACTTTCTTTATATATGAAAATTAAAAACAGCAATGATATGGCTAACATAACATGTACATATATTTTTGAACAAGTCAGTGTCAGTGCGCTTTAGTTCAGTGGTATATGTAATGTATATGGATACACATGTACTGTATTATTTGGATAGCGATGCGTGATATACCGGGTTAGCTGAATAGCCCACTACAAGCCTAGAACCTGTGACCCGAGACTCGAGCCTAAGGCCCTGGTCGCACCAATCCTAGGTTGCATAATGAAATCTGATTATGTATACGTGTAATTTTGTGTAACTAAGGTACAAAGTGGGATCGAAATTAATCGATGAATAATATATTTCGTTTTGATTTTTATTTATCTAGTGTGTATTCGCATTTCTATTTACAAAGGTGACGGTACTCATCTGTCGTCGACTTATAGTTTGCTGTTACTTTTACAATAAACGAGTACTTCTCAAACGGTGTACAATCATGTTATCTGTGCTGACGGGAAGAACATCCTAAAAGTCTTTTAAAAATTTGGAGGAATGACACACCAGAGAAAATTGATATGGATGAAAAGTGGAGGATACAAACATAATATTTTGAAGATGAAAACTTTCAAAAAAAAAAAGATAAAGAAATTGTAGTTTTATATCAGAAATAATTTAAACTTCTGCTGGACTCTCACCCACAATCTAGAGATTAGCAATCGACACTTAACCGACCCAGATAAGCAATGAAATTTAAAATCAATATACAAATATTGCTGATATACGTTATATTTTCATTCATGTTTTAAAGTGAAGTCAATCAGTATAACGGTGTGCTGTACCTTTTGGGGTAAAAAGATGCAGCATTCTAAGTGAACTGCAGGCAATACAAAATCCCCCAGCGGTAGGATAATTCAGTCGAAAGTAGGTCAAGCGTATCGAAACTCAAACTATCCAAGACAAAGCCATGTATAAAATTTCATTTGAATATCTTAATCCAATGCGGAGAAAAGTCCATAAAACCTCAAGCGGAATGACAGATTTATGGACGGATAGACCGAGGGTAAACTAAGAGTCCCCTTCGGCAAAGCCGGTAGGTTACTGAAAAAAAATCACACCTGAAGAACGAAATCTAAAAATACCAATTTTATTACAAACTTAAAAATATGTAGCAATATAAACAATACATTTCTCAAACATAGAAGGCCATGGAAATGAACGATTATTGCACAACGATCACACCCACCTAACTGGACCGACAGAGACAGGTGCTCGTTTTGGCGTGGGATCCCACTGGTCAATATATATACTTATCAGCACTCAGGACGGATTCCTAGCTAGGAACGAGAGATATCAGCAAGCCGCACTTATTGCTCCCAATGGACATACAAAGGTGAAAAAAAAAGGTTAAAAATTAGCAGTTTCGGTGTTTCCCCAGGAATCCTAGGTTAATAATAGAAACTTTTTCAATTCCTTTTTTTTTCCCAGTTATGATATAGGTATCTATTCACAACTTTTTGTTGCATTACATTAATGATAGTAAAATCGGGATTTGCGGGTAAAACACCGAGTCATGGTGGTATTGATAATTAAAAGGCTACAGCAGTAATTAGAACCAGTGGCAAAAACACCTGTCTGTGTGGCCAGGTAACATCAAATAATGAACATGGCGTGTATAAATAGGTTCTATCAAAATGACGCTGGACATTCCGTAGAAAACCTAATCCCCCATCTGTATATACATATACCATAATAAAAATACGAATATATATAATCTTCTGTACGAACGTTCTCTTGAAAAAATTATAACTAATATAAAAATAATTTAACTGCTTAGCTATATAACACATGATATAATGTGAAATATCTAATAAAAAACAATAAATCTCCACTATTTCGCATTTGTAGAATATATCGCTCTACTATGGGACTGTAATACGATAATTGATGCCCTCCAAACTTCATGTAAATAAATACTATGTGACACAGTCACGAATGGCTGCATAACCAAACCCAGATACAACCATGAATATCGAGATGGGTGATAATTATTGTCTCATAGCACAGATGAACACCGAAGGTCTGTGACGAATATTAGAAGTCTCTAAAAAAAACGTCTACGTTAAACACGTCGTGTGTCGTCGTCGTCTTCCGGTCTATCCGCTGCATCCGTTCTAGTTAGCCAATAGCATGTGAGGAAACTGAGCGGTATAGGAAAGGTTTACATTTATCCCATCCATGAACGACTTATCCGCGTCTGGTGACACGGTTGCGGAATTTGCGGGAGATACCATTGGAGACGAAGTCGACATGAAGTCATTGAAGTGACCAGGCGCGTAGCCTTGACTGGACATTGGTGACCTGATGACTCCGCTCTCACTGAGTGGTGAAGATGGACTACTTCCATGCTGTGGCGAGTGAAGCAGGTGTTTTTGTTGTAGCTGTTGGTGATGGAGTTGTTGCTGGGACAAGAAAACGCGGTTTTTCTGATCCATGTAAAATTCGAGGCGTGGATCTCTGGGAGATAAGGAGCGGGGTCTTTGTGGAGAACAATAGCCAGTGGTAGGAGGGTGAAGCACCGACGACCGCTGCCGGAAGTAGTTGCCTAGCTCTGTTGGCGAGAGACGTGTGGGTCTTTTGGCGTTAGTTTTCAGTTTTGTGGATCCGAATTTTGTTTGGGCAAATGATGCTGCTGTAAATCGAGGTACAGCGTTTTCTTTTGACACATGTGTGGCTGGCGGCGTGGGTCTGGATACTGTAGAACTGAACAGGGATCCTGACGGTGAAGTGGACGCGCTGGCCGACCACCCTTTTGACGACGTCGGCGATGACGGAGATAACATTACAGGCGATAAACAGAGATTGTTTAGAGAAGCCGACAAATTGTCGATTGGTTTGAAACACTGAGCATCAGGATTGAATGTACGTCCCGCCGCCTGGACCTCGCGATCAGCGGTTTCTTCGGTACTCTCATCCTTTCTATCACTGTATAAAATTTTTATTTGACCCTTTTCGCCGATACGATATGAAACTTCTGCGGGGTCTATCCAGATAGTAAGTTCTGCTGGCAAATATGTCTTGACTTCCTCCAGAGACAATCCGCACTCAGAAGCGGCATGGATGAATACAGGGTCAACTTTTTCGCCGTTCATTCGTACGCACCTGAAGCCCGAACCTTTGAAAGGTTTGTCTGGGTACCAATGACCTTGAAACTTTTTCTTCAATCCTCTCTCCAATTCCTCCGCCAGCATATCAACCCTTCGTCTTGGTAATTTGTTGTACAAATAAGATATTACAAAGTTAAGAGCCACTGATACTTCCACGTGCATCTTGTAGTGTACAGAGTGGGCAGTGAGTGGTTCCTTCTTGTTTGATGTAAAACTAGTCTCCTTTTGATCTTCAAAGATCTTTGTACTGTCTTTGTCACTACGAATCGGAAGAACGCTAAAAGAAAAAAAAAGAGAAATGTTTGGTAGTCTAACACGATTGTGTGATGAATCAATAATTCATAGCGTGTCTTACACGACACAGCTGTTATACGTAAATCTATATAGGTAGCAGTCGATACCCAACCACTATTGTACAATAAACCAACGGGCCTCTCTCTCTCTCTCTCTCTCTCCGAAAACGAATATTTGCACCTTTAAAGATTATCATGACAGCGAAGGTTACAGAACTCAATGTCTCTTTTTTAATTTTCGGATGGTATTTTGGTAAACATCTTTTTCTAGCAGATTCTATACATTTGCTGTCATTTGAGAAAACTTAGAACTTGCTTGGCTTTGTAAAAGAAAAAGAAATTTCAAGCATCTCGTATTGTTCTCTTCGTCTTGTTTTCATCCGAGTGTTTACATTTGTATCGTGTTTGGGATAGCTGGTATCCCCCGCAGAGAGTGCCGCGGAACAGTTTATTCGGATGAGTATTATTTTCTACGAAAATATCGGAATGCACTTCCATGACAAACAACATACTCTATCAAAAGGAATCCATAGATTAGCATTGCATTGACGTCAGAGGAGGATGGGAAAACATATTGACGAGTCTAAGTAAAGGGTTTGTCCGGGTCGCGGTGCATGTGATACGTCCAGACGTTAGTGGATAAGTGCTATGGTCAACTTTATTAAATTTTTAAGATACTAAATTTAACTACGACGGTTTTGTAATGTGTGTGATCTTAATTGTAAATGAACGCTGTGTAGAGGTATAGAAGTAAACTTTTACTAACCTTGATGTCAGCGCTGTTTTCAGATGCAAGATAACAGTTATCATAGAATTACCCCTATTTATCGGGCACCAGGCAGTGCAGTCGCTATATAGATGTAATGCATAAATTTATTGCCGAACTCGGGCCCTATATATCGTCAAGTGGGGTCGGTTTTGTTCTCCGAGCCTATTATTCTCTTACGTGTGTTATCAGAAGCAATACACAAAATGCAGCGAATACCAAAAACACATACTGCGGAGATAATACTACGGTAAATATAGGCTTATGACGTAAAACTGTTTCACCTTCAAACTTCGCAGACGAAGAACCGAAAGATGTGATCGAGAAGAATAAAATTGTAATTATATATATATATATATATATATATATATATATATATATATGACAAAATACATATTAGATGCCATACACCTGACTGGGCCTATCAAACAGATAACATATGATCACCTTGCCTTACCATATGGTTAATTCTCGAAAACGTAATACACCATGCATTTCCAGGTACATTACAAAAAAACATTTAAGTAGATTAAGAATGAAGGGAGAAAAAACTTACCTTTGAGGAGATTTTATCCAGTTTGAATTACGTGAGGGGAGTCGAGTTTATACATTGGTGCAGTGTTATCTAAGTCTGTATTGAAATGATTCTCTCCCCGTATGTTTATCTGTCTTATGGATGTCGTGGTTAGCTGTGCTATAAATACAGAGTTCATTAATATTCATGAGCTCGCAATAATACATAATTGCGCCACGATGCGTGCTGATCAAGCCTTGGCTATGTCTTGTTTAGGATAGATTTTGTAAGCATGTCTGGGTAGCTTTTAGTTTTTAAAGTTCACATCGTTTTCTGAAGCGACTTTTAGAAGAACCATATTGTAGCAGACGACTTTCATTGTGATTGCATTGATTAACGATGCTTTCATTTTGCGACCTTTAACCTGAACATAGATTATGCAGATTGATTTATACCTAGTACCAGGTTGCAAGATCGACATAATTGATGATCAATTCAGTTACCAGCGTACAATGAATGTAATTTGTAGTGATTGGGACAGCCTATTCTGGGGAGCTCTAAGACGATACAAAAAATGCGTTATCCTCAATATTTCGACTTTCATTAATTTTTTAATTTTTTTTCTTACTATTTTTTTGTTGTTGACTATTTCAGCTTAAAACTGTGACAGCGATAGCGTGTAAATGATTTTTAACACAATATAAAATCTGATTCAAACAGGAAGTAAGAATCATCCAATGTGAAACCTCGGTGATGTATCAGTTGGGAGTCACCTTGAGTTACAGAGAGAGAGAGAGAGAGAGAGAGAGAGAGAGAGAGAGAGAGAGAGAGAGAGAGAGAGAGAGAGAGAGAAACAAATCTGAGAGGCCAACTGCCGACATATACTTGTAAAACCACAACGGAAGTGGGCATCTTTCCTTAATGTCATCGTTAGAGGAATGTATTAATTTGTTTTCAGATGTTTCTATATTTGATGTCGTTGCAAATACTATTACTTCGATTGAAATTCATTGGCTAGAAGTATGGTACAATGTGGCTATTTCATATATAACTAAGTCTTCTTCCCCCGTGTTACTCAAGGTGTAAGAAGTGCATATAACGATTTGTAAGGGGCCGTATGGTACAATCACGACCTGTCGGAATTCATGAAAGTCGGAAAAGCATCTTGTAATACGATGTTAACACACATAACATCCCTGCCAATTACGTGAGCAGTTCTGTCAGACAATTCTCGGGCAGTCACATTGCCCATTAAAGCACAGTGTAATTTTTACACCTTTTGTCCCATTAAAATTATATTCATATCCTAGAATAGCCAGCACTACCAACAGCAAATCAATGGCTTCGTTGAAAGCTTCATTTTAAGGTGAAATGTTGGAAATAATGCAGTTGATATATGGGTGTTTAAGTCGCTTCTTGTAAATGACGCCTTTCTATGGTAACTAAAGGCACAATTAAGAAACTTCACTTTAATTAAAACTATTATAATTTTTTTGTAGATATACAAGACAGCTCTATTTTAGGATCTGTCAAATGCGATAAATCATTTTCATTTACATACATAGTTGCATTCAAAAACATAATGTGATGAAAGGTTTGTTATTCTCGAGTACAAAACAGCACCACGCATCACAGTACCCTTAAACTCGCACTCTCACCTATCTGTTGAGTGTGTTCTGAAAACTTTTGTGCAAATCGTGCAAACGAAAAAAAAAAATCGAACACGGAAGCATGTGCTTGTTTTGACGCGGTCTTTGCATTTGGCACAATTTTAAGTTCATACGTGACTTGAGGGAAGGCCCTTGACTTCTATTGGCTTTTTGGTCGTTTCTCGGAGTATCCGGTGTTTACCACATGTAATGTGTATCTGTCAGGGAGAAAATTAATAATGAAATAACCGTATTATCGATTCATTATTATTTCTGGTCAAACGTTTTCAAAACACGTGTCCCTAGGTAGCATACAGTGCGGGTGGTTGGACCCTTGTATTCATTTACTATTCAAGACGTACATCTTATGTTATACATGTATACAATTAAATAGCAGGCCAGAACAAAACATTGGTTGGTTGGTTATATATTGTTTAACGTCCAGCTAGAGAATTTTACACTCATGGAGATATCACCATTGCCGATAAAGGGCTGCAACATTTAGGCCTCTGGTCAGAGCTTACGGTCTTTGATCAACTGCTGTGACACGGGACCTCGGATTTTTCGATGACCGCCCCATTTAGTCGCCTCTTATGACAAGCAAGGAGTACCGAGGACCTATTCTAAGCCGGATCCCCACGGGATTATAACATTGGTGAATTTATAGACAGAGAATATCATTACTTAAGACTATCTTCCAGTTCAAAGTCAAGTTCTATTTCTTTTTTTTTTTTCAATGAGAGCAAATTCCAAATGTCAAGATCGCCAGGCCGGCCCGTGGGAAGTAATTTCAATTGTGAGTGAATCAAAACACATTCCTGGCAGATTTCGCCCGATCTTCTGAATGATTCATTTTTTATAGGGGCATTATTCCTATGGGCATGCCATGTAATACATTGGGCATGCTATGTAATATATATGCTGAGAAATGACTTTATCGGGATAATATTTCAAAATTATGATAACTTAACTTAGCATTGAAACTTACCACGAGTCAACAAGTCACACGTGGTAAGAAATGATATCTCAAATCTCTGTAAGTTTTAGTGAGGAAGTCTTTGTCACTTAAGAAATATCTCTGTCATTAAAAAATAATTTTCCTTTTTGAAAACAAAAATGAGGGTATGATATGCAACGCTTCAGGCCAGCGTGTTAGCATAAAAAGTGTGTCAGTAAGACGCGTTGCAGTTCATACCCTCATGCATTTTCAAAATGTGATTTATTTTTTATATTTACATTATTGTTCATTTCTGTCGGAATTTACAACCGTTATAGTACTATATATTTTTTAAAGATTCATACCTCATTGTCTCGGTCGCGGTAGCTCGGTGGTAGTGTTCCCTTCGTTATCGGGAGGTCGTGAGTTCGAGCCCCGCTCGTGCCATTGTCGCGTCAAATCTAAGACATAAACATAGGTAGTGATTGCTCCTTCGCCAAACGCTCGGCATTTGGAAGTGAAAATCACGGCTTTTTTGTGGAGGATATGACTTTAAAATCGGAGATCCCGTGTTGCGGCAGGCATTTGCATGTTAAAGACGCCTTACTGCTACGGCCGTAAGCCTAAATTTGTGGTACTTCACCTACAACTGGTGACGTCTCAATATGAGTGAACAATTCTCGACGGGACGTAAACCGAATAAACAACCACAACTATACAGCGCATTTATGAGGAAATGACTGTCACTACAATTTGTGAAGATATCAAAGACAAACGACTTAGTATGAAAAGATGTGCTCCTCCAGTGATGAAGAGTCTCTGTCACAAAAAGATGACCCCTAAGTATCAAAAGGTCAAGGTCATAATAAAACAGAAGTACTAATGATTTTATGAACCAATCAAAATTTACTTATTATGACGTATGTCTTCACTGGTTGTGGTATCATCATACAATATGAACTTGCTGGAAAAAAAAACAAAAAACGAAGCCCAACACCCACCACGAATAAATCGATATATATATAACAGCTATATATAACGTTGCAATATACTCCCCCTCAATAAATGAACGTGACGAAAATGAACTTCAAAGAGCATCCTTAATACGTATCGAGTTCCACATTACACATTCCTAATTCCGATTTCCTATCTAATTTAGCTTTAACTTTAGACATGATTAAATCAATAAGAAATGTTTGTATGCGAGTTGGTTTCTGACAATTTAATGTACTCACTTACAACTAGCTGTTCATCGAACATCACACTGAGATTTACTCCCATTGAACACGACCGTCATGTTATGATGAATCGAAAAGTCTACCAGTCGTTTGACATAGATTTGCATGTTCTTACGAGGACCTAACATTTTGATCAATTCAATTCATGCACTAATTATAATATCATTATATCTGACACGAGTTACCATGGTCATTCCAATTCATGCACTAATTATAATATCATTATATCTGACACGAGTTACCATGGTCATTCCAATTCATGCACTAATTATAATATCATTATATCTGACACGAGTTACCATGGTCATTCCAATTCATGCACTAATTATAATATCATTATATCTGACACGAGTTACCATGGTCATTCCAATTCATGCACTAATTATAATATCATTATATCTGACACGAGTTACCATGGTCATTCCAATTCAATTTTCTAGTAATTATCCTCCTCTCGCAAAAATGTTACAGAAGATATAGCTTTCCATTGCGCGCGTGTGCATCCGGAACATATGGGCAACATGTGAAGTGCGCTGTTTTGGTCTAATGTTTGCTACAGAGGTGGCAGGTGGAGTGATTGTTTTCTGGATCCAAAGGTCAAGGTCACAAAAAGAATTTTATGGACACCATATGTTTTGTTTTGTTTGTTTGATTGTTTTACGTCCCGTCGAGAATTTTTCACTCATCTTGAGACGTCACCAACTGTTGGTGAATTACCAAAAATTTAGACCTTGCTTAGCGCTCAGGGCCGAAGCAGTGAGGTTTTTTAACGTGCCAAAGCCTACCGTGATACAGGACCCCCGTTTTTAAGATCCTATCCGAAAGACCCATGATTCTCACTTCTAAATGCCGAGTGTTTGGCGAAGGAGCAGTCACTATCTATTTTTACGTCTTAGGTTTGACGCGGCCATGGCACGAGCGGGGCTTGAACTCACGACCTCCCCGTTACGAAGTGAACGCTCTAACCACTGATCTACCGCGACGGTGACACTATAATTAGTTTCAGTTTCCTACTGGTTACAAAAGATATTTCTATATCAATTGTAAGACCATTCTGTACATTCTGATTTTGACTACAGATCGTTCCGTGTACTGGTCAAGATATAGGGCTCACGGCGGGTGTGACCAGTCTACAGGGGATGCTTACTCCTCCTACAACACGATTCCCTGTATGGTATTCCCTTATACGAGGGATGTTCGATGTGTATTGTACCACAGTGCGACAACGCTTTGCACGATTTCGTGGATGATGATACTCTTGAATGGCTCTATTCAATACCTTTCCAACGGCATAAACACGAATCTTCAGCTCCACATAGTTTTAAACTTTAGTCATTTTCAATAGAGCCAGTCGTTAACCACTGTTGTAAAATTGGCTGGGGAACGGGTTGGGAATGTTGAAGAAATTAGAGCTTATATAAAAGTTCGCACAAAACTCGGTCATCCGGTAATGCAGATTTTTACTGAATTGGGGGAAGTTTATGGCTCTGATAATGTATCTTATAAGACAGTTCGTAGGTGGAGAAAGAAATTTCTGACTGGCACAGAGTCTGTCAAAGATGCAGTAACATCTGGCCGAGCTGTGAGGCAAAGCAAATGTCATAAAAGTCTGGGAAATAATTGAAAGTGATGACAGGTATATGATACGTGATACTTTCAAAGCTGTTGGCATATCGCTAACGCGAGTACATTTTATTTTGAAAGTACGAAAGATTTCTACCAGATGGATACCGCATATATTGTCAAGTGACCAAAAACGGGTACGAGTACAAACCGCTAGGCAATTACTCAAAATGTTTCCCAAATTCAATCAAAGACAATTTGCAAACATTGTTACTGGTGACGAAACATGGATTCACTATTTGGAACCAGTAAGAAAAACTGGAAACAAAATATGGCTAACTAAACGCGGTAGAAGGCCTGTAGTTGCCAAAAGAACCATAAGCACAAAGAAGGTTCTTTATTGCATATTCTTCTCATGTGATGGTATAGCCATACAAATTATGGTGCCGAAGGGCAAAAGTGTTACAGGTCGGTATTACCGAGATATTATACTTAAAAATCTCATACATCTGAGCTTGTGAAGCAATTTTTGAAGTCATCGGAGGTTACCGTCTTGCCACACCCACCATACTCTCCAGATCTAGTCCCATGCGACATTTTCCTTTTTCCAAAACTTAAATTTTTTTTATCTGGTCGTCGTTACAAGTCCCGACAAGCTCTTGACTCAGCCATCAGTCAGTGCCTCAGAGGTCTACCTAAACCAGCGTACCGTGATGCATTTCAGATATGGATTCAGAGATTAAAATTATGTATTTCAAACAGCGTAGAATACTTTGAAGGAATGTAATGTTCATTTCACTATTTGAGTCGAATGCTTTTGAGATATCGAGATATCGTACATACACGTTACATATCGAACAACCCTCGTATGAGATTGAACAGTGTTAATTATCTTCATCTTTTTCATTGGAAATATCTATATAAAAAAATTGCATATGTAAGATCTGTAAGTTTGCGTGAAATCAATAGCAAAAATCACGAGATCTTTGTATTTTACATACTCGTATCATCATGGGGTGCAATTCCTTACAGGATACATATGTGAATAATGCATGATGGGAAGGGTTTTCCCACCTGGCAACGTTCCTTTGTTTATGCATAGAGGGAATGCTAAAATGGAGTTTAAAGAAAATTCAATCCTTGAAAAAGACCATTCGCGATAAGCTTGATTTTGGGACCTACGATTAAATGGCAATTTTTTAATAGTTGAGTTGCCGATAGCTGCCTTCTTACTGTTGAGTTATTTCTTATATTAATGACATGTTTGATTGTTGGTAATGCGTGTGTTCAATATCTTTTGTTTAAATCTATGTATCCAGATTTCGATGTTGGAAACCAGGCCATGGTCTTGATAATGGTGATAAATTTATTAAATTGTATTAACGATGAACTGGTCTGTTCAATGCAAGGAAAACGGCCAATTTGTAATGCATGTTTATGAATGACTGACGTTTATGGTAGATATGAGCAAGTGCGCAGGGAAAGCATTATCAGAAACATTACATCTATCTTCAAATCAAATTTAATTCCTAATAAGTTTCCACTCTCTTGAATAGCTTATCCACGAAGTGAAAGTTTAATAGAAAAATTGTGCATTGATTTAAACACCGTTTCTCTCCATTTTCTGCCTTTTTAAAATTGTTTTATATTTCAAAACAACATCCGATATAAATGTTCTAATGTGATACATATTCAAACTCTTAAGTCCGTATTACTTCTTCTACTGCCTGTGTGAGAGAATAATGGACTGATGAATCATTTAGGAGAGGTTTCTATACGAAGGGGCCTCGATGGTGGATTTTGGCAAAAATATTTTTGAGAAAAAGCCACTTATATTTATTTTTATGATGATATCCAGCTGATACAAAATATTTAGCTTTAATGAAACATAATGCTTAGGGACTCGGCGTGCCTGCTCCCGTTTAACGCTGTCGAAGCTTCGATCGCTTGTACTACACCTTTAAAAGGGCATGTACACGATTTGAGCTGAAAATTTTCAAACTTTATTTATCCATTTTTAATGTTTACAATGTTTAACTAAGGTATTTCTAATGGTCAACTCAATATCAGTTGTTGAGTTACAAGTGAGATACAGCACTCACAATTCTTTGTTGTGTAACAATATATTCTTGGTTGTTCAGAAAGTCCTCCACTGAGAGTATGACGTCATCATCTGACTAAAATTGGGTACCGGAAATGGCGATTTCCAGTTTTGAAAATAGATGAAAGTCTGATTGAGCGAGATCAGGCGAATAAGCGGATGCTTAAACAATATAAAGCCACAATCGTTAATGACAGTCATGGCAATGACAGACTTGTGAACAGGGACATTGTCCTGGTGGAACAACACACCTATTTTCCCGTAACTGCCTCAGAAGTGATGCATAATATGTGTCACTGATTGTTTGTCCCTTTAGGAGATAATCTACCATCAAAATACCATCAAAATCCCAGAAAACCGAGGCCTTAAACTTTTCACCTGATGGAACAGTCTTGTCTTCTTTGGCGGGGTGAACCAGGGTGCTTCCATTGTTTAGAATATTGTTTGGCCTCTGAAGTGAAATGATGGACCCACGTTTCATCCGTGGTAACAGATATCTGAAGAAAGTTAGCAGAATTTACCTCTAAAAGGTTGAGATTAGCACGCGACAAAGTGTGCCTGGTGTGCTTCTGATTAACTGTCAGAAGTCTTGGTACCCAACGGGCTGAAAGCTTTCTCATTGCTAGATCCTCTGTTAGACTGGAATGTACTCTTTCCTGTGAAATGCCAACTGTATTGGCTATATATCTTTCTGTAACTCGCCTCTCAGTCATAACAATATCATGGACTTTTTTTCTAATATTTAAGAATTTTTAATGAATAATCATTATTTTTTTCAGTTTCAGTCTTTATTATCAAGTACACACACACACACACACACACATACACACATATATATATTAGGGGTAAAGTCTCCGCAGAGACCCCCTTTTTAATCCGCACCTCGGATTGGATGCATTATAAATATACACTGTACACACATTCACATACATGTATACATATACATATCTACATACACGCATTGTATCGGTATTATAATTAATCAATTTCAACAATAACAGCAAAAATAGATACATGAACTCAAAACTGCCATATAAGGGGTTAACCCATTCAAATGTTCAATTCACAACCCTTATGGCAGCACTACATGAGGACCCCTCCGTGTAGTGGGAACTTCTTACATTATACGTGTATAGAGAATGTTTACTCAAAGTAAAGTATAGTTGTTTGTTGTCAATTCAGTATTTTCGAAACAAAATATACATATGCATATACACCTCTTTTTACATATATATTTTCCCTTTCTTTAAGATTTCACAAAAAATATCATGGACTTTATTGACCATTGCTGGGGTTGCAACAGTGATAGCCCTTCCAGGACGGGGGTCATCCTCAAGGCTCTGCCTGGCGAGTTTAAATTCCGACACCCATCTTTTTACTGTAGCATGTGAAGGAACATCTTTCTCTAGTGTTGCTACCATATCAGTGTGGATATCCTTAGATGATAAATCTTTCTTATGCAAATAGTGGATCGCTGCTCTTTCACCGATTTTTGCAAAAGTCACTTGCCTTGTTTAGCTTGTCGATATAATGTAATAGGAACGATTCCTGGTCACGGCACCAATTTTGACCATTGTCCGTATTGCAAAAGTTCTTTCAGGAGTTATCAATTGTTATATGAAGGCTGATTGATATGTTGTGAGGCTTGTATTGAAGGAGGTTAGCATTAATGTCCTTTTTAAGCCTTACTATCACCAGTCTTCGGGTACACGTCCTTGAATAGTCAAGGAATAGTAGGGCTGAAAAAAGACATCGATACTAATCTTCAATACAAGGCTTAGAACATATCAATTAGCCCTCGTATGTATATTTCATGTAACTCGACAACTTTTTTTCAAGTTTTGGGGTTTTTTTGCTGACCATTAGAAATACCTTAATTAAGCATTGTAAACATGAAAAATGGAAAAATAAAATTTGAAAATTTTCAGCTCAAATTGTGTCCATGCCACTTAAAAGGGATCCAAGTGTTTTGCAATATCAGGAGCGGGCACACAAGTATCTGCAATACAAAGGCAATCAGTTTTTATTCGTAAAAATTGAAATCATTCCGTGCTAATGAAGAATGAACGTAAAAGTGGGCTAAAATAAACAAGAAATCCATGTAGACGCCTGAGTCGCAGTAGCTCAGTGGTAAAGTGTTCGCTTCGTAACCGGGAGGTCGTGAGTTCGAGCCCCGCTCGTGCCATGGCCGCGTTAAACCTTAGACGAAAAATAGGTAGTGATTGCTCCTTCGCCAAACGCTCGGCATTTAGAAGTGAGAATCACGGGTCTTTCGGATATGACCTTAAAAACGGAGATCCCGTGTCACGGTAGGCGTTGGCACGTTAAAGAACCCTCACTGCTACGGCCCTGAGCGTTAAGCATAGGTCTAAATTTGTGGTACTTCACCTACAGCTGGTGACGTCTCAATATGAATGAAAAATTCTCGACGGGACGTAAAACAAACAAACAAACATAGACGCCTGAGAGGTAGAAGTTATCGGAAAGGAACATAGTATGCGACTCATTATTTAACATGAAATGGGGAAAAAAAAACTCTGATAAATTTGTTGTATTACAGAGTTTTAAAAAAATATCCGCTGCGTAATGCAATTGCTATTTCTAAAAAAAAATCAGTACAGTCCTTAGCTGATATTTGATATTAACGAATATCGACATAAATATTAAGAATTCAAAGCTATGTCATTTTAAAGAGTTTCTTTTTACAGTGCATAAATACGTCATTACAAGTTGGATGATTTGTGTCCTTATATGAAAATGTTGGCTAAAATATGAGTCTTTCCCAATAAAGAATTGAATCATGTTGCTTTTATCTCTTATTTTAGGGTCCTCCTAAACATTTGTAAGCAATATGAAAAAAAAACTATAAAAAAACCCATTGGGTTCTCATAAATGAAGTGCAACTGTCTATACTTTTAAAGAAATCTGAAATGTTTTAACATTGTGTTTCATAAAATCCAACCGCTATCAATTCTTGTATAAAATGTTAAATATTTAACTAAGTCTTGTAAAAGCAACTTTTTTACCTACGAAGTATTTTTATTTATTTATTTATTTATTTTATTGATATGTTTTTGTTTTGTTTTTTTATAATTGTGTTTATTTATATATGTGATGATATGCATATTGCACTTACGCGTTATCATCAAAATATAAAAATAAAAACGTGATTCTATGATCATTATTATATTTCTGTTATGTGAAATAAAGATTGCCGTTTATACAAACAGTAGGTTAAACAAACAGTAGGTTAAACAAACAGTAGGTTAAACAAACAGTAGGTTATACAAATAGTAAGTTATACAATGTCGCGAGTAGTCGGGTGCACCTTTGATTTTCTTGTACATTGAAGATTCAGAAAAATGGATGTCGCCGAATATCACACGCTATAACCCATTCATCAAGCTTCATAATCAGCAGTGGGTCGTTATCAACATATCGATAAGTGTTGACAGATAATATAAGTGAAGTTTATTTGGTAGTTATGAGATTTCAGACACAAATGATTTTAGTTTTGAGTTGTCACTGTTGGCGGACGAATACCACGCTCAATATGTCGGCAAAATAGGTTGCTATAGAAACTTGTTTGTTATATCTTTTGTTCGTTCTAATGCGTTTCTCGAGGCATAGAGACACCAAATAACTGAAAAAGTTCAATAATGCATATATGCATAAAAATTCAAATCTTTTGATGCTAACATTTATATGTTTGCGTCCTACACTAAACGAAGATGTTTCAAAAATGTTATGCAAATCATCGTGCGGAACGTCTTCAAATTAAGCCACACAACTAAACTGTTCCATGTACTTTCCGATGCCTAGCTGTCCCATGTTTAGTAATTTTAATGCAAATTTTTCATGAAAATTGATTATCGAAATATACGGAACTGTCTTCCACTAGTTCATATTTTGCCGATTAAGTATTCTACATGCAAAATGTCGCATCATTCTGGAGGGTGTTTACCCACAGTCTCAATGTTAAACTGAATTAATAGGGGTGTACACTTACCAATGTCACACGAAAGAAAATACTGCTGATTTATCTGTGTTGCTTGTTTTATTCATTGATTTTGAGCGCACAAGATCAAAAGTCAGTGTTCTCGACATAAGAAGTTATTGTCTTCTCAATATAATGGGAACCGTTTGCTTGATAGACATCAAACTTGGTGCCCCTTGGGGATACGGATTGTTAGAACAGATCCTCAGTACCCCTTGCTTGTCGTATGAGGCGACTAAATGGGGCGGTCCTTCGGATGAGACCGCAAAATCCGAGGCCCCGTGTTACAGCAGGTGTGGCACGATAAAGACCCCTCCCTGCTCAAAGGCCCTGAGCGCCGAGCATAGGCCTAAATTTGCAGCCCTTCACCGGCAATGGTGACGTCTCCATATGAGTGAAAAATTCTCAAACGGGACGTTAAACAATATATAATCAATCAATCAATCAAACTTGGTAAACTAGTACCTCTAAGGAGTAAATGACAGTTTATGATTTTGAGGTCAAAGGTCAGGGTCAAACTACCCCGGACAAACGAAAGATGGCTGCTTAATATTTTGAAAACCCTATCCTTCATAGATATTGAGCTTGGTACACTCCTATCCCCAATCTTTCACTATCATTATAGCCGATCAAAACTTTTAATGTTGATCCTGATTTAAGATATTTCTTGATTCTAAAGATATGCGAGGAGAGTAAACGTAAGCATAATTTCTTAGCATCTGTTGTGTGTCAATAAAGCAAACAATATATGAATAGTGGGCCTAAGTTCACAAATAAAAGACAAGCCACGAAATTAGACACATGTCGTACACAAAATCGCCTCAGCGCGGTCGACGGGAACATAAATTAGATTCCTGATTGTCCGTTACCATCATGATCGTTTTGATTGACTGATTGTTGTTTTCTGTCACACTCAACAATTTTTTTTCAGTTATTAGGTGGCGTCGTTTTTTATTGGCGGAAGAAAGAACCCAAATACAATGTACCTGGGGCGTTCCGAAAGTAAACTGGCAAACTTTCTCACACATTTTGGCGCGAGCGAGAATCGAACGTGCGCCGACTAGAGGTTCGTTTTGATCACACACACACACACATATATATAACAATTTAGGATGTTTAAAGGTATCTTTGCGTCATTTTTGGGGGATTTAATCTTATTTCAGTATGTTTTCAAAGTAACGGGAATGGAACATTTATTTCAGTATGTTTCCTAATTTACCCAGTCTGTCACCGATTTACTATCAATATTCATAATCGCACATTCTCGGACCTTTCCTTCGCACACTCGGAAAAACTACCGAGTGTTTATAACGAACTTTCCGGAAAAACCCGAGAAGTTGCGATTGTCGCCATTAACATGTCCACCATTGCTGCGACAATTGAAAACTATTTCATCAAGCTGTAAAGGTCTTTAAAGTTTTTGCAATTAATTAATTCAATTCATCCACTGGCCGAACTAGTAACCTAATAAATCCTTGAGGTTGCAAGACTAAGATTCTCTCTCTCTCTCTCTCTCTCTCTCTCTCTGTGTGTGTGTGTGTGTGATGGTTTTCAGCAGTACACACTAGTTGCATAAGCAGCTTCATATTTATTTTATTTTTCAAATATTCGTTCTGCTGTTTGTGGTTTTTAGTGGAACTCAGTTCACAGCATTTTCCAGCAATTAATGAAATTTTAATTTGTTTTTAGGTGCTCGTTATTTTCACAATTCTAAAGATCAAATTTGACAAAATGCTCAATATACTCACGTACTTCCTGTTTCCAGAGAAAATCGTGTGTGCCAATTCTTGCACGCTGTTTTGTACCATATACCTAGTTATGATCAATGCAGATTGCATTATCGTAATACATTTAATGCAGAATGATATTTGAAAAATAATAATACTATAATAGAAATTATCAACCCTTTCGATGTCAAAATTGCTAGAAAACTGTGTTCTGAGAGAAGGGCAGAAAGAATACACGGTGATATAATACATGGTAGTTTGTAAGTTGAGTGATGAACTACGTGTTTCTTCTCTTGTTTTCATTGTTTTGTCGTAGTTATAACTATATGCCATTTAACAGTAAAATACTCGGGGGGGGGGGGGGGGGGGGGGGGCGGAGGGGGTGATGAAAGCAGCTAACAGCAGAAAATTTTCATAACCCGCGTTGTGCAAATTTTACCTGCAATGATTGCTACCTTCATCCAACAAAGAAAGACATTTTATTGTTTACATTTTTATGTTTTGTAGATTTGAATATTAAAATACCATATCGTTGACCATTTTGTTACTTTAAACGAGTCAATACACCCTTTGACCTTGACAACGCTCCATATTTGGCAATGAATACGTCCACAACCAAATGGAACTAGTTTGTAATAAACATGTATTCACTGTAGAGGGTGAAAACAATGTCAGTTTCAAAAGAAATATAACAGAAAAGATTCATTGAATGTAAATATCGAATGATGGTGTTGTCAATGAATTCAGTTCAATTTAAAACTAGACGAAAATAATCTGCCTCGTGGGAAATGCTGAGTTCTGAAACAAATTCTTCACTGAAAACTGTTAAAAGTGTTTTTCCCCCCGAGACTAAATTAATGCATGATCTTCTGCACAAGGAGTTGAAATACTGCGATAAGGGGCGGGGCTTGCATGTTTTACCACAGAACTGAGCGTGATATTTCCGCATGGATCTTCGTGAAATGTGCACGTTAGTTAATTAATTTTCAAACGTTTAAAATTCTTAGAAAGATACTTTTCTTGAGAAAATGTGATAAACTATGCATCACGTAGGCAGGATATAGTTTTTTAAATCGGGGCCTCCCCCCCCCCCCCCCCACCCCGCCCCTTTTTTATTTACATGTAAGGTTAGTTATTTTTATACCAAAAGATCTAGGATGATTGACCCACCCACCCCCTTGTTTTATTTGTAAGAGTGCTAAATAATAAGAATGCAAGGCTAAATCGATGAATTGAACCTATCTAGTGAAAGATGAACACCCCGACCCCCCTATGATTAAGATTTCAGTGTCCAGAAAAATATATGGAAAATATGTTTGCTTTCTTGTTTGTCTACTAACCAACAAAATGTGTGTGTGTTTGTGTGTGTGTGTGTGTGTGTGAAATTTTTTGGACAATAATGATGTCAAATTTTTTACTGCCACTCACCCCCACTTTAAACAAATTTTTGACTAGGATTTATTTTGTAAAGACAAAACAAAGCATCCTGTAAAAGATATTATTTAATATAATACAAGAAGAGTGAACAATTTTATATACAGAATCTAATAGCTGCGATCAACTATTCGCTTACAGGTATATTAAGATCAAAATAACGAACGGTTATCAATCTCATAATTACTATACAGAATACAAAATTACGAGTAGGGCACAGACGAACCCCTGGACAAAGGGATCAGGTACCAAGGAGGAGTCATACCCATCGTCAACCCTATATATTTTAATCGGGTAAACGGAATAATAAGTAAATTGTCGACAATTGTTTGTCATGATGCGACGCGACTTCAGGAATGTTTGTATCACTGAGATGCATGAATAATTTATTATTTAAAATTCATTTATATATATATATATATATATATATATATATATATATATATAATAATAATAATAATAATAATAATAATAATAATAAAAAGATATATAGATTTTTATGTTCCATGTAACTTTCCATAGAAAAGCAAACTTCTTTGTGACGTAAGCACGAGTATAATGAAATATTGAACACGTAAAGGATCATTATTGACAAAACATGGGTGAATGTAAAACTAACACTATCTCTGTATAAAATACACATTATTGGAATAAGAGTGTCGTAACATAATCTCACAATGAAAAATAGCCGTCGCAAATATATTGCAAAAAAAAAAAAAAAAAGAGCGTATTTGTAAATTATGTGAAACGGATATTGCATATCAGTTTCATTGTTTATTCTATTCGTGTGTCCCAGCTACAAGAAATTACACATGAAATGCATCAAGCGTGCACATTTCTAGATATTATTATTACTTTTAAACACAGGCAATTATGTCGCTTGAGTTCGAATTTACTAGTAAAAGAGTAATAGTAAATTCGAACCGTAGCGATATGATTGCCTGTGCTTTGAAAGAACAAGATAAAGTGTTAGCAAGGAAGTTTCTACAAATTTTGACCCGTTCATTCAACCAGGAAATAAAGGTCACCTCCAGCATCTGAGGCATGTCCGGTAGTCAACATCCCTAGATGTATTACCCAACCGACCCAAAGGAATAGAACAACATAGGGTAGGAGCCCAACGGACCATAAAGGATTGATTGATTGTATGTTGTTTAACGTCCCTCTCCAAAATATTTCACTGATATGGAGACGTCACCATTGCCGTTGAAGTGCAGTAAAATTTTGGCCTAAGCTAGGCCCTTACGTCGTTTAAGCAGGAAGGGATCTTTATATCGTGTCACACCTGCTGTGACACGGGGCCTCAGTTTTTGCGGTTTCATCTGAAGGACCGCCCCATTTAATTGCCTCTTACGACAAGCCAGGGGTACTGAGGACCTATTCCAAGCCGGATCCCCACGGAGGACCATAAAGGAATAGATCAACATAGGATAAAGGCCCAATGTGGCCCCACTTTGACTTAGATTTCAAAATAGACTTTATTTTACGAGATCTATTAAAAACTTAACAAGGTCGAAATGATGCCTATAGAATGAATGAAAGTGACTATCAAAGCCATAGGATTGTCGCGGAATTGAGGTTTACAATTTCAGGAGAAAATGACACTTTTTAAAATATAATCTAAACACATTTTGCTTTGGAAAACATTGAGCACAAGTTTGCCTATGTACCATTTTAAGGGCATTTGAGTCACTAGAATGAGGGCTGATTTAATTGCTTCAAGCTTCATCTTTCCTTCTTTAGTAATGAAATGGAAATTGTATGCGTATTTAGAAAGATCATAAAGCTGTGTACAAAAGAAAACAAAAAAAACCCCAAAAAACCAAAAAAAAAAAACCAAACCAAAAAACAAAACAAAAAAAAACAACAAAAAAACAAAAAAACCAAAAAAACAAACAAAAAACAAACAAACAAACAAACAATAACAAAAACAACAAAAAACCCAACTCCAAAATAAAAGCAAATATAAGACTTGACAGGTACTCGGGTGATCATTAAGGTTTGTGGGCCTTTTGTTAAACCACATCAGTAGCTAATATACTAGTAAACAGAATGCACGTAAGTTTGAGGGGTTATGAGGTAAATGTGTTCTCTAAAAGACTTTCTCGTGAATTTATTCTAAAAGTATAACAAGCCGTTTTGCTATTCGTTCAAAAAAATAAGATACATCTTAATTTGAAGTTTGTTGGTTGTCGTTTGTTTTACGTCCCGTCGAGAATTGTTCACTCCTATGGAGACGTCACCAGCTGTAGGTGAGGTACCACAATTTTAGACCTATGCTTAGCACTTGGGGCCGTAACAGTGAGGGTTCTTTAACGTGTCGACAAGATTGGACAGCGGGCATTGCCTATAGCGTAGAAGGCAAACTTTTTAAAAAATACATACATAAAGGATGTAGTAATCGGAACATTGCGTAGGTGATAGTTGTAGTTAATGTACTATAATGTTGTATGTAATATGTAACTATTAAATTGTTTACACTGTGATGTGCAATCGTTAGTTGAAAGTATAAATATTGTAAACAGAAGATACGAATTAGGAAAATAGGAAAAACAAAACAAACACCCCCCCCCCCAAAAAAAACCAAAAAACAAAACAAACAACAACAAAAAACCCAAAAAAACAAAAAAAACCAAAAAAACAAAACCCCAAAAACAAACAAACAAAAAAACCCCAACAAAAGAAACAAAAACAAAACAAAAAAAAGTCCGGATATTCGTTCAATAAAATGAAATTGATCACAAATCTCTTTATAGACATATTTCTCTTCGTTGAAGAGATATCTATGTATGCTAAGGAGAGAAGAGAGATTTTTTCCCCCTACATTAATAGTAAAATGGCTTTCCATATTAACGTGATGCTCAGTTTGAGATGCACGTAATATGGTTTACTAGAGCTTTCTTTGTGACGACGTCTCTAAATGGTGGGTGGGGGACTCTTGTCCTACCTTAAATACAACAAGGATCACTCTTTTTTCTTCTTTTTTTTTTGGATCAAATCAGGTATTTTTACATAGCAGGCATAGTGTGGATTCCATTTTCTTTATTCCATGATCCCCCGTGTAAGAGTGTGATCGTTGTCATTATGTGACATTACTGGTATAGGGAGAATCGGTAGGGTACAATACGTGTATAGACTATAGTGCATGTCAGTGAGATTAAATTTGTTTAATCCATGGTACTATAAGCTTGCAATAAGGGTTGAAGTTTTAGATTATTGGTGTTTCATACTTATGAGTTTTTGGTGTAAATATTTGAGCATTGTGACCTAGGGAGCCTGTTGTTTATATTGACAATATTTCGCACAGGCTGCGGTGCCAATCCTAAATCATATCTGACACTTACATGACAAACGGCACGTGGGAAATCAAATACGCGAAGAAATCGGGCATGTATCGCAGTTTTGTGACCGCGTAAAGGTCTGTGTCGATGTCTCAACAAATCAGAGACTATGATTGTCATTTTGGAATCCAAATCCTCCCAACTTACTGTGACTTGTTTTTAGATCTGACCCTGCTGATAACAAGCAGTATAAAGCATGCAGCACACAAAAGGACCAAGAGGTCTGGAATCAATAGACTGAAATCTCCTCCGTGTTAAAAATTTATATCTGGTCGGTAGCAGCTGACATATGTGACGTATACAGTGGTCCTTCAACGCACATGAGGTCAGAAATATACCTAAATGGAAAAAAGTTCTGGCAGCCTTACTTAAACTATTTATTGGACCGCTTTCCTAATCACTGCATGAATATGGTTGGGGGTAGTATTTTGAAAGAGTTGTCAAGCAAGTTTCATTTTTCATTATTACGTATGTAATTCGGGTAATGCTTGTTAAAACACAAAAATAGACGTTTGACGTCCATTTGTAAAAGTATATTTATACACTTCCAAGTCCTATGAGTGAATAATTCTCGACCGGACGTAAAACAAACAAACAATCAATCAATCCAAGATCGAACATTGGGGTGGGGGTGTTGTTTGTATCTTTAGTTGTCTGTCTCTGGCTTTGTGTGCGATTTTAATCTTGGTAATATTTGAACTATAGAAGGTAGAGACTACACACTTTGTGATAGGTCAAGGTCGGAGTTATAACATAAAAGTCAAGGCTAGGAGGTATGACATAAAAAGTCAAGGTTATGAGGTATGACATAAAAGTCAAGGTTATGAGGTATGACCTAAAAGTCAAGGTTAGGAGATATGACATAAAAGTCAAGGTTAGGAGATATGACATAAAAGTCAAGGTTTGGGGGGGGGGGTATGACAGGGTCAAAATGACCACGATTAGACTTGAATATGTCCGGGAACGAAGTGTTTCACAGACACATCTTGCTTTCAAATTCAAATTCGAGTTGGGATAGTTTTGAATTTACATTTTTGAATTTTTGGAGATTTGTTTATTATAATTCCTGAAAACAAACTAATCTATCTTTTTAACTGTTTAATTGTAAACATGCATTTACAATTATTGAAATGAACTTTCTGTGTTTATATGTCTACACGAATGAAGATTTGTAATGATCATTTCGTTTAAAAAAGAAAATAAAAGGATACTTTAATAGTTTTAAATGAGATTTATTTTTGTCTGTATAATGTTGTTATTCAAAATAGAATATGATTTAAACCAATGTTTGTCTTGTGCTGCATAAATAAACGACTGTCAACCCCCGTACTATTCGTTATTTTTACATAGTGTGTTTAGGGGCTATTCTGTTGAACATCTTCACACGATTACAGGGCTGTCTTAAACTTTCGATCTTTGTGGGTACCTGGTAATATCTACAGAGAAAATCTCCAACCACAAGTCTATATGAAAAAAACAAACTAAAATCGTCTTCGTTAAAGAATTGTACATGAACCCTGATAAAGTGCTGATTTAGTGATTGATTTCAGTCTTGATGACGCAAGTGTAGCTTCGCTGCTGACTTCCGAATAAAAGCCGAATATAGGGTTGTAAATGGCCGTCATTATAAACCATCCTTGAAAGTGGAAAAAATCAATCCCACAACAACTGTACGAGAGATGAGATCGACCCAAGCCCTTCACGACTGATAGGTGCTGTGTTTGTAAACATCAATATACATGAAAAATATGTCGCCATGAATAGCGTAGTACGGAAAATATGTTGCAGTGATACCATGCATCTATGTTGGTTAAATATTCACTAAAACAAAAGTCTTACCAGCCACTCAATCACGCGATGTCTTTTATTGCTCTGTACGTAGATCTTGATAAATCTAATCGAAAGTTTCATTTTGAAATTAAAAAAAAAGTAGCTTTCAAAAATAAGTCGTCCTATAATGAAAAAAAAAAGTCTGCCAGCTGCTGTTCGCTCTGTCAAACTTTAAACACGGACAAAAGTCATGTTAATATTAATGTTTAGAGGCGATATTGATCTAACCCATTCCCAAGTATGCAAAATATTAGTCATAATGAGAAAATCACGAAGTCGAAAATAAATTAGCACTGATTTCTCGCACGACAACTATTGTAATTTAGAAGAAAAATGGGAGAAAGTATATTTAAAACTTTTCAAAGATTTTCTAAAAATGGAAACAATACAGTCAAATCACGTGAATTTGGAAAGTAAAGTGAGGTATGCTACAAGCGTGATTTACTATTGTGAGGTACTATTGTCGTGTTGTTCTAGTACCTCACAACAATAATACCTCACAACAGTAGTACCTCACAACAATAGTACCTCACAACAATAATAGCTCACAGCAATAATACCCATAACAGTAGTACCTCACAATAGTAGTACCTCACAACAATAATACCTCACAACAATAATACCTCACAGCAATAATACCTCACAGCAATAATACCCACAACAGTAGTACCTCACAATAGTAGTACCTCACAATAGTAGTACCTCACAACAATAGTACCTCACAATAGTAATACTTCACAACAATTATACCTCACAACAGTAGTATCTCACAACAATAGTACCTCACAGCAATAATACCTCACAACAGTAATACCTCACAACAGTAGTACCTCACAACAATAATACCTCACAACAGTAGTACCTCACAACAGTAGTACCTCACAACAATAATACCTCAACAATAATACTTCACAACAGTAGTACCTCACAGCAATAATACCTCACAAAATAATACCTCACAACAGTAATACCTCACAACAATAATACTTCACAATAGTAGTACCTCACAACAATAGTACATCACACCGATAATACCTCACAACAGTAGTACCTCACAATAGACTACTGTTGTGAGGTATTATTATTGTGAGTTACTATTGTCGCGAGATATTATTGTTGTGAGGTATTACTGTTGTGAAGTACTTCAATTGTGAAGATCTATTGTCGGAAGTGTTACTACTGTCGTGAGAAGTATTGTTGTGAGGTACTTTTCAATGAGGCTTATTATCGTGAGGCCTATAATCATGAGGTACTACTATCTTGATGTACTATTATCGTGAGGTACTATTATCGTGATATTATGAGTTATTTCTATATTGAGGTATTTTTCGATGAGGTCCTGTTATCGTGATATTGTGAGGTATCACTATCGCGGGGTACTATTTGTGAGGTCCTGTTATCGTGATGTTGTGAGGTACTACTACTGTGAGGTACTGCTACCTTGAGGTACTATTGTCGTGATGTACTACTATCGTGAGGTAGCATTGTCATGAGAGAAGTTGCACCTTCGTTTAAATGTTGTCCCAGTGAACGAGATCGTCTTAGCGTTATAACACTAGCGGTTAACGCACTCACCGCTACGACCCGAGTTCGATCCTCCGCATCGACAGTGGTTGTATGCGAGAGGGTATTGTCGTCACCCACTCGGACACGGGGTTTCCTCCGGGTACTCCGGTTTCCTCCCACATCAATGACCCCTTCGCGCCAAAATCTGAGCCGACGAGAAGCATTAATATAAGTTGTAGAACTTCTTTGTTAATCGTCGTAAAATAAATAAAGTTTAATTTAACCAGTTACCATGGCATACGTTTTGAAATATACCCTGAATAAAGACCAATAATGAAGATCTTATTCTTCAACTTCGCATTTGTTTTTAAAGAAGAAATTGTATAATTATACTTTATGTGAAGCCCCCCCCCCCCCCCTCCCGCTCGTTTTTTCCCTTTAAGGCTGAATTTCTAAATCTTCCCTGGATCAACCCATATATATATATATATATATATATATATATCTATATATATATATATATATATATATATATATACACAAACACTCTAAAACACGTTTTTGAAATATTTCGACCGTGTTACCGGTCTTCTTCAGTCGTGTTTATTGATCAAAAGAGACCTTATATATATATATATATATATTTGATAAGATTTCTTTTTTTTAAACAATATTTGATGTATTGTTGGCGAAAATATATAAAGAATTTATTTGATTAAACAATATAAATTTCTATTTAACGAACTTCATTTTCAGCATTATTTCATTTCGACCTTGTTTACCGACTGGTTGAGGTTGATAAGAGACATGATCCATCACATCATGGCTGATTTCCTCATTTAGTCCTGTCAAATTGTCCTCACTAAGACGAGCGACTGGTCTTCTGTTGGCAGTTCAGAAAAATGGAAATAGCCTGCGATGTTATTGCAGACTAACCACTGCATGTAATTTAAAAATCAATTTACAATTTTGATATGCAAGGAATCTGATATTTGATGGAGAGGAGGTTTATAATGCTGGTGTATCAATCCTGTTTTGCACTGAATAAAAGAGAGCGAGTGGAACATTGTAGGAGACGCATACTGTAAGAAGACGAACAGAATCATCAGAGCCACCCACAAAAATAATTATTACTACGCGGATGGGCAACGGTGAATATCTAATTGTATTCTTTCCATGCTATATAGAATATTAATTCAGGATTATTCAATGTTACATTCGTGGCATTTGACTCGAGACGAAATGGCGGGTATCGAAATATTAAATATTAACTTCCTCATAGAAAGTCTCACTCGGGGAGTATCGAACTTCGAACAGAAAAAAAAAAGACCAACCAAAAAAAAAACAAAACAAAAAAACAACAACAACAACAAAAAACAACAAAAACAAACAAACAAACAACCCCCCCCCCCCCACGAAACAATAACCCTAAAAAAAACCACCTTAATGGATGAATATAGAAATACATAAATTCCCACTATATATATATTCTCGTTGAAATATGGTCCTCTTTGATTTTGATAACTTCCACGAATTCCAGAATTATTCTAAAACCAACTTAAAGATAAGCTAATAAGATTTGTTATACAGATTATTTTGTATGATATAGTGTGTATTAGAGGTTGAAATCTAGTGTCTTACATTATTAATGGACCAGATCATGTGAAAGCTTGTATTATACATAACTAATGAACCAGATCATGTGAAATCTTGTGTCTTACATAATTAATGGACCAGATCATGTGAAATCTTGTGTCTTACATTATTAATGGACCAGATCATGTGAAAGCTTATATTATACATAATTAATGAACCAGATCATGTGAAAGCTAGTGCCTTACATAATTAATGGACCAGATCATGTGAAAGCTTATATTATACATAATTAATGAACCAGATCATGTGAAAGCTTGTATTATACATAATTAATGAACCAGATCATGTGAAATCTTGTGTCTTACATAATTAATGAACCAGATCACGTGAAAGCTTGTATTATACATAATTAATGAACCAGATCATGTGAAAGCTTGTATTATACATAATTAATGAACCAGATCATGTGAAAGCTTGTATTATACATAATTAATGAACCAGATCACGTGAAAGCTTGTGTCTTACATAATTAATGGACCAGATCATGTGAAAGCTTGTATTATACATAATTAATGAACCAGATCACGTGAAAGCATGTATTATACATAATTAATGAACCAGATCATGTGAAATCTAGTGTCTTACATAATTAATGGACCAGATCATGTGAAAGCTTGTATTATACATAATTAATGGACCAGATCATGTGAAAGCTTGTATTATACATAATTGATGAACCAGATCATGTGAAAGCTTGTATTATACATAATTGATGAACCAGATCATGTGAAAGCTTGTATTATACATAATTGATGAACCAGATCATGTGAAAGCTTGTATTATACACAACTAATGAACCAGATCATGTGAAATCTTGTGTCTTACATAATTAATGGATGATAGATCATGTCCTGCTAGTGGCTGAGACACGTAGACGTCAGTATTCGTAGACACGTTCTTAATTATACTTCATTATTATCGGCCACCTGAGGAGGCGGACGATAATATGAAAGACGAACGTGATTAACTGCGGGCCTACATTGTAAAATAATTAACTTAATTTTATTCATATATATATATATATATATATATATATATATATATATAATAATCTAATTATTCTATTAAATAAAATTACGATAGTTACGAATATTTAATCACGATTTTGGTAAATAACATGAGATTTTTTCCTGCAGATCTATTTATCTTTAAACGTTATGGTTTTTCTTCAAGTACTCAAAATTTGTAATTTTTAGCTCACACGAGTTGATGCTCAAGTAAGCTTTTCTGATCACCTTTTGTTTGTCATCTGTCTGTTTTGTCCGTCCATTCGTCTGTCCGTAACTTTCACATTTTCATCTTCCCCAGAACCGCTGGACCAATTTCAGTCAGACTTGGTACAAATCATCCTTGAATGAAGGAGATTCAAGTTTTTTGTTTTTGTTTTTTGGTTGTTTTTTTTTCAAATGAAGGACCATGCCCCCTTCAAGGGGAAGATAATCACGAAAAGGCAAAACTAGGGTGGGGTCATTTAAAAATCTTCTAAAATCCAATGGTCAGAAAAGTTAAAATTTACATGACAGATTCCTGACATAGTGCAGATTCTAGTTTGTTAAAACCATGGCCCTTTTGGTTAGGGTAGGGCCACAATAGGGGATCAAAGATTTACAAACGAAGGGATAGGGGAAACCTTCTCAAAATCCACTGGGCCAGAAAAGTGGAAATTTACACGAAAGCTTCCTGTCATAGAGTGGATTCAACTTTTTCAAATCATGGCCCCCGGAAGTAGAGCCACAATAGGGGATTTAAAGTTTCACATGCTGATATATAGGGAAAATCTTTAAAGTCTTCTCAAGAATCACTGGACCAGAAAGCTGAAATTCACATGAAAGTTTCCTGTCAGAGAGTAGATTTTAGTTTGTTCAAACTATGATCACTGGGGGTAGAGTGGGGCCGAAATATAAGATCAAAATTTTATATGCTGATATATAGGAAAAACCTTTAAATCTTTAAAAATATATCTTGAACTATTGAAGCTTGGACTTTCATATTTTGTATATACATTCTTTAAGGCAAGACCTTTCATGTAATGCAATGATGTGTGATTGACTACGTTCTATAAATACCCGACCTATTCAATATATCCTGAACAATTTAAGTTAGATCTTTTATGTATTGGATATATATTTTTATGCCAAGACCTTTTATTCCATATCAGACCTTTGACTGTGTGACCTTGAACTCTGAGTTTGATCTATTTTTAAGGAAACATATCCTATCAAGTATATTCGTAACTATTTTTCGTAGGGTTTTCATCTTTTGTATATAGATTCTTTAGGGCAAGACCTTGTGACAAAATGGTGATTGATCTTTTGACCTTGGAGTTTGATCTATTAAAAAACACAATTGCAGTGCCAAGGTGACTCAGATAAGCGATATGGCCTAGGGGCCTCTTGTTTATTTTTTTCTTTGTTATACGCTTTATTTAAAAATCATATAAATATGGCATTGATTTATAGATGTATGTGTTGTGGGTATTCTTATAGAATAATCCACATTTTCTTCTTTTGTTCTGTTCTCAAAAGGTCTTGTGGTTTTTAGTGTGATTCAAGGCTAGACAGTATTTTCTTGGTTGCTTTGTTTACCTTTTTAAGTACCTTTATACACACATACATACACATACACACACACACACACACACACACACACACACACACACATATATATATATATATATATATATATATATACATCTCGTTTTCAGCGTTAATTTGGGCGACTTTTCAGTAAATAAGCATACATGTATCAGATATAATGAGCTCAGGCATTAAGCGTCGTTTTGGGATGAGGAAAGGGGAGGGGCAAATGGAGATTAAAGTTGCTTTCATATTTATCTGAAAATTGTTAGTTAGAAAGATAAGTAGTTCTGCCCAAAGCCAAAAATCAGGGGTGACTAGGCGTGTTATCTTTCAGTACACGAGTTTAAATTCTCGGTTCAATCTTGCATTTTCATTACCATTTATCACAACTATAAAAGATGAGCAGCTAATAAAATGAAGTTTGCATTTGAAAATGGCGAACCTTGTATGAGACCATAAGTACGCCACATGTAAAGCAAAGTAAGCCCCCCCCCCCCCCCCCCCTCAATTAATCCTTACCATGTTTACTGTATCACAGGCTTTTTGTTAATGTGGTCATGTGATATAATTTTTATCATGTTCAGCGCCTTAGGGTAAATTTATTTTTATATAGGGCGCTATATAAATGCATATATTATTATTATTATTATTAATTGATGCGTATCTGGAGATCAAATCAATGCACAAAATGTGATTGTTACACAGCGGTCATTTGTTGTACGTACGTAGATCAACAAATCTAACAAACTGAATAAACATTCACACACCATGCAATAGAGGACATGCACCGTCGATGCTGCGAGTTATTATAATGTTGAATCACCCTCCGCAACCAAACATCTGAAATTTAATATAATAGCCTTTGTTTTGGGTACAGGGATATTCGCTTGCTATATTTCTGAAAATAATCTTTAAATCGGGTAGCCATTTTTGTATTAGAAAAGAATCGTTTTTAGCCATCACTAATTTGAATACAAGAGGGTTGCCCAAGTGAAGCATAGGCCCTAATTTTCGTAACTTCTTTTTCTGAAGAGTTTCAATATTTCCTTAATTCCGATATACCGTATTAAAATGGCAGCCATTTTCCTCATGAATGTGAACAATGTACGTATAAATCATGATAGATATAGAACGGCTACTCTAACGACTGGGAATATTCCGACAGAAATGAAAATAAAAATGTAAATATAAAAATGATAAAATTTCATTTTTGAACGTGCACGAGGACATGAGTTGCTACGCTTTCACGCCAGCATACTCCATGACGCGTGTTCACTAGCGCTATGTTTCTTAAATATCTTCAACTTATTTGACAGTGTTTGGAATTTTAAATAAATCAAGTAACTCTATTTTAGTTTTGTATATTTGTATACTATTTTTCAAATGTTTTAAAAGTCAATCTAGCAAGCCTATTATATTTATATGATATGATTGTAATAATTCCGTTTTTGAAAAGCCATATCATGCTCATTACTTATAGAGAGCAAAAAATAAAGCGCAATGTTAAGAAATTTTAATATTTACGTCTCAAAATGTCGAGCAAGCCACTGCAGTTTGTTTTGGCTGAATCTCAATCAAAACCAAACACACAGTAGTGAAATGAAAATTGTCATTTATTGAAATGACAAAATGACCACAGGTGACTAGGTAAGGGGGTCAAACGGTCAACTGTTGACGAAATAAACGAGTAAGAGGTGAGCTCATTCAAGAAACATCATGAAATAATGAGTCTGTCTGATACCCGAGTATAACCTCTTACAGAGAGAGGTGAGCTCATTCAAGAAACATCATGAAATAATGAGTCTGTCTGATACCCGAGTACAACCTCTTACAGAGAGAGGTGAGCTCATTCAAGAAACATCATGAAATAATGAGTCTGTCTGATACCCGAGTACAACCTCTTATTACAGGGAGCAAAAAAAAAAAATGCACGATGTTAAGAAATATTAATATGTATCTATTAAAATGCAAATAACTATTTTCTTTGTAATAAATGACTACCTTCTACATATGAGTTCTTTTTATTTGTTTATTTTCACACAGATGAAAGCTTCTCAATGCAATAGGGTAACATCTAATGAAATGTTACAATATCTGTAACCTGCCAGAAGGAACTGTAGTGAAGGAAGAATAAGCTTTAACATAAAAAATGAAGGCTTTCTAGACGGTTTGTTTTACATAGACCTGATGGTAACCAAGAAGTTGCAGTCAAATTTGACGCTTGCGTCAATACCTTGTCTTGGGTGTGTGTTTTCTCTCCCAAGCTGTCCTATCGAAACAAATTGGGCATCGAGCGTGCTCGCGTGTTTGTCTTTTACAAGGTGATGAACACCATATATTTTAGGCTCTCAGTCTCCTATTTACTAGGAATAGTGAAATATCAAAGGAAGAAGCTATTGATCTCGGGGTATAAAGTCTTACGGTTCCTCGCTACACCTTGAAATAGCTTTTCAGATCAGCACGAAATAATTAAATTATGAAAGATATGATGACATGTAATGATACATATGTCAAATATATGCAATTCTGGGAAGAAAAAAAAGATTTCCCCCAAAAATATTTCAATAATATGAACAAATGAATTTGGCAAATTTGAACTCGGGATTTTCGGGTCACTGGTCCGATAGTTAATCCACTGATCTACGATGACAAACCAATAAATTCACATAACATGTAAATTGCCTACATGAAAGTAGTATTAAAAAAGCATAAGTCTTGCTGTTTTGAGCTACCTTAACAATGTATGAATAGAAGTTATACGAACTTGGTCAATAAAAGAAAATCGATTTTGA
Organism: Ostrea denselamellosa; assembly: GCA_024699665.1. Classification (NCBI taxonomy): domain Eukaryota; kingdom Metazoa; phylum Mollusca; class Bivalvia; order Ostreida; family Ostreidae; genus Ostrea; species Ostrea denselamellosa. The sequence continues at coordinate 2,998,644 of JAMZEH010000035.1, read as the reverse complement.
TTAAACGTTGTGGACACAATATCAAAAAGTGTCATGTTTCACTTTACGTTGTCAACTTACCTGTAAGGTAAATGATCAGGTGAAGAAACCTCAATTGATTTCAGAGATAGAGACGACAAAGGTCATTTCCAAGGGTAATATTAACAGGGCGCCATCTGTAATGCACCTTTCTGAATTTTCCTTTTCATACTAAAACCTTGGAAATTAGAAGGATATCTGAAAAAAAAAAATCTGACCATGTTAGGAACAAGCGGCCCATGCCAAAAATATTGGATATATTTGAAATATTTAAGCCATATAATGTATCAACACGACTGGATAACATTTCGTTTTTATAATACATATCTACAAACACAACAGATTCTATTAAAATTATTGCTTTCTCCAAATGAATTTTTATGTGCAACAATTCGAATAGAGAACATACAAATTCAGAGAGAGAGAGAGAGAGAGAGAGAGAGAGAGAGAGAGAGATAGAGAGATAAGCCATTAAAATACGCAGAATGTATTTATACCCTCATTATAGATATCATTCATTTAGAGTGCGGTTTAATTGGATTGCAAAGATCTTTGATTTAAAAATATTCTCGCCTAAATAGAAGTGCGCTTCAATGTAATATAGAATTTAATTCATTATTAAATGTTAAATTAAAATGTTTAATTAATATTCATTTGTATGTGCCGACAATAAAAAAAAAAACCAAATTACTTGCTTAATTGCAATTTATTAAACATTGATTCATCTGAAGGGAACCGAAATCAATATATACCAATAGCCCAGTAATCAATTCAAGTTCTTTAATACTTTTTTAAGCTCTACAGCTTATCAGTACATATTGTAAACAATGTAAGCATGCTCGGTGGTACATTTACTGGAGAACAAATGTAGCACGTGGATTCGTGGAGTACAACGTTCCCTCGGAGTCGTGCTATTGGACATAAATTTTCCAAGATTTCCTGTGTCAAACATTGATGTCTTTTTATGATACAATTTTCCCCCCACAATTCTGTATATACAGGACAAACTAATATACATGTGAATAGAAGCTCTCTCCAGTTATTGAGAGATATGTACCAATAATTAACGATATCGTCACTTTTAATCAGAGAGCTTTATTAATTTCACTAGGAAGTCTAATTGATACTCTGAATATCTCGCTAGTTGAATATTGCCTCTCTCCTTAGTCAACTGGAGCGTACTTCAACCGTGTACTATCTGAAGAGAGCGGCACATTCATCAGGGGTGTGCGAGTTGAATTCTTGCTCTCAACCAATGAAATGATGCGTGTTTTGATAGAGTAAAATCGCGTTCTGATCAACATTTCAACATTAATTCAGAAGTTTATATGTAAGTAGAACTGAGGTGATCGATTGAAAATATCTCTAGTTTTTTAAAGCTATTTCTCTTTCAGAGAGAGAGAGAGAGAGAGAGAGAGAGAGAGAGAGAGAGAAAGTATTATTTCAGAATATCCTAAATTGGTGTTCGATAAAGTGTGTATTTTTCTTTATCGGAACTGTGTGTGTAAACGTAAAGCTTTTGTCTCAGTGTGCAATATCAATTATAATTGATGAACTGTGTAGTGAAACTATATCAGCCATTTGACAACTGACGTTTCACACAGTTTAGAAGCCGGAAATGCGGTGGTCAACGGTCAAGGTCGTATTTTACTGTTGGTTGTCGGGAATGCAGCCAACAATGTGACCTTGTTTCACCTTGTTCACAGACTTTGATCGTCGAGTTTAGTCCTGCAGTGAATACGATTTCGTGATGTTTTTCTTAACTTCAATATTATCTGCTATTAACATTCTCTTAAGTGGAATTGACATTAAATTCATTTGGAAGTCAACAGAAATGAATGTTGAACGCCTAATGGAGATGAACAACGCTATTAAATGAAAATCAAGATATAGCAGAAAATGATTAATGGGCGACCCACAGTTTCTGAGGTCGGGACCATATTACGTGGACCGACTACCGGTATGGTTAAAACATTATTAAGCATGCGCAAGTGCGTGTCGTGCGCAAAACTTCGCGTCAATTTTCTAGAAATTGAATACTGGGTTAGCTATTTTATATAATTTTGACAATGCGAATATATTTCACAGGACATTTTACTTTTCTGCGCAATTTCGATTCAAGAGAAACAAGGAAATGATTACACGGAATCCGTTATCTTTACACTGACCAAAGCTATGTCTACATTTAATGTCGGGTAAAAATTTTATCAAGCTACGCGAGGACACGAAAAAGTAGCCAGAAATTCTGTGTAACTTTGTGCTGTTAAAGAAAAGGTAAGCCAAGAATTTAGGCTTTTACATCACTACCAGTATGTCACAACACTGTCAATTTTTCTCTAAACTTTGAAACACACACACACACACACACATTTCCCCATGTGTTTTATTTTAAATATTTTGATTGGTCTAAAGCTTTTAGTCTGAAGTTTGGCGACAGCTGCATACTCGACTAATGGTCCCGTGATCTGGATTGACAACGATAAAGGCCCTTTAGATATATACGTATATACTTACTACTAGTACTACTTGGTTGTTTACTCACCAAAACCGGTCGCGGTAGCTCAGTGGTTAGAGCATTCGCTTCGTAACCGGGAGGTCGTGAGTTAGTGTCCCGCTCGTACCATGGCTGCGTCAAACCCAAGACGAAAAATAGGTAGTGATTGCTCCTTCGCCAAAGCATTTAGAAGTGAGAATCACGAGTCTTTCGGATATGACCTTAAAAACGGTAGGCGTTGGCACGTTAAAGAACCCTCACTGCTACGGCCCTGGGGCCCGTTTCACTAAAGGGCGTACGCCCGTCGTAACTTTACGCCGGCGTAAATCCGGACTTACGCCAATAACTTGGACTAATTTCCGTTTCACTAAAAGGCGTAACTTTGCGCCAGCCTTAAGTTAAGACCAAAATCTACACCTGGTCAAAGGCAGGCGTAACTTCAGACGTAAACGTTAAAAATGGCAACTTTCTGGCTGTGTTATCATAGGCTTAGCTCTCCACCCCCACTTTGAGTACGGAGCCCCCCCACCCCCTCCCCCAAAATAGAAATTTGAGGTTGGAGTACGGAGCCCCCCCCCCCACGAATAAAACTTCGAATCATACGTCTACCTTCGTTGTATACTTTTATGTTCGAATTAAGATATTTCAAAAAAACACACAACAATCATTTTTCACTAGATTTTTGACCATAAAAAGTTATAATGAATTAAATGTAACATATAGATTAAATGTACATGTATTACACACAGGGGCTTAGCACGTTATATGACCCCGAAAATCCTCGTTACCTTTATTAATGGTTATGAGGAGTTTCGGGGTCATATAACGTGCTTAGCCCCTGTGGTATTATATTTAATCAAATTTTAAAGTTTTTTGATCGGTAATATAGAATCATAAGTTCTTAAAGCTATATTTGTATACATGTATGTGCTTACTGCTTTGTGATATCTTCCCACGTAGCTTTCTTTTTTTTTCTTCATTCGTCACAGCTGCGGAAAGTTTTGCAAACAAAATGTCCTTTTTCTCTATCACACAGGTAGCAAGAATCCTCATCTCGTCGTCGGACCAGTTTGGTTTGCGTTTTTTCACCTCCGAAGTCATTTTGAATGCGCAGTCAAAAGTGAATGTTGCAGAAGACGACAACGATATTTACATGTTTTGTTTTTTTTAAAAGAAATTCACATATTTTTACGAAAGTGCTTAAGAAATTAACTTGACACGAGAGAGAGAGAGAGAGAGAGAGAGAGAGAGATTAAGTTTCTTGATGAAAAGATACATGTACATGGAAAATAACACACAATCTTCTTTATTATTTATTGCAATATTTTGACTGGTCCATTAAAAAATCAAATATTCTAACACTTGTTTAGATTGAAAATATAATTTAGATTGTATATTTATGCTCTTTTATTTAAATGATATATACATGCATATATATAGTGATTTTAATGCAATTGAAAATGTGAAATTTTTTTTTTGTCATTACCTCATTGTTAATTTTAAATTGTTATTTCCAAAACTGAGACGATAGTGAAACATAATTTTCAAGTTCCCTCTCTCTTTTTCCTTCACTACTTTCTATAAATATGTATGATACGTGTGCGCATGTGCATGACCTCGTTGTTAAGGACGTAAGTCTGGCCTTAACTTAGTCCGATAAAATGATTTAAGGCCTGGCGTACGCCATGTAGTGAAACGCAACTTACGCCGGACTACATTTTGGCGTACGACCCTAGCCTTAACTTAAGTTTGGACGTATCTTACGCCTTTTAGTGAAACGGGCCCCTGAGCTCTAAGCATAGGTCTAAATTTGTGGTACTACAGCTAGTGACGTCTTAATATGAGTGAAAAATTCTCGACGGGACGTAAAACAAACAAACAATCAATCAATTATACACCAAAACTTGATGACAAGACGATATGGTGGAGCCCCAAGCTTTAACTCGATATATTTCGATGGCATCTCCATCAAAATGGTTGATACAGGTAATTGCCAATTTTTATTTTCGATGTTCTCGGAATAGAAAATTCTGAATACTATAATGCATGTATTTGGGATACTTGAGGTCATGTATATTGGTTTTGGACTTCCCGTCTGTCTGTTCCTTACTTCGAACACCAGCTATAACATTTGAAGCGGGAGTTTATAAACACACGCATATAATAATTGTAACTGGGTGTAACTCTTGTGACCTTGACCTTTAACACCAGCCATAACATTTGAAGCGAGAGTTTATAAACACACGCATATAATAATTGTAACTGGGTGTAACTCTTGTGACCTTGACCTTTAACACCAGCCATAACATTTGAAGCGAGAATTTATAAATATACGCATATAATAATTGTAACTGGGTGTAACTCTTGTGACCTTGACCTTATCAGCTGAGCCACATTTGATGACATGGACCCAGTTGCACTAACATTAGTTAAATTTGACTGAAGTTAAGTCAATGATAGATATGTAGTTAATGTCAAGTTATCTGTCAGTTAAATTTAACTTTTGTGCAGCTGGATCCTGGTGACCTTGAACTTTCCAGTCATGAGAGAGAGAAATAAAAGAGAGAGAGAAAGAGATAAAGAAAGATAGAGAGAGAAAGTGAGAAAGAGAGAGAAAGAAAGAAAGAAGGGTAGGTGTTATTGTGTAGTGGTATTCCTCCTTTCCGGTGGTGCTACGTTTGACCTTGACTTTTAACCTGCTTATTATTTTTTTCTGAGAGACGGTTTCGTTATGTAGGGAGATATAACCCCAGTGACAAGGCCTTTCAAACAGTACATTTAATGCATATCGATTTTAAAAACTCGGTCTTCATGTAATTTTTCGATAATGCACTTCCCTCAATGTATTTATTAAGGAAGTGCATGTGTGAATAGTTTGCAGAGAGACAAAAGACCTTTCCGATTTGAGATTTGGACGTCATGAACCTGGAGATAATAGTTTAAATACACCTTCTTCTGATCAGGTAAGGTCACAGTTGTTTGGACTTTGTTCCTCTCACGTCTACTTCCGTTCACGAACAATGCACAAATCTGTAGTACAGTCTGGAGCGATCACTGACGCGTGCCTACTAGAAGACGACATGGCGGACTGCTCATAAAATCCACACCTCTGTATTGTCATCATGGGAATTTGTCATATGCTCAGGAATTTTTATTTACAACTTAATTATGTTATACTATCATCGAAAAGTTATTTTTGCTGAGTTTGAAATAGCTAAATTTTGTTTGACACATGCCTTGTCAAGTTACTCGGTCACGCAGCCATTCATTGCTAATACAGAAATATACAACCACGTGATTTCTCATACCAGTGCTATCAAATCGGAAACAATAAACTCAGTTGATTTTGAAAGACAGTTGTTTGTTTATACAGGTATATATTTCATTTTGCATATTTCACATAAATTAATTTCCAACCGAGCATTTCCCATAGTCTTGTTCGTTGTTGATTCCAGGTACGACTATGCTCCGGGTGGAGCCATGTACACTACTGGAAATTTAGTTCGTTTGTAGTGTGTGACAGTAATTTTACAAAATTAAACGTAATGACTCTTCACACTGGACGAAGATCGTGTTACGACCCGATAAAGCTAGATCGGTATGCCCAGCCTATGTGCATCGAGTCCCTTCGTTGCTCTCTTTAGCAATCACCAGGACTGCAGTACGCTCTCGCTAACAATCACGAGGACCACAGTATGCTCTAACAATCACGAAGACCGAAGTACGCTCTCACTAACAAACACGAGGACCGCGGTGCGCTTTCACTAACAATCACTAGGACCACAGTATGCTCTCACTAGCAATCACGAGGAACGCAGTACGCTTCCACTAACAATCACGAGGACCGCGGTATGCTCTCACTCTAACAATCACTAGGACCAAAGTATGCTCTCGCTAACAATCACGAGGACCGCGGTGTGCTCTCATTAAAAATCACGAGGATCGTGATAAGCTTTCACTAACAATCACGAGGACCGCGGTGTGCTCTCGCTAACAATCACGAGGACTGCGGTAAGCTGTCATTAACAACCATGGGGACCGCGGTACGCTCTCACTAACAGTCACAAGGACCGGACCACGGTACGCTCTCACCAACAATCACCAGGACCATAGTCGCTCTCGAAATACCGTGCTCGGAGCGTACTTGTGTTCAAGCTAGGATCTTTGTTTACGTCTAGGGCTTGCAGCGAGCGTTTCTGGGACGCTGAAAACAATCCAGGAAAACCCCTATATTAGGAGAGAAGCAAAAGGCGTGATTGCCCTCATAAGTATCCATTTTTCCGATGAGTATGATGCACCGTATAAAATACTAAATAATAAGAAGCTTGATATAGCTTTCATGGTAGATTCTAATTTGGTCCTTAATGCGATGTAAACCTTGGACACGACCGATTAATTTCACTAGACAGGTGTCAAATAAATTTAAAATTCAACAAAATTAAAATTCGATAGTAGGACATAATTGATATATATAGTCGTGGGAATTCGTTATGTGCTCTGGAATTCTTTTGTTCATTTAATTATATCCTACTATCATCGAAAAGTTATTTTTGCTGACTATGAAACAGCTGACGTGTCTAGTGGGGTTACTCGGTCACGTAGCTAATCATCGCTCATAGCAACCAACTCCACGACAATCACATGGCGAGGACTTCTCGTGTTGATGCAAACATTTGGGAACCAGCAAACGCAGTTGTTTTTAAAAGATATAATAGATGGATGTATGTATCTTATTTTGCAGAATTTTTTTTTTTTTTTCATTTTTTTTTTTATATAATTGATCTCTTCCTTTGCCCATGCCCTCAAGCTATTTCCATGGTCTTGGCCTTTAGACGAATCACTTTGAGATTTACAATATCACATATGTTACAATTTTCAAAATTAGGTAATAGACGAAACAAGCTAGCCCTGATAAATTGGCTCGATCGTGGAAGGTCTTCAAAGGGCAGTGGCACGGGTTTTGGGAGTATATTAGGGACGCAGTAGGGTCGCCATTGCGCGTGATAGAGCACGGTAGATCTATATCAGTTTTGAGCATGTACCAAATTGTCAAGGATAGATAGTGGTGTTTCTTACTCTCGATCTACAAGCCTTTCAAGATTGCACCACGCCCTAGAGACGTCTACGCTCCCACCACATTCGTTGCTCTCACCAGAATCACAAGGGTCGCGGCTCACGACTCAACCCCTACTACCATTCGCCGTTGTCAACTTGACGATAAACACAACAATCTGTTTAATCGTCTTTTATTTAAAAGAAAAATGCACGAAGGTATGAATTACGGCCCTTTGAGTCGCAGTTCATACCCTCATGTATTTTTAGAAATGGAAGTTATTTTTTTTAATTTACATTCTATTTCATTTCTGGCAGAAATCCCAGCCATTAGAATAGACGTACTATATTCATCAGGATTCATGCGCACAATTTTCACAACTGCTTCACATTCATGAGGAAATGGCGATCATTTCAATTTGTAAAGATATCGAGGGCAAAATCAATGGAAATGTAAATATGTTTTGTTTGTTTGATTGCATGTTGTTTTACGTCTCATGCGATAATTTTTCACTCGTGCAGAGACGTCTCCAGCGTTCATTGATATGGCTCACAACGAAACGCTCGGCTATCTCCGTAAATCTCGTCGGAGATTTACGGAAACAACCGAACGTCTAGTTGAATTATGGTATTTACGCCCGTAGCAGTAAGGGTTCTTTATCGCGCTAACAGATTCTGTGACATGGTACCTCTGTTTTTAATATATCCGAAAGACCCGTAACTTTCACTTCTAATACCGGCCTCTTGGCGATGGTACAGTCACCACCAAATTCAAACGTCTTGGAATCAAAGTCGGAACCTATCGGTTGCGAAGCGAGCTCCAAAACCGCTTCCCTCTCTCTCTCTCCGTATTCGTGCTACATCCACTACCGTTTTACCGTTTCAAAGAAAGTGGATCACTTCTCTTGATTGAGCGCGTGCATATATGTGTTTGGGCGAGGCTTCTCATAAATTTCATGCAACGAAACAGGTTTTACATTTGTTCTCAGTCACCCAGACTCACTTTTATTGAATCCAAACAGCCAATCAGTGAATGGAATTTTTCACACGATTCTTTGCAATAAGACACACAGTGTCTGGGGTGATGTGTGAATTTAGTTCACGTACAGAGCGTGACGCTGGAGGGAATTAGAGAGTCCCGTGAGGATGCGGAAAAATGGAAGTAAAAGAAAAATTTGCGCGTAATATTAACGAAGGAGCGGCATGATTGCTTTCAAAAGTAATATATTCCGACTTTCCCACGATCCCACCAGATAAAGAATGAAAACTAAAATTTTAAAAAAGTACAAATCCAAAATTTGGTACACACTCCGTGCTGGATGCTAATTTGGTCTTCATATTGGACATGACCGATTTCATTCCACCTGACAGGTGTCAAACAAAATTCAACTATTGCAAACGTAGCAAAAATAACGTCTCCACAGTAGAACATAACCTATTCAATCACGGAAAACGGGGTCTTCGTTTAGTGCACACGTCCCTGTGTTCAGTGTGGACTTCTAATGCTAAACCCCCTCCCCTTGATTTCGTTAAATCCTCCCTTGAACACTAGATTTATGTGCGAGCACTATTTTACATACTGGTGTCCTAGTGCAACTTGAATGGGTATCTTCTCGGACCCTTCCGGATCAGCGCTGGTCGGGTTACAAGGTCTTAAGGACTTGGAATACCCCCCCCCCCCCCCAAAAAATAAAGATGTTCAGCTTATTATTGGTGCATTTCATGTATTGATGACAGATTTACATTGTTGTGTGATGAAATAACAGAAAATCCCAAGTATAAACACAGTAAATCCTATTTCTTTTGATGTGTCCAAACTCTTCGGGATCCCATGACCTCAACTTCACCTGAATGAAAGTTGAGGTTTGTAGAGTTATTAAACAGTGTTAAATACAAATATTGAACTTGTTGTTCAATACTCGGCAGCATCGATTAAAAAAAAACCCAAACAAAACAAAAACAACAACAACAAAAACAAACCCTCAATTCGACAGGTTGGGTCCAATCGACCAAAATGGGATACATCCCAGGTTGGATATTATCACTCAGTCATGATGCTGAGGTACTGCACGATTATTTTTGTACGATGTTATCGCAAGTTATTTTGATCCTTAATTATTGAAATCATGATTTGCCAAAATAGAAATTACGCGTTTTGCTCGCTGATATTGCACATTTACGCGTTTTGCTCGCTGATATTGCACATTTTCGGGTTTTGCTCGCTGATATTGCACATTTTCCTGATATATTTTATGTACATTACATGTATCTTTATTGCTCAGGACGTGTGTCTTATGACATACATATGTACATCTGAATTATAGATATACCACTGTATGGTATGATACACATATTTTTTACAGAATGCCATGTTAAAATATTATTATGTAATTTAAAGGAATAGTGAAGATAAATTTCCTCTTTAAAATTCTTTACACTCAGTAATTGTATAAGTTTAAAAATAATTGTATATTTTACACTGTCCTTATAACGCACCTGCCTGTATGATGCTCTCTGTGATACTTCTCCAGTGAGGGTACTTTAAACATTAGATTATATTGTTATGGAAACAATTGTGGTCAAATTCATTCCAGATTATGGATTGTTATACCAATCGAGAGAGAGAAAAAAAAAAAAACAAAAAAAAAAAAACAAAAAAAAAACCCAACAAAAAACACGACAAAGTAGAAAATTTGCTAAGATGTTTTAAAGATAATGTTGTTCAATTTGACTTGGAACGGATTTGTTTTTAGCTCACCCGAGCTGAAAACGCAAGTGAACTTTTCTGATCACCTTTGCCCATTCTCCGTAAACTATTTCACACTTGGTATAAATCATCCTTGGGTGAAAGGGATTCAGGTTTGTTCAAATGAAGGGTCAAGTTCCTTCAAAGGGAAGATAATCAAGAAAATGCAATAATAGGGTGAGGTCATTTAAAACTCTTCTCATGAACCATAGGCAAAAAACAAAGGTTGAAATGCACTCAATGGCTCCCGGGGGTAGGGTGGGGCCACGGTAGAGGATCACAAGTTTTACATGTGGATATATAGGAACAATCTTTCAGATATTCTTCTCAAGTACCACTGGGCCAGAAAGGTTGGAATATACATGAAAACTTCCTGACATAAACTACATTTAAATCTTTTCAAGTCGTGCCCACCCCCCCCCCCCGGGGGGGGGGGGGTGTTGGTCACATTAGGGGATCGAAGTTTTACACGCGGATATATAGGATATTAAAAATCGTGTTTTCGAGAAAAACAGGACCATGGCAAATCATATTAATATGCAAACATTTTCAGGAAGTGTAGACTTAAGTTTGCTCAAATGGCCATACCATGATTTGTGACTTTGAACGTTGACTAATTTGAAAACTTTAAACTTCCTCATAACTTCTGCAAGATTAACGATAAGGCTCTTATATTTCATATGTACATTCCTTGTGACAGAAACTTTCTTTTGACCTTGACCTATTTTAAAGAAATGTCATATAGGCGGTATCGCCTGAACAGTTGTGTATATATAGATTTATTATGGCAAGGCCTTTTATTTGTTGTCATCAGTGACAAAATGTATAGCCCTTGGATTATGATGGTTCAAAGTTAACATTATCCATGTGTATTGGAAAGATTTTTTCCCCCTAAAAGTCTTCTTCTCCAAAACAGCAAAGTCACGTTAGTCATATTGGTATTGAAGTATCCCAATATCGTATGAATTGAAATTTGGTTATGTCGTAATCCTTGGGAGTTTTGTTAGGACCACAGTGTGGGATCAACATTTGTCATGGGAATGAAGACTGGGGGAAAATCACATCTAAACAAAAGCAGGACCAGGGTTTCTTAGTGAACGATGTAGCACGTGGGCCTCTTGTTTCTCCTTATTATAATAAATGAGTACAGTATACCCAGTATGAGTTGCTCTTTTTTTTTTTTTAATGTGAAAATTATTTATTGATTCTTTTTTTATTTTGCTTCCATAATGCTAATATTTCCTCGTGATCGAATTTCTCCAACATCCGCAGTTTTCCCACCTTTCAAAGCGTTCCTTTGACCTTTATTAAAACTTGTGAAAAGGCATGCCGATTTCTAACCGTACAATTTCCTCCGGTAAGGGACCTTGCGTTCTTTCAAAGTGTGAGCATTAATCCACAGACTTGTACAGATGACAAATGTACAGGAGACGAGCATTAATCCACAGACTTGTACAGATTAGAAATGTACACAAGACGAGCATTAATCCACACTTGTACAGTTGACAGATGTTTTTATCTTGTCCGTTTTTGCGATAACATCCAAATTAAGATATTGTAATATAGTCCAATTTTGCGATAACATCTCAATTATAGCCCGATTTTACGATAATATCCTAATTTATTATAGCCCAGTTTTGCAACAAAATCCTGACTACAGCCTAAATTTGCGATAATATCCTAAAGGTGTCAGTCTTTGGTTTAAACATGATCACCGCACCCCCCCCCCCCCTTTCCCTGCGGTTGCTGTATGGGAGAAATGTATATTCATTACACTTTCGTCACTGGCACCTGATATTTAAACATTGTAAAATACAATCGGCATTTACGAGGGGTGGATCACCGGGAGTGGGGTTAACAAAGAATTTGACGTTTAAAAACTAGAATAAGAAATCTTTAACATTTCTGCCCAGATAAATTTCTTTTCTGTTTAGATACCCGTACGTCCTAGCTTGCATTGGTAGTAACACACAAGAAAGTATCAACTAGGGGTTAATTTCTGGGTAACTTTGGTGCAATCACTTTCGATGAAAAATACCAGCATGCATTGTGAAGGAATGAACTGTCGAAGGAGTTGCTGTATTTTGTGCAACAGTTTCCATGCAACATTATTCAAACTTTGCCCTCCGTCCATGTACACATGGAAGAATGTGGCCCCTTGTTTTGGATGTAGTTCATTTTTGCCTCCTTAGTTTCTTGAAGATGTTGGAATACAAGTTGATTGGGTGTAATTCTTCCTCCTTAATCTGCCTTGGAAATTCTACTGATGTGAAGATAATACAAGTGGCAAACCAGGATTCAATTTTTAAAAAAAGACACATGCATGTATTTCTCTTATCAAGCTTTTATTAATGCTATTATGCTTCATTTTTTTCACAAGAATAAATATGGAAGAAATGGACACATGAATACTTGGACGGAACACTGGACGGAAACCACTTAATAAATACTACAAAGTTATTCTGATTGCAAATATTGGAAGAATATCTGACCTGTATGTAAAAGATTACAATTTAAACCATCTATACTTTGATGTATTTAGAGAGGAGAATATTTTAGCAATGAACACCAGTAACCCCCTAACAGGTCTGCCCTTGGAATTTAGATCCGGCTGGTATGTAGCCCCCTAACAGATCAGTACTTGGAATTCAGATCCATCTGATTTATCATTTATGTATGCCAGTAGCCCCCTAACAGGTCTGCCCTTGGAATTTAGATCCGGCTGGTATGTAGCCCCCTAACAGATCAGTACTTGGAATTCAGATCCATCTGCTTTATCAGGTATCAGTTATGTAAGTTATTTCATCAGTATATACTGCAGTGAGATTCTACACTATTAATAAAATGGTGACGTACATTTCTATGGTTGTACCCTAGACATTTAAGTGCTTTGGCATAAAAACCCACATTAGTATAGCTGTAACGCATGAGTATTACGTAATGTAAGGCTTTTCTACATGATCAAGTAATGCACAATTCAAAGAAATTTTAAAGCATTGTATCAAATACACTTTTTTCTTCTAAATACCGAGTGATCCTGAGATTTCTATACATTTGAAGTCTACACAATAATGCACACTGTAAATAGTAGTAATCCATGGAATGTTTCGTATTTGGCAACATTTGGTAAACAGAATAAAATATGCAACCAAGCAATATTAAAACTGTATCAATATTGAACACAGAGCCCTTCATTTTAATGCAGCCAGGGTAAGACTGAAGTCTCCTCCACCCACTGCCAACAGCCGTCCACCCATCACTGTGTCCAGAGCATGCACTTGTTTGTTCATCTGTACCTTACCAATAACCTGAGAAGAAGCAGCAATAGGGTATCAAAGTCTTACAACAGAGTGTACACAAAATCAAAAATCCTGCATTGAAAATCGATTTCGTTTTTTATTTTAAAGATACAGTGATACCTATTTTAATCCTACATGCAGTGGAAAACAAAGCCTGGGTCAAATTAGGCAAAATGTCAGACTGCACAGTGTAAAAAGGAAAGACAATTTTTATTTGTTGTTTATGTCTCATGTGAGAATCTTTCATTCATATAAAGATGCCACCAGCTGTAGGCGAAGTACTGTAAATTTTTACTTATTTGTGACATTCAATGAGTAATGTAGATTCTTAATCACATGAACACCTACAGTAACACAGGGCATCAAGGGAAAGATCCATGACTCTCACGTCTAATTCTGGGTGCTTGGTGAAGGAATAGACATTATCTATGTTAAAACTCTTAGGTCTGATGTGGCACTGAGATCAAGAATCAAATCAGAGACCTCCTAGTTGGGAAGAAGATGCCCAAACATATTTAAAAGCGGTCAATAATCAATCACATTACAGTATCTGGCTGCTGGGAATCAAACATGAAACCTACCAATAGTTAAGTGAGTGACCTAACCATTAAGTTTGATTGATTGTTTGTTTGTTTTATGTCTCGTTGAGAATTTTTCACTCATATCGAGACATCACCAGCTGTAGGTGAAGTACCACAAATTTAGACCTATGCTTAGCGCTTAGGGCCGTAGCAGGGAGGGTTCTTTAACGTGCCAATGCCTACCGTGACACGGGACCTCCGTTTTTAAGGTCATATCCAAAAGAACTGTGATTCTCACTTCTAAATGCTGAGTGTTTGGTGAAGGAGCAATCACTACCTATATTTCGTCTTAGGTTTGATGCGGCCATGGCACGAGCAGGGCTCAAACTCATGACACCCTGGTTACAAAGCGAACGCTCTAACCACTGAGCTACCGTGACTGGTTCTGACCATTAAGCTATTACAGTTAGTTAAAATGTGCTGTACAAGTGTCTGTTCAATTTAACATTTTAACACATCTACTAAGGTTTTCACTTTTTTAGTGCAGACTTACCTCCCATTCTGTGTGATGGCCTGTATGTTATTGGCACTTCCTTGTGGTGTAGACAGAATTACCTCCCCTGTCACTGTGTTGACATATAGAGACTTACCTCCCCTGCATTGATATACAGACTTACCTCCCCTGTCACTATGTTGACATATAGAGACTTACCTCCCCTGCATTGATATACAGATTTACCTCCCCTGCATTGATATACAGATTTACCTCCCCTGCATTGATATACAGATTTACCTCCCCTGCACTGATATACAGACTTACCTCCCCTGTGTTGGTATACAGACTTACCTCCCCTATGTTGGTATACAGACTTACCTCCCCTGTAACAGTGTTGATGGCCTGTACATTATTGGTGCCACTCCCCCCAGCCACCACTACATCGTTATCACAGAACTGGGCGCAATAAAGGTAAGCACCACTATGGCCATCGTAGTTAAATGGCACATTCTTCTCCACCTTTCCTTCTGTGTAGTTCCAGATTTGCAAGGCATTTGTTGCCACCCAAGAACCAGTTAAGATTTTCATTCCCTAAAACACAAACAAGATTATGATGAGTCATACTCTGATCAAAGCTTTGCTTAAATCTGACATTAACATTACTCAATTCAGTGTTCTTTGAATATTCCCTTTTCAGAAGAAGAAAATTCGGTGAAAATGAAAGTATTATTCAGCAGGAGTTTACTTTCATTGGGGGAAACACAGTATTACTTTCTATTCTACTTTCTATAAGTGTACTATTTCAAGCTGAGCTTGATTTTAAGCTTTATTCTTGTGATAAAAATGTTTATTTTCAATATCTTATGATTTTTCTTGTTTAAAGAAATTTCCTTCCATATTGTCAAAAGCCCAACATATATACTTTACAATACATATACCTGATTTACATCAAATACTGCAGCATTTCATGTAGAATTAATTATAAATAACAGTATATTCTTGTAACATAGAACTGTCTTATTTGATTAAATTTATGATGAGCAAGAAAACATCTCCACTTTCCAAGGGTGAACGTAAGTAGATGGAAATAACTAGCCCCCTACAGCTGTATCTGTGTAGACCTACCCTCAGGTCCAGACTGTCTCCACAGATGTGTGGGCCATGAATTGTTCTTTTCACTCCGTCACCAGACCGAACATCCCATACCTGGAAAGGAAACATAAATTTGTAATCTCAGATTGAACAAGTTCAAAAATAACAAAATATTACCTGTTAAATAAATATATACACCCTCAAACCAACAAATTCAGGCATAACAAATTAATGTCTGACAAATATTTACATTTCCAATGTTATTGCATTTGATGTCTCTATAAATTGTAACGATAGTCATTTCTTCATGAATGCTCTGCAACTGTAAACTATGTGCATATGAAATATGTAAATAGTAATTAATGCTCTTCATGAAATATGCCAGTGTGGAGCATCACAGTTCATGCTCTCATATTTTCAAAAATGAAATTTATTTCTTAATTATTCTCATACCCAACAACTTCAGAAATAACAGACTGTTATTGGTCAAATAAATCTGTACACCCTTATAGTCAACAAATTTCACAACAAACTATTATCTGTTAAATAAATCTGTATACCCTCATGCTAACAAATTCAGGAATAAAAAAACTATTATAAGTCAAAAAAAAAAAAATAAAAAAAAAATTGGTATTTCCTCATTCATGAATAACAAACTTGCTTTGGTGAACAAAAGAATTCAATTACATGAACTACATTGAGCACTCAAAAAATACTACCATAGATCTTGAGTACATAACTTCTTGTAATCAGCCAACCATTGCTAATGAAAGCAATTTATAGTGGTTTATATTTCATCATGGCACCTTAGGTATTTTATTTAAAACGTCAGTAATGAAGTATTTCTTTGTTTTGGTTGGACATATTTAATCATTGTTAATTTTTAAGATAGTTTCTACAGCAGGGCAGAAAAAGGCATAATTTGTAATCATTATCCTTGTTTCTTAAAATCAATAGATGTTAACTCCAAATGAATTCCTCCCTATAAAGATGTGTGATATCATTTTATGTCTTTCTTTCTACATTGCCATAAAAATCTACAAGGTTCTCATGGCTTTGTGTCTGAAATTTCACTGCAGGTTATTGAAAAGCTATGAAAATCAATTGCCCACAAAAGCAGATATCAGAAACACAGCGTGTAATAATTAAAAATAGTGCCCATAATACTGCATGCAAAAACAAGTTTTTGTCTCTATTGTCAACAATTCAATAATTTTCACTGATAAAATCAGCACTTATTTTAATAATGATTACGACATTTAGTGATTTGATTCAGACAAGCAATTTAGGCATTGTAGATTGAGTGATGGCTACCTTGAGGTGATTTTCCCATCCGCCTGTGACCATTATATCATCATACTCTGGGTGGTATTTGAGAGCAAACACTCTCATGGCACACCCTGCAGTCTGAATTTCCGTGGGGTTCTTTTTCTGGCTGTATCCCTCATATGTGTGAAGCAGCTTAAGATGAAACAAACCAATGAAAGTGTGATAAAACTACATGATAATATTGAAAAAATTAACATATCAAAATTTTATTGTTGTTGATACACGACACCCAGATTCTCTGAATAAAATACCTATGACAGATAGTGAATTGTGGCCCGATAAAAGAAAACAAAGGAAAGTGCATGCAATGCACACAGTAAATTCATATTCCATTATTAAAATTATTATTAGTTTTGTATATCTTACACCAAGTTAACAACAATGTATATTTCACACTTAATTAACAACTTTTTTACACAAACACTTCTGTTATATTTATGTAGTTTAAATCACAAATAAGTTTAACTATAACTGAACATACTTCTTTCACACAAAAGTCTGATACCTTTGCTGTTTTGGAGTCGTAGATTCTTATGTTTAAGTCTTTTCCACCAGTGGCAAAATGCAAGCCATCATAGCTAAAGTCTAGGCAATTAATTTCATTACCATTCTCTGTAAATAAATACATGTAAATTAAAAACTAAATGTTTTATCCTAATGTACTGGTACATGAAATTACATGTGATTTCACATCTACCCACAGATCACATTAATAGTTCCTCTATTACTCATGCACACCAGTATTCATTAAATTGCCAAACTATTGTCTTCAAAGTAAAGGGTAGGTCTGTAATGGTCATATCGAGCAGAAAGCCATGTTACTGTGTGGAGAGCACTGTGACATTGTGTGGAGAGCCTCATGATGGCAAAGTTGTACAGAGAGCCCTGGGACACAATGTGGAGAACTCTGTGACATCCTATGGAGAGTCCTGTAACAGTAACACCATGTGTTGCACCTTCTGATAGTGACAGTGTGGAGAATCATGGACACTGTCTGGGGAGTCTTGTAATGATGACATCATGTGGAGAGACCTGTGTCACTGACAATGTGAAAAGTTCTTAATGGTGACACAATGTGGAGAGATATGTAATGGTGGTACCATGTGGAGAGATATATAATGGTGATGCTGTGTGGAGAGATATATAATGGTGAAATATATAATCGGGGGGGGGGGGGGGGGGGAACGACACCAAGTGAAGATGTCTATGACCCTGTGATGATTACACTGTATGAAGAGATCTGTGACATTGACATTGAGGAATACTCTGTAATGGTGACACCAAGTGGAGAGATATGTAATGGTGATACTGTATGGAAAGTCGTGTGACACCAAGTGGAAAGCCCTGCAATACCAAGTGAAGATATCTATGACACTGTGTGGAGATTTCTGTAATGGTGACACCATGTGGAGAGGCCTTGTACAGTAACAATGTGTGAAGAGATATGTGATGGTGACACAATGTGGAAAGATCTGTGAATGATCCCACGTGATCTTAGTCAAATCTACGGTCATGGCAGTACAACACATAGCTGCTTGTAGACCACAAGGGAATAATCTGACTTAATTGTTCCTTGGTACACAGTTGTTCTAATGAAAAATTACAAAATCCCTCTGATTCAATTAGAACCTACATTGTATGTGTATGCCAAGTTCAAACTAAAACAAATGATCAGTTGCTTTCTTTTTTAGTTCACAAATAGACAGAAAAAATGTTGAAGAGGAAAGAAAAGTTAACTAACAGTGGAAAGTTCTCAACCACCAAACTTGATGATTCTATCCTACATACCTGCTGCAAACTCTTCTACATCACCAGTGTTGGTGTTGCATGAGAAAATCTTTCCATCAGAGGTTGAAGCTAACAGAATGTGTGTTGCTTTGGGGTGGAACCTCAGGCACATAATGGCCATTCCCCCATAGCGGGACTTTCTCAGCTCTGACACCATCTCACCCGTTGTAGAGCTGTACAACTACAAGATAAAAACAACTGATTTTAAGATAAATAAATGAGTGTGGCAAAGACACACAATCTGATGGAAGGCACCTTAATAATGTTCTGAGAACACTACAGCATACAATACCAGACAGCACTTATTAGCTAATTTTAGCATTTCGAAATAAGGGGGGGGGGGATCCATCAGCTTTTCAGCATTCAAAAATAAATGAAAAAAAATTATACATCGAATGGGAATGTCTTTGTCGCTGTGCTGACAGGGATGGGGGATCAACTTTTAAAATTTCCTGATGGTTCAAGTTGGTCAGAATATTATAAGCCTTGATTCCATCAATTTATATGTTCACTGAATCTTTATGGTTCAGTACAAACACATTTGATATGATACTCATTTTTTTCTATTCAGTCGTAATGAAGGAATTAAAGAATGCGTATCATATCAAATTGTGTTTACATTGAACGAAAAAGATTTAATGAGCATATAGATTAATGGAACCAAGGCCTCAGGCCTATGATATTCTGACTGTCAATGACTAGGACTTGAAAGGCATTTTATTTTTGTGCAAATATTTTGATATAATTCATATTTTAGCACCTATGGTGTGGAAGCAGGGGGTGTTTATTTGTCATTTATTTAATAGTCATTTTGCTGAATCTTTTTTAATAATGTTTTCATACATTTTTTTTTTTCGTCTTGAATGAATCGCCTGATTACTCATTGCTTCTAATGCTATTGTTTACTGGATAGATACTCTATAGAATTTGAAGACAATAAACGTGTTTTCCTAAATACTAAAATTGGTCTCCGTTATTTGAGATTGCTGCAAGTTCCTGATGCATGTCATTCTGGCACCAGTAGTCTACTGTAGTCTACTAAATACACAGCTTCTTGATATTTCATTGCACTGTCTTTAAATGTGATTGCTTTTTGAGAAATGCCACATCTGAATGATGCTTAACTCAGTTGGATAACTGCAAGAGATTTCAATGTTGCACAAAGCACCATAACTTGCCTATGGAGCAGATATCAACAGCATGGTTCAACAAATAATCATCATAAAGCAGGTTGATCATGTGTGATATCAGAAGCACAAGATCACTTCACCCAAATTTGTTATCTTTGTCAATGATTCACAACAGCATCATCTACAGCATCTGCCATTCCTGGGATTTGCAGAATATCAAATCAGTCAGTTTGCAATTGACTATGGGATGCTAGGATTTGATTGTGAAGACCTTTTCATGGCATTGTTCCTACTCTGCAGCATTGCTGGAACCGACTTCAGTAGAGTAGAGTATGGCTGCGGCAACACTTGCGGATATGTTGGTTCAGCAATGAATCTCAGTTTTTATACTGCAGAGGCCTGATGAAAGATTCAGAGTGTATTGTGCCAAAATGAATGTTTCCTGCAAAACTGCATCCAGGAGGCTGACCGGTTTGGAAGGGGTAGTGTTATTATGTGGACAGCACTACCCTATACAGGCAGAACAGCATTGGTTCATAAACAGTACTTTGATGGCTTAACCATATAATGATGAATTCATACAGACACATATGGTTCCAATGATGCAGCATCCCAGAGCAGTATTCCAGCATTCAACTTGGGTGACCTTGAACTGTTGACGACTGTAATTATCATTAGTGGTTTCGATACTTTGATTATTAACCCAGCATTTACACCATTTTTGTGTTATCAATAATCAATTATGAAGTATAATTTCTCATGTTTTAAAATGAATATGAAATTGTACTATGCATTTCTTTTATTTTTTTTTTCATAAGTATCTGAAATTCTGTATTTATCCATAATTATAGAAAATAATACAGCACCAATTCATGATTATGTTGAATGTGTATTAGCACTAATGATGGTAAATTCTGAAAACAAGTCTCTGACGTCTACATATGTTGTGGTGAAGGATTCAAAACAGCTCATTTCTAAATCATCAAATTTTAATTTGCTACATGGTGACAAAATTTTGTTACTGTTGGTGATTTGTAATTACTGCCAACAGACATTTCAGTTTGAATTGCATGCCCATATCGCATTTGCTCAGCACAGACATAAGAATTTAATGTACTCTGAATATATACTTAACACTTCAGTCAACAAATATATTTACACTTCCCTTTGTTTTCTATCTGATATTCCTTTGAAGCTCCAGTGTGTTAAATTCCCCATATACACAACTGGATCATGATGTAAATTTCTCACTTGAAATGATTGACGTCAGTGGACAGGAGGTATGGAAATTAATATGGAATGCCATGTGTATATCAATTTCTATATTAGGCAATATTTTTGATATGACAATTTTATATTTTCAGTTTTATTTCAAATATAAGGAATCACGGTGTAGTTTTTGGGTATGTGAGATGATTAACTACATCGCAAAACATTCCCTCTAACACAAATTGTTACATTTTCCATGTAGCTATATTCACCTCACATACCCAACAAACTAGGCAGTGATTTCTTAAGCTAATTTAATAATGTTTAATATCCTGATCATTTTCATTTTGATTTTCATCTAGACAGTTACTGGTTGAAATGAGAATGATCAAACCTTTTGTACTTGCTGTAGAGTAGTACTGTCGTGTGTGAATATACCTCATGAGTATTTCGAAATATTACTATGCTCCATGAGAGCCCAGAAATAAACCCTTTATCAATATCATAAGTTATAAGTATGTAAACTTACATAAGGAACTACGTACATTTCATGTTCAAAGTAGTATTGTATGAAAAACCTTGGTATATGTTAAAAGTATTGGTTGAATGATCAGTCATCATTTTATTGATCCTGGGCCCATGATCTAACCGGTCATGAATATTTCATGGTCACCTGGACAGGCTATTAATGCTGGCAGGTTTAAAGAATTGGAGATTTTAATATAGTCTATAAAAATGAAATAACTAAATGTGCTATACTTTCAGATTCTCGGTGTTTGAAAATCTGAAGGTCACAAAACATCTGAAACAAATTTTGTTACACAACAAAACAATAGCATTTACTGACCTTGTATGTTTCTCAAACTATTATACAATGTTAGAGAGAGTAAAGCTGTTTAAATTATTATGATATAATATAAACGCTAAGCATGGCAGCTTAATTATTGTCCTGTTTTTTTATGACATCATACGGACCCAGTCTACTATAGAAGCTCTGTATTTGTGTATAATCTACAGCAACATTATTTCTTTAGAATGTTTAATATGCATACTGTTTAATGCAGTGAAGGTGATTATAAAGTGTAGTTGTGTAGTTTTCAATCTAGAGATCCAAAATACAGGTAGATACATTACATTACGTGACACGTGCACAGACTCTCTTATAATACGGCAGCTACATAATCTTCAAGGTTACTTCATGATAACATTACTGGTGATAGTCTGTATATATGAAATATTTCTTGGTGAGAAATTATGATAATTATACAAAAGAGCAGTCTTCTCCACCATCCTCTGTATTAGTCATCAGTAATGATTAAATTGCAAGAAGAAGACACTGAAAAACAATGAGAAAATCTACTACCTACATCCTGTAAAAGCTAGGCCACTCTGCGAGCTCTATACACCAAACACACAAATGTCCAGAATACACTATCAATGTATTTTTCTTGAATTATTTTGTATCAATATATTTTCAATATTCACAAATTTTTAAACTGATGAGTGAACTCAATCACACCCTCCCCCCTGTAATTTAGGACATGTATTTAGTAGTAACATGTGTGTGTGTGGTTTGGTAATATGTATTGTTTCTTGTAAACATTTTCATGCATAAAATTAGACATTTCATTCATATAACAGATTGACAAAATATTTGAAGATGTTCCTCTCAAACATTACAATAGGACCTTGCATTCCTTCCCCTTTGTGTCTTTCCTCTCAGTAATATCCCAAGGATAATGTTCACGAATGTATCACAGTAAATGGTTATGCCGAGTACTTGTTAATATCAAGAAAATATCATTTATGATAGTTAGATATTGACACGTGCTTTCAACGAACATGTGTTTACTTGAATGTTGATTTACACGGACAAACAATGTGTGATTGACTCCTATAAAGAATAACAATTTTATAAAATATTTCAAATTCATATTTTTCTGTATCAACATTTGATAACTTGTTTTCAGTGCAAGCAGACAACATTGATTTCCGTGATACAATGTTAGTTAATTAATGCATCTATAAGATAGCCGAGGCTCTCAGATTTGATCGAATGCATAGAACAGGAGGCCAGGACAGACCTCACGCTATCGTGGCAAGACTCAATGATTTCAAACAGTGTCAGGATGTTCGGTAGCGCACCTGTTCTATTTAGATCTGTCTAACCTGCATGCTTTGGCATATTTAAGATTTTCCTGCATTCAAAGGTTCTCATTCAGATGCAGTAAGCTGTACACCCACCTGCCCTATGCAAGATGAATTTTGTATAATTATGCTACAACTTAAGGAACTCCATACTCATGTTATTATCTGATAGAAATTGTATTTATTTCAATTTATTACAGTTAAAAGTAATTATCAAATAAAATATATAGGTCATCACACTTGCATATAAACAGAATCATATATTTAAACAGCATTATCAAATTTCAACCCCCCCCCCCCCCCCAAAAAAACCCCCAAAAAACTGGATATAATGATATAATAGTATTCATAACAATTTCATGAAACTGTTTCTTTAAAAACATATACAAAATGTCTGTGAAAAATAAAGGAAATCTGTTGCATAATGGACTTCGTAAAAAAGTAAATGAAAACAGAGTTATTGCCCTTGGATTCAATAGTTTGAAATGTGTCATTAATTATTGATATATAACTTAGAATTTTGAAATATTTTATGTTTAACAAGATTTTTTACAATAATTATTGGAAAAGACTCCAACAAAATTTTTGTTCCTGTCATCCATAAATCTAAATATATCATTGATTTAACAAAATCTGATGACATCACAGGAGGGTGGAATAACTTTAATATGTTCTTTTGTCATTGTAGATTTAAAGATCACAGATTTGTTTTGTACACTATGTATATGTCTATTAATAAACTGCATTTCTGAGAGTGCTTCAGTACTTACATGTGTTTCTTTATTTCATGAATTATTTATGCTAACTTGAGTGAAACAAATAAGAACATAAAAAGAAAGATAACAACCATTATTCAAAAATATTCTAATACTATTCCACGTGAAAAATATTTTTCTATTAAACAACTGCTTGTATTTTAATAAATGATCTAGTATATATTGCATATCAGTCAACATTCAACTGATTGATTGAAAATATGAACACTTACATTTTAAATTATTAAATTAGTACTGTTAAATCTTCGATTAAAACCATCAGATGACATAATGTAGATCCCTTATTTTACACGAGTACTTAATATCGCAAAATAACTCATACATGTTATATCGCGAGAATATAAATTTGTTCTGTTTATCAACACTTTTTACATGTAAAATAGCAACATAAAAAATAAAAGCGAATAATTTTATTTTGTGAGTGATGCATCTTGCCTTGCGAAATTATGCCATAATAAATTCCTTGCGTATGTTTAGGAATTTACAGTATATTCCTATATATATATATATATATATATATATAGAGAGAGAGAGAGAGAGAGAGAGAGAGAGAGAGAGAGAGAGAGAGAGAGAGAGAGAGAGAGAGAGAGAGAGGTACATTTTTTATTTATTTGGCAAAACTGAGCTGTGAAAATGATTAGGGAACAATAGGATTTTCTTTGCTTCATATGAATATTATAGTATGAAGTGTGGCCAACTATATTTGATAAAGCAGTGTATTGTAATACTGAGTCTGTGTCATGTCATCAACAATCAAAATCAAGAATGATAAGCGGGATGCATTCTATTTTAGCTTTCTATATATTATAAGCATTCATGTGAACAAGCTTTCTATATATTATAAGCATTCATGTGAACAAGCTTTCTATATATTATAAGCATTCATGTGAACAAGCTTTCTATATATTATAAGCATTTATGTGAACAAGCTTTCTATATATTATAAGCATTCATGTGAACAAGCTTTCTATATATTATAAGCATTCATGTGAACAAGCTTTCTATATATTATAAGCATTCATGTGAACAAGACTATAAGATTTTACATTCTTGAACACCATTTAGCTTATCTTTCAAGGAAATTCACTTGTTAGATATTGTTTCTAATGAACTTTAATGCTACAACATCAGTAATTAGTACATATGTACCCTGATTGATCCATTGCCAAATCCAACAGCAAGATACTCCCCATTATAAGAGTACTGGAGAGAGTAGACACAGTCCAGGGCCGGGTCAAATGAGATCTCCTTAACGATCTCCAACTGCGTGAACTTCTCAGGCCACCTCTTCCCTACAAAAAAAAAAATTGTATATCACAATCTTGTTTTTTAATGCACAAATATTTAGGTCTATAATATTATAATACTGGCATTGTCTGTGAATCACAGTCTTGTTTCTTAAAGTCATACATTGCTCTACAAATATAATTAAGGGTTTTGTAACATTATGATACTAGCAATAATTGTCTGTGAATCACAAATAAACTTCTGTCCATAAATCTTAATTAAAATACTTTATTTAATGATGAAAAAATTGCTGAAACCAATTGGGATGGGAAATATCTAATTTGTAACAACTGAAATAATGATTTTAATACATATACAGTTGAACTTGTTATCTCGAACTCGATGGGACCAAGAAAAAACATCGAGATATCTAAAGATTCGAGATATTAAGGGTAAAATACTTCAAAGAATAAGTGGTTGGGACTTCCAAATCACTTTGACATATCCATGGTATTTGAAATATCGGTGTTCAAGATACCAAAGTTCATCTGCACATGTTAATCAATATTAAAATCCAGCATATAAAAAAAATCTTAACATTCTAATCAGTTCACTCCATATATTTCACACAAAAAGTCAATGATTGATTTTCATGTTCAAACAGCCTAGGATTTAAATTTCTCTTGCATTCTACAGAATGAGCTAAGGAAAAGCATATACTGAATCATATGACTAATCCTGTTACATTGTACTAATCTATTATCTTATTGAACAAAAACCTTGACACTTGAGGCTACTGTCAGTAAATCATCACACTATATCATTAACATTATCATCTGAACATCTGTGAATTGGTCGTGGGGATTTACTCAATAATAAATCACAGGGATTGTACAGAAAAGTGGAGAGCTACTCTGAAGAGGGATTTAACACCACTCAGTCCACCATCAACCATTTCTACAGCTGCCAGGACTAAGCTTATGTCTTGTCAGTGTGTCATTGTGAGAGTATATACAAACTATATAGATATCTCAATAGTATACAGAAACTACATTCATAGCCATATTTACAGATTAAATTTCCCAACATTGCATATAATTATGATAATAAAATAAACTTTATTTACAATCCAGTACTGATTCAAAAACTGAGAGTAATTTATGCCAGGAGTAAAAATCTTTGGAGCATTTAAAAATGACTGAGTGCAGTCTGATGTGTTCCTGTTTCACATTTTCAATCTCTTACCTTCTCCAATCACCTGCCCTGCCTCAAGTGCTTCTTGGTGACGACGAGCCATCTTTATTTTTTGTTTTTTTTATTAACTTTAAAATGTACAAAGTATTCACAATAGTCTTTGAGTACTCTTCACGACCTCACAGCTCAAATGCAGCCCAGATCAAAAATCACTCATCGCTTGTGCATGTCCAAACCAAAACCTACAACGTGGATTTACTTAATATTTTAATACCCATTAAAATTTTTTTCATATACTTACAAAATCATAAACAACCATAAAGATAAAATGTTTGGCATCACCTACAAGTACAACCTGAAATTGTTGAAATATAAGTTAATGCCATTTTAGATGGATTTTATGATGAACTACATTGAATGCCTGTGTTTTGAATTTCCCGATCACTAGGCTAGGGGATATTTAAACTGAACATTCTTGGTAAAGAGTAAGCTCCATTAATCAGCTCTGTCACTCTATACAGCAGAACATTGAACTCTCCACAGAAAATGTGCACATAAAGGGATGTCCTGCAGCTTTTTGTTATAACAGAATAGGATGTAGGTGTCTTTATATACATATACAATGCAGATTTAATAAGCATACATTTATCTGATTAGTTCTCATAACAATAGTTTCATCTTACAATTTTTAGTCACAGTGGATCCAAATCAAATATGACAGAGTACTTACATTAAAATAAATTAATGGATCAAAATCTCATATAAGAGAAGTCAGGCTTAAAATACAGGACACAAATTTTCTCTGCATTCTTGTGAAAATGGAAAAGAACTCCTTACCTTACATGCAGTTTACAAACTTCACACAGCAGAAAAGATATAAACAATGCTATCCTACAAGGTTATATGAGGTATTTAAACTCGGCTTTAAAAATATTGACTCAGAATGGTTGTTGATAATTCAATCTATATCTGACTGAGTGAAGCCCTTCTCCACAAAGCCATGGGTATTAGCTGGAACAACTTACAAAGTAACCTTTAAATTAATAAGATCAATCATAGTTCACATTACACACTGTAGCTAGCTGTCTCACTCCAATTCCACTAAGGACCCTAATCAAATTTTTCTATTGACCAATTTATTTTATCTTTCTCAAAGTTTGGAAAGTGAATAAATATACATAGGGTGTATATATATATATATATATATTTTAAAGATTAAACTGTCTTATTTTGATCCAGCGTTGTTTTGTTTTGTTTTTTGGTCACTGAATATTGACATTACTGCAAAGATTTTACATCCTGTCTATTAATTTTTATACCTTAGGCAGTATATAACCATTTGTTGCGATGACAGACCTGTGTGGATCCATGACAATCGAGAAGCATGAAAAGGATTTATGGGCAATTCATTTAAAATCATATTTAGTAACTCAATCCAGGATTGCACCTTTGTAGACTCTCTACAAACTTATGGGAACTAAATTAATCATTTTAACTGAGCTATCACACAGGTGAATTAAACCATACCAACTATGGATATAAAGGTATGCAAAACAGCATAACTCTTCACAGGAAACAAGTTTGAAATGCATTTCAAAACGAACTGTGACCTTCAATACTGAATAAACATTCCCTTACATTGATACAAATGTTCTCAGAGGAAATAATATGCAGATTTTGGTTATTGTTACATGCTGGCGTGTTAATAATAACAAAAATGATGATACTTTAGTTAGAAAAGGTCACTTGATTAGTATATCACACAATTCTTCCCCCAGGCTTTCTAAATTCCATACAATTTACTACAAGTATTACAAAGCACATAAAAGAAATAAAATAATATATGCATGTACAACTGATATTATATAATGTGAATAGAGAAGAGATTGAAGAAGTTAATATAAATATATTTAAAACAACCTTGGGCATGGCAAAATGAAACAAACTTTCTCAAAAAAGAAAATTTTTATGGATTGTGATGGTCGTTAATAACAAGTTTCTCCACATTATGTTCCAAATTTTACAAGGATGGTGACAATCTCACATTTAAAGGTAGCATGATTATACCATAGGTGTACACCTGTGTACTAAAAGAAAATTTAAATGTGTGGTGCTTTGGTATTTAAAGATCATGATTTCAATCTGACCCTAGTGTGTTATAATTATCAGGACCATGAAAAATTAAGAGCTAGTGGAGATATTCGGGGCTCATGCCTCAAAACATTTTCTACAGAAAAATACAAGTAAATGTCATTGCATTCATTCAGATATTATACAGTTAACCAACACAGTTTGTCAAATAGGTTTTGAGGGTGCATCTGGGGATGCATGAAGTATAATTCTTGTAAACTTATAAATGTCTCCCAGACAGTGACATAAGAATTTCACAGCTAGTAAATAGAATTGCTTTCTGGTTTTAAAGTTTTTTTTAAATTAAACCAACAATTGTCAAAGAAGTCTAGTCAAATAACACCAATGAAAAATTGATAGCCCCAACAATAAATATCTTATATATACAGCTCTCTTCAATCTTGAAATTTTAGGAATCGAATCACTTACTGAAATATTTACATTTATCCACATTTTTTTTTTTTATCACAGAGAATTTTTAATTAAACATGCATTTATATTCACAACTATCTCTTTCATTCATGCACTGTAGTGAATACCATGGGATGATAGCATTAAACTGGTAAGTATTTTGTTTGTGAGCCATGATGTAATCTTTTTGCTGAAATCATTTTCGTCTAATGATTTAACTAATTCAAGGAAGTAAATGCATATAGATAACAGCATTAAGTACATATGTGATGTTTCTCAGTTATATATAATTTTTTGTGACATTTCAGGTACAATTCACTTGCTTGCACATCCTATCTTGTTTCTGAAAAAAGTCTTTGTATTACAGAAAGTTGCATAGATTAACATTATGACAGTATTGTAGTGATGAAGAGGAGAAAATTCTTTGGATTAAGCCTGAGACCCTTGCAATACTAGTTAAAAATGGTCTAACCAGGCTAATATATGAAGTACAGTAATATTGCTACATTGTACTATTTCGCAAATCATACAAAAACTCTTCACAGCAAGGAGATGAAAAAATAGTTTTAGAAAAAAATGTCAGAAACTTAGTGTGTGACCTTAGTTTATGATTATATGTGAGAGTAAATAAGTAATATAGATTGATAATTCAAAATAATTCAAAGGCAATATATATCAGTGCAATGCATACTAGTGTACATTGTTAAAATATTGATACATCGTAATACATTTTTTTGGTCTGCAACAAACTTTGTTTTTCCTTTTCTACATTAATATCATAGGTTCAAATTTAATAAATTTTCGAGCATTTAGAATATGGTTCTTCATTTTGCTTACGGTAAATCTTTTCAAAGTGCTTCAAAATGAGTTGCCAATTTTACTGTTCCGTTAAAACAAAAAAAACCCCCCAAAACCAAAGTTAGCCATAAAAAAAAAAGAAAGAAAGAAAGAAAAGAAAAAAAAGTACAGGTGATGTACAATTTTAATTTTAAAAATACAGATTGGTGCAAAGAAACTGCGTTACATGGAACTCAATCTGAGAGACGAAATCGATAAAACGAAGTATTCATCGCACCGGGCCGCGCGAAGATGGTTTAGATGGCTGGAGAAAATTCGAACGAAACAGGTTTACTTGTATTTATGAATTGTAATGTTTTTATCACACATTAAAAAAATGTTTTGATTAAACATTAATACTTACATATCCTGCTGATCTCAAGACGTAAGTAAAACCCTAAAAATAAACTTTAAACAAAAGTTCACTGAACTTCAATTTTTATGGTTGCTGCAGACGCTTTCTTGGTTCGGTGATTGTGCGCATTAAGACCGGAAACGCTCATTCGAGTTTCTCGGATTTATTCTAAATGTCGGGGATGACAAAAATGGCGAATATTCATCCAGGGAAGCCTCACATGCTTATGTGAAAATTGTTTATTTTGCACAAAAATGTAATGAAAATTGCTTAGGTGGCTTGATACACACCTCACAGACAGTTGAAGTGATTCGCTTGTGAAGTTATTTGATTCATCATGCCCTCAGACGGCTGGGATTTGGAAAATAAATAATGACCTTCTAGTTCCATTTTCACCGTTGTCATAATTTTCAACCATGACATCGAAGAAAGAAGTCCGCATCCTGCTTGTCGGGGACCGTAAGCACAATTTTGACTGATTTTAGTAACTCTTTTATATCATCAATGTCCCTAGTCACAGGGTTGGCTGTGGCAGAAAAGCTGCTGAGGTTGATTTGCATAACGATACAACCGGGATGTTTCCACTCCCTGCATCCTTGTGGTTTTAGTGACTTGTGATTTATAAACAAAACATAACTAAAGAATACAACAGATATGCTAAGTTTTAAATTCAGTAATACATGAGTTTTTTTCAGCTTTTTTAACGTTTTTGATATATAGGGGAAACATATCAGAACATCTGCCTTATTAAAAACTGGAAATTTTGCTGCCTACATATATACGTTAAGTAGTATTTTATGACGAAATTTTCAATCATTTAGGCCATATTGAATATCACTTAATTAGGCCTGTATCAACAGAACAATTTTTAAACTACTTAACCATTAAAGGGACTAGTTGCAGAACCGTTGTGTTATGGTTTTATATTTTAGTCTTTGACTATAACGCTACAGTTCCCGTAATGCAAATATGGAGCAATTTATGGCACAAGATTTTCTGCACACGATTGGGGATGCATTTCTCCTCTTTCTAGCATTTGACAATCAAATACCTTTCATCCCCTAATTCTTGACATATTCTATTACCAACCTTTGGGATAAATTCTAGTGCCAAACCAAGCCCAGAAGATAACTATAATTTTAACAATTAATTGTTCAATAAGGCATCCCATTAGTGCATGTTTTTTGCAGTAACAATATACTACTCTGTTTGGATGCTGCTGTGATATTTGGACCAAAGTTGAGAGAACACATACTTTACTAGGAGTACTTAAGCTGTCTCTTCAAAAAGATGTCCCATTAACACATGCTTTTTGCAGATGCATAACTTTGGCTGAAAAGAAATTTAGAGTTTTGTTCTCTTTACACAGCCGGTGTGGGGAAAACATCATTGATACTGACCCTAGTGAGTGAGGAATTTCCCGATGAAGTCCCAGCCAAAGCTGAGGAAATAACTATACCAGCAGATGTCACTCCTGAGCGGGTGCCTACACACATTGTGGATTACAGCTGTAAGTTCAGTGAGAGAGACAAACCTTTTAATATATTCATTCCTTTTAAAAGTTTTTTCTAGAAGAAATTTAAAACTTTGAAAAGATACCTGTTTACAATATTTGTGGTTTTATTTGGGATGAAGAAGTTAATTTTTTTCCTTCCTGACCTGTTTTGTTTTAAAACTCTTGCTATATATATATGTATGTTGAAATGGTAAATAACAGATTTAATTGAATTGTAGCACAAGAGCAAGATGAAGATATTCTGCAAGATGAGTTAGCAAAGGTAGCATTTAATTATGTGTAAAGGAATATCTCAGTAACATTTAGTATGTATGTGATTGCCCTATCTTTACTTAATGTTAATTAAGACATGAAATCTTTAAGTATGTTTTGTGTTATTTTCATGTAATAATTTGTATTTTGATATTTCAGTCCAATGTTATTTGTGTTATATACTCTGTGGATGATGAAGACTCGATTGAAAGGGTGAGTGTTGATCAGTTTACAATGATATGTACAAATTCTAAGCATTTTATAATATGTTGAAGTAGTAAATTTATACAAAACTGTCAGAGGGAGAGTTATGGACAAATTCTAAGTATTTCATAATATGATGAAGTCTTAAATTTATCCAAAACTGTCAGAGTGAGAGTTATGGACAAATCCTATCCAATATCATACAGATTACCTCCTTTTGGTTGCCATACATTCGGACTTACCTTGGGGATGACCATAAAAAGCCTGTTATACTGGTGGGGAACAAATGTGATCTGATGGACTTCAGCACCGAGGAGGTATAACTGATAATGCAGTTTCTTAGAATTGTATGGCTCGGCAAAATATCTCGCACTAATTTTACATTTGATGAATAATTCAAATTGTTTCAGATTATGCGACCAATTATGAATGACTTTGCTGAAGTGGAGACTTGTGTGGAGGTAACAAGACTGACTGTTATAATGGTTGCTGTTTTTGATGATGAACTTTCACATGTTTAGTTGCTACCATAGCATGCCTGAAATATGTCTTCTCTCTCAATTTCCAGTGCTCAGCCAGAACCCTTAAAAACATTAGTGAGATGTTTTATTATGCCCAGAAAGCCGTTTTACATCCTACTGCAGCTGTCTATAACTCGGAGGAAAAAGAGGTATGACGGAGATAGGAGTCTATTAAAATCATAAAATATCTGTATAACCGAGACAGAATTTTTTTATTATCATAATGAAGTGCATTGTAATCATAATGTATTTGTATGAAAAAGAATGGAGCCTGTTATGATTTAAAAAGAGTCTTCATAATCATGAATATGTAATAGAAATTTCTGTTTAGTTTGTTTTACTACGCAGTAAAATTCGATTAGAGCGAATTCCTGGGGTCCTGTTGATTTACTTTGTTATAATATATCATTTCTACAGTTTATTGATAATTTCTGATTGAGATTACAAACCTTAGGATATTATCTGTACAGGTGAGAGTTAAGGTAAGTCCATTACACGTAGAAGATCAGATTACAGAAATTTTAATTTCTTACTTCATTTGTAAATTTCAGCTAACATTGCAGTGCAAGAAAGCTCTCACAAGAGTATTCAAGGTAATTAATAATTTACAAAATTATTTAAGGTAATTAATTATTTACAAAATTATTCAAGGTAATTAATTATATACAAAATTATTCGAGGTACTTAATTATTTACAAAATTATTCGAGGTACTTAATTATTCACAAAATTATTCAAGGTAATTAATTATTTACAAAATTATTCAAGATAATTAATTATTTACAAAATTATTCAAGGTAATTAATTATTTACAAAATTATTCATGGTAACTGATTATTTACAAGGTAAATTGTTATTTTTGAGATAAATTGTTATTAAGGCTGTCACGTGTAACCGGTAACGTTTCGTGTTTGGGCTGTAAACGTTTACAAAATCCCTAAACGTTTAATATGTGGCACAAATCTTGCAGGGTTCAAATTACAATCTAAATTATTTGAATAATTATTTCAAGTGAATAAACTTATTAAACAAATTGCGAGGGGAAGTAATGAATTTATAAAAATTTATAAAAGTTTGACTATAGTCTATAGGAACGGTGAACAATTTGCTATGCACACCGGCAACGTCCGTTGCCTCTGAGCGCGTCTTTTCCACAGCGGGTGGAACTGTTACAAGACTGCGCTCCTCCCTTGACGCTGAGAACGTGGACAAACTGATCTTTTTGAACAAAAGATTAAAACATAAAGTGAATTGCGCTGCACCGGCTGCACGTGAAGTCCATGTTAAAACCGAACCGACGGAAGAAGCCGCGGCACCAGCTCTGCCCTCTCTGGACAATCTAATGTGAAATCACTGAAATGAAAAGTTTATTGTGAATTTGTGATCTGTATTGTGCAAATGTTGTACAGTGTGAATAAAATTGAATTCAATTTAAATGCTATTCGGATATTTATGTTCGTGTATTTTTTTCTGTCTTATATTTATACTTCGGAACGTCCGGTGACAATCTCTGCATCGTCCATAGAACGATGAAAACTGAAACACAAACATAATGGTAATTAATGGGTCTTAAAATTCTGTGCGTATTTGATTTTATTAAATTATACAACACTTCGTTTAAACGGTAACGTTTCGTTTACAATGCTTCGTTTAAACGTTTACAAAATTTTGTAAACGTGACAGCCTTAATTGTTATTTACAAGATGAATGGTTATATACAAGAAGAATTGTTATTTACAAGATGAATTGATATTTTTGAGATATATTGTTATTTACAAGAATGTATGGTAAGGTGGAGTGGTGTACTCTGTGACACATGTTCTTCACTGTATCACAATATTGATATGTATCTGTTCTATGACTGGGAAAGTCATAAATTTTTATGATTGATTTCAGATCTGTGATCTAGACAATGATTCAATACTAAATGATGATGAAGTGCATCTATTTCAAGTGAGTATTTGAATTCTGATCATTGGTAAAGAGAATGTTTAAGACATATTGATCTCTGATTGTTGGGAGATTATTTTGAGCTATAATTGTTGGTATATAACTATTTATTAGAAGGTCATGTAGTGTTAAGATCATGCATTTGTTTGTCTTAAGTTTACTGGTAATTGTAGTCCTGTGTTAATAAATTCTGTGTGTATGTTTTATTTCACCATTTATGCTTGTATTTTTTCAGGTGAAATGTTTCCATGCACCTCTTCATGCCCAGTCATTAGATGATGTTAAGGCGATTGTGAAAAGGAACATATCTGATGGTGTAATCAACAATGGCTTATCTCTTAAAGGTCAGTCGGATTAGTAATTTATCTTTATAGAAAACCTCATGGTCAGATGGATGGATAGTCCATCTCTGTAGAAACTAAAAGGTCAGTCGGATTAGTAGTTTATCTCTATAGAAAACCTCAAGGTCAGGTGGATGGATAGTTCATCTCTGTAGGAAACTAAAAGGTCAAATGGATTGGTAGTTTTAGGAAACTTGAAGCGTGAATATCAGTCAGATCAGTAGTGTAGAAAACTTCAAGGTCAGACGGATTAGTAGTTTGTCTCTGTAGGAAACTTAAAAGGTCATTTGGATCAGTAGTTTGTTTGCAGGAAAAGAGTCTGTCAGATCAGTAGTTTGTAGAAAGCTTAAGGTCCGTCAGATCAGTAGTGTAGGAAACTTAAGGTCCATCAGATCAATAGTGTAGAAAGCTTAAGCTCCGTCAGATCAGTAGTGTAGGAAGCTTAAGGTCCATCAGATCAGTAGTGTAGGAAGCTTAAGGTCCGTCAGATCAGTAGTGTAGGAAGCTTAAGGTCCATCAGATCAGTAGTGTAGGAAACTTAAGGTCCGTCAGATCAGTAGTTTGTAGGAAACTTAAGCTCCGTCAGATCAGCAGTTTGTAGGAAACTTAAGGTCTGTCAGATCAGCAGTTGTCTCTGTAGGAACTTGATGTTTTCGTAATTAGTACTTATATTAGGATTATAGACAAATCCAAAATAATTCCAAATAATCGTACACTGCAGACTGGTCTTAATTTGTTCATGCAATGTTTTGTAGATTGCAATATGTAGTACATGAAATTCATGCATAAGGCATTCGTTCAATGTAAAAATTTCACAAGTCATTGAATACTCAAATTTGTTTGTGAAGTTACTTCTCAGTGTTGTTGACTGAAATGAAATAATTTTTGGACGATAATTTTGTGAAAAAATTAATTGTATTTTGTCATTAATGTGAACCATTATGGTGTTGTTATAATAAAATTGATTTTTCTTTTTCAGGATTTTTATTTCTTCATACTCTCTTTATTCAAAGAGGCCGTCATGAAACCACATGGACAGTGCTGAGGACGTTTGGTTATGATGATAACTTACAGCTAACAAAGGAATACTTGTCACCGAAGTAAGGCGACAGAATTCTTCACCCCTCCTCTCCCTTCTGCGTCTGTCTTTCTCCTCTCTTTCTTGTAACTTGTTTGTAGAACATCCCAAGCTAAGGTTCCGATCTTTTTTTTTATTAAATACTAAGATATTATAATTGTAAAAAATGACTTCAAACTTTCACAGGTGATTCTACTCTCTAATTGAATGGGGGATTGGGGTTGGTGATCAACATCTCTTCGTGATTTTTCTGTTATGAAAACATAGTTTGATATTTATACCCTCATGTGCTCAAGTTCCACAATAATCACACAAAAGCACTTTGGAATTCTTTTTTTTTCTTTTCAGGATTCATGTTGGATTAGGATGTACAACCGAGTTGTCTTTTGAAGGCTTACAGTTTTTAAAACTTCTGTTTCAGAAATATGATGAGGTAGGGCTACCTGTTTAGATTTTGTCACATGTGACTTGAGTTCTATTTTTTTTTTTTTTTTTATAAATCAGACATGAAAACACAACATTATTGGAAATATACATATCCTATTTTCACTATGCTTGTCTGTTTGTGTATAAGTATGTGTGACATGAATCTATTTACAGAACAACGATGGCTACTTATCACCACCAGAGTTACAGAACTTGTTCAGCACATGTCCCATGATGCCTTGGGGCCCCGATGTCAACAATACAGTGTGTACCAATCATAATGGCTGGATATCTCTGGCAGGGTATCTCGCACAATGGGAGTAAGTCTGCACAAAACCACTACATCAAGCCCCAGGATTAGGAAACGGACTTAGATCTCAGTCAGATTTTCATTCATCAAACTGAAACTCAATATCTGTACTTCTTACAACACATTTTTATACTGTAGATTTTTAAATATATGTAAGTATTAGTGAGAATCACTACTAATGAATTAAAGTTACTTGCTTTAATTCTTACAATGCTGAAATACGTGTAAGCACTTGTTGTTAACAGTTCACTTGTGCATTCATTTTCTTATGATTTGACAAATATGAGTCATTTTGCAAAATTAAGTATTCATGTAAAATAAGGAATCTATATTAGAAATGTTTGACTGCCACATGATTTTTGACTTCATGATCCTGGGGCTAAAATTTTCTATTGTAACATATACTTATGGATTTGTGATATACATTGATTAGGATACATAGCATGCAGAAACCAATCATTTTCATGAATGGAAAAAACCAAATTACTAATTTCACTGCATTGTTTTTCAGACTAACCACACTACTGGACGTCCCAAGGACGATTGAGTACCTGGCATATTTAGGGTTTCAGTACTTGAAAGATGGCCAGTTATCTGCCATCACAGTAACCAGAGACAAAAAGATAGATTTAGACAAGAAACAGACCAGTAGGAATGTGTTCAGGTGTCATGTCCTAGGTGCCAAAGGAGTGGGGAAGGTGTGTGTTTCTGTGGCAACTTAAAATGTTGGCTTATACAAGACCATCATTACAGTAGTATTGTCACATAATCCATTGTTTTGATTTTCAGACCTCTTTACTCCAAGGCCACTTGAACAGGAACCTGAGATATGTGGCTACTTTAAACAAGGAGCACCTGTCCAGCTTCACAATCAACACAGTCCAGGTGTATGGGCAGGAAAAATACTTACTGGTAACATGAACAGTTTTTGATTGATTGATTGTTTGTTTTATGTCCCGTCGAGAATTTTTCACTGATATTGAGACGTCACCAGCTGTAGGTGAAGTACCACAAATTTAGACCTATGATTGGAGCTCAGTGAGGGTTCTTTAACGTGCCAACGCCTGCCGTGACACGGGACCTCCGTTTTTAAAGGCCTGTGATTCTCACTTCTAAATGCTGAGAGTTTGGCAAAGGAGCAATCAATACCTATTTTTCGTCTTAGGTTTGATGCGGCCATGGCATGAACGGGGCTCGAACTCACGACCTCCCGGTGCACAGTTTTTGATAAATTTGTTGTGTAGACCACTCCAGATAACTTTAGAGGATCAGTAAACAAAGTTGATTTCTTTCATCCATTTTGAAAAAATCAATATTTGATTTTGATTCTGATCTAATGAACCTTTGCAAACCTGAACCATTTGAGTTTGTCACATATTTATTATATATATATTTATTATATATATATATATATATATATATATATATATATATATATATATATATACACACACACACACACACACACGCGTGCATGCACACACATGACTGATTTCTTCAGTATATTCAGACAAGGAAGAGAATAAGTATTTCATTGTCGGTACCTGACTGGACTGTTTTTTATTGTAGTTACATGAAGTGGATGTTGCTGTGAGTGACATGTTGAACCCAACAGAGATGAACTGTGATGTGGCCTGTCTAGTCTATGATGTCACAAACCCAAGAACGTTCGAATTCTGTGCCAGAATGTACTTGGTATGCAAACAATTTAATTACTATACCACATCATGGAAAGATTCCTAACCTCTTTTTGAAACAAAAATCGGCTTTTGCTTAAATCTTGACATTGAGAATTCAAAGAACCAGAAAATGATTTGGATTTGTAACCTCTTTTTGAAAAAAAATTCGGTTAGTGTATCAGGCCACCTTAATTGATCTTGATTCAAGGTCAGGTATAAAATTTTTCTTTCATGCTTGTGTAATGCCTATAACCATCTCTTCATAGAAACATTTCCTGGACAGTCGGATACCAACATTAGTGGTCGCCTGTAAGACAGAACATCCTCCCATCCGTCAGGACTACCACCTCACCCCAGCCCAATTCTGTCACAAGTACAAGTTACCTCCCCCTCAGAACTTCACCTGCATCGACAAAGTCAACAAGGAGGTGTACATTAAACTGGCCACGATGGCCGCTTATCCGTAAGTCTTCTGCATACCTATCACAATGACAGCTGCAAATAGAGGACAAAGGATTTAGTTTATTGTAATATTATGGTTTCTCAAAGTTTCTCTTTGAGCATGTCTAAGAGGCCTAGTGCTGCGTTCTGGGATCTGTTTTGCTTCATTTGTTGTAAACATGTCACCCTGTTCATTTCAGCAACCTGAAACGTTTGGTCCACATGCTGCTTGTTCAGCAGAATCCGCTCTGGCTACAAGAACGATTAAGGTCTCTCAATCATTCAAGCCCTTGTTTGTACTCTGCATGCTGTGTAGTATTTATTCTATTTTTATATTTGTATCTGTGTATCCATATATCTTCTGATAACAAGGGGTTTGTTTTGTATGTTTGCATGTTTCACCAGATTTGAAGTTTTATTTCATTTTTTTTTAGTCTTAATTTTAAAAAATAGTGCTAAAATCAGGAATAGTAGGTACATATAAAAATGTGTCATTTTATCTGCTCTGTTTCATCTTGTCAGACATTTTGAGAATATTTTGGAACAGTTGTCATTTACACCATATGTTTGCAATTGTTAAAAAGTGATCAGACTTGTTAGAAAACAATCACACTTGTTAGAAAAAGATCAGACTTACTAAAAAAATGATCAGACTTGTTAGAAAATGATCAAACTTTTTAGAAAATGATCAAACTTTTTAGAAAATGATCAGACTTGTTAGAAAATGATCAGACTTTTTAGAAAGTGATCAAACTTTTGAGAAAATGATCAGACTTGTTAGAAAATGATCAAACTTTTTAGAAAATGATCCGACTTGTTAGAAAATGATCAAACTAGTTAGAAAACAATCAGACTTGTTAGAAAACAATCAGACTTTTTAGAAAACGATCAAACTTTTCAGAAAATGATCAGACTTGTTAGAAAACAATCAGACTTGTTAAAAAACATTCAAACTTGTTTGAAAATGATCAAACTTGTCAAAAAACATTCAAACTTGTTAGAAAATGATCAAACTTGTTAGAAAACAATCAGAATTGCTGAAAAAGAGCTAAAAATTGTAGACTAATTTTGCTAGGCCTAACTCACCAGATGTTAAACCTACCCAGGTGTTCATACTAAAATTTCCTTTAATATTGTCAAAATATTCTGAAGATTTATGATGATGAAATACTTGTGTTGTCTTCATGGCTACATTAAATTACTAGACATTGGCCAGAAACCAAAGTGCTATAGAAATCGAGTATTTATTATGACAACGTGTTGGTTGTATTGCTAGTACATTAATATTCTACTGGATAGTTTAGTGTGAAATTGTAAATTTAAAAAGCTGAAATTTTCATTTCACAATTTTTAAGAGTGATTAGAATATCTCTCACAGCTAGTATTGAACCCTAGAAGTTGCTATATGAACAAGAAAATTATGTTTGAGATTCTGTGAAGGGAGCCGTTAACAAAGAATGACGGATGAGAAAGTGGATTACGTTTGATATTCAGATGACGGAAATATTCTATATGTACAACTCATTCAGTCTGCTTTATATCTTTTCATATTTAGATTACAGAATGCTTCAAAATTTAGGATGATGGGATAATTCATTGTCATTCTGTTTCATCACTGTTTCTTCATCAAAATCATGTGCCAATGCTCAGGTGGCTTGCTACACCCTGAAAGAGTTTCTCAAATTAACACGAAATGATTTTATGAAAAATATGATATATCATAAGTATGTATGTCAAAAAGGTGGAAAATATACAATTTTGAATGCCAAAAAACCCCCCATGATTTTCAAACATTTATTTCAGTAAATATGAACAAAAGCTTCTAGCAGATTTGAACTCAGGATCTGTGGTTTACCAGCTAGATGCTTTAACCACTGAGCTATGATGATAGACAACAGAATTGATCGATAGAAACAATTTCATGAAACATTTAAATCACAATCTTTTGATGTTGTGTCATAAAGTGTATAAGTGATGGTGTAGTGAGATATCTTGAGTGTTGACATTTGTATGAAAAGTTTCTATACTTAAATAAACTACAAACAGTACTTCATCCAAACTTCTATTATGCTTCACGTAGGGGATGCTGCAATTATGCATCAGATGCTACATGTGACATATACATGTACAAATGTATTTTCCATCTCGTAAATGTCAATATTGATTGTCTTGTAAATTTCACAGGGAAGCTCGGTGGAATGATGATGCCTCTTTCACCCAAGCTTTCAATATTTATATACCCTGGTACTACAAACAGACTATATATTTATTCCTGAGAGAGACATTTGTAAACATATAACCTTGTTACTTTGTAAATCAGGTCTGGGGCTTTGTAAGTAATAAAAGAAATAGCACTCTTTATGTACCTCCTAAATAACTGTAGTTACTAACCACCATAGCTTATTTATCTTCCTCAACCTTTGGTGGACTGGGGTTTACATTACTTCACTATGTGATGGAAATTTGTCGTGGAGTTGGAGACGTGGTGTGAAGTGTAACCCTCTGTGTTTCCTCTTAATGGCAGTTGTAATGTGTGGTTTTCCCATTTTGTTTAATTTTCTGTTTTACTTGTGAAGTACAGTTTGAATGAGCACATGTTTTAAATAATGGTAGTTTTATTAATGTCAGTTCATGCATAAATGGTAGAAATATTTCATTGCTATAAAGATTCAAAAGTGTCTTTTATAACATCTGTCAAACATGACTTTATTTTTCTAGTATTTTGCATTTCCATGGTTTCTGTTGTTGTTATGTTTAGAAATCTTGAATTAATTTGTGAATTCTTTTGTAGGCATGTAAGAGACATTATATCTCGAGACGATAAGATTTATATGAAGATTGGCCTGGTGGCTGCAGCACTAGCAGGTCTGGGATTCTTGGTGTACAGAATGACAGCTTCCTCCTCTAGATAATATTAATTATACTTTGTTAGTGTCACCTTGTGATAATCAGATCATACTGAGATGGACTGAGTTTTACTCAATCAAATGTTTGTAAGACACATCTCTAAAGTGGCTTGAAGTCACAAACAACACACTATTGTGAGATGATTGACAGGTCTGTGTTCGAAGGAATCTTGACAGAAAGCTAGTGATTTCTGTTGCATGATATAAATCACAGCATTGACTTAAAACAATCATGATGAAGTGAAAACTTGACATTCAGAATGAAGTATTTTTTGTTTAATCCACTGCTGTTTTATCCAGACTATAGGTTGTGTGGAGATTTTTGTGTTTTACTGTTGTGGATGTGTGTGTGTGTGTGATATTCTTTATAAGTTATCAGTATATATTGAAAGTCGGTGCATCAGTATCTGGTCAAACCGAGGCAGAGATTATAAATCATATGTTGTATCTTGTACACACATAGTCATTTAATATTCCAGACTAAAATGCAGTGCGACGATTTCATTGGGAAAAGGTGAAATACGAGTAAATGACATTTACGATTAACTGGGCAAAAGGTTTTTGTTTTTTTTTTTTTGAACCAGCGGGATTCTTCATTGAAGTCTGGTTTTTATGTATTGGTCAACTTTAAAATTCCATGTATTCTGTGTGTAATATTTTAGTAAAAAACATGAAAGTCATCTGTCACATTTTTTTTCTTATAATACTTATTTATAGAAAACAAAACTGGACATGATGAACATTTCAAAGAAATTGATGATTTGATTGGACCATTTTGATTTCAAATTAAAATGATGTCATATCAAGCTTGTTGCGAAGGTGTGACGCGTTTCTGTAAAACATGAAAATCTAAGTTTTCGGTAGATCTTCTAGCATGTAAAACCAAATAAATTAGCTGTGGTATCCAATTGTTTGGTCAATATGTATATACATGTAATAAATTGTAAAAATTTTGACATACGTGTAAATTGTCTTTGAATAAGAGAGGCATATCACAACATAAATTTGATTACATATATTGTTGATTTGTTTTCATTACATGAATTAACCAGGAATGTATTACAAGAGATATGCAACTTTGTTGAGCGAATAATTTAATATATAATATAATTTATCTTTTTAAATGGGGATAACACCCCATCTTGGTTTGTGATATGATGATATAACATGAGTACTGGACGAAATGTTTTGGAATAAGTTTTATTCCTTAAAACTGAAAATATGTAACACGTCCACAAAAAGATACATATACATCTTCAGACACCTGTGTATTTCTATCTGATGTACAGACACCTGTGTATTTCTATCTATGTACAGATACCTGTGTATTTCTATCTATGTACAGATACCTGTATATTTCTATCTGATGTACAGATACCTGTATATTTCTATCTATTTACAGATACCTGTATATTTCTATCTATGTACAGATACCTGTATATTTCTATCTGATGTACAGACACCTGTATATTTCTATCTGATGTACAGAGTACAGACACATGCATATTTCTATCTGATGTACAGATACCTGTATATTTCTATCTGCTGTACAGAATCCTGTATATTTCTATCTGATGTACAGACACCTGTATATTTCTGTCTGATGTACAGAGTACAGATACTTGTATATTTCTATCTGATATACAGAGTACAGACACCTGTATATTTCTATCTGATGTACAGAGTACAGACACCTGTATATTTCTATCTGATGTACAGATACCTGTATATTTCTATCTGATATACAGATACCTGTATATTTATCTGATGTACAGACACCTGTATATTTCTATCTGATGTACAGAGTACAGATACCTGTATATTTCTATCTGATGTATAGAGTACAGACACCTGTATATTTCTATCTGATGTACAGATACCTGTATATCTCTATCTGATGTACAGAGTACAGACACCTGTATATTTCTATCTGATGTATAGACACCTGTATATTTCTATCTGATGTATAGAGAAGTAAATTACTTTATAATAAATGGAAAAGAATTGATTTTAAGTTTATTCATAAGTAATTTTACATAAAGCAATTGGTTATACTTGCATGCAAGTTTGAAACTCATGAATGGTCTTTTTTTCCCTTTCAAACCACGTCTAAAGAATGATGCATTTTACAGTTGGGAGGGACAAGCCCTTGGTCATATTATGGATTTGCTAAGGTGATGTGTCAGTCAGTAGCATAGGTTCTGATTAACATACAAATAATTTAGCAGTCTGTCAGAATCGGATTTTTTTTACACAACCTTTTAAATTTCTAATCAAAAGTTGTAATAAAACCCTTAATCATTTTATTTGGGAAATCATGATGATGCAACGAACCAAGTTGACAGGTGCTGGATCTATGATCAATTGGTTTGATTCTATGAACATTGACAGTGTAATACTGCAATATACATGCATTTTTCTGACATGAAAGCTCGGAGATTTCAGTTTGTATGCATGGCTGTAAACACCTTTCGAAGTGAACTTTGAGTTATCAACATTGATTTCTTGAATGTTGAGAAAGTTACGTCACTTTTAGCTGAGATAAGAAATTGAAACCAACACCATGCAGAAATTTCATGCTTGTCTGAAAAGTTGTTATAATTAATGAATGAGGTTGAATTCAATTTCTTCAATATTAATT
Source organism: Ostrea denselamellosa (assembly GCA_024699665.1). NCBI lineage: Eukaryota > Metazoa > Mollusca > Bivalvia > Ostreida > Ostreidae > Ostrea > Ostrea denselamellosa. The sequence goes on along the minus strand of JAMZEH010000035.1, from coordinate 2,954,128 downwards.
CTAGTATATTTTGATTTAAATACTTGATAAAAGTTTATATCAATAATTAAATTTTTTTGATAACGGAGGTCACGTGGTATGGGCTTAGAGTAGCTGTGTAAGAAATGGCTCCGCAAAACTTACCAAATAACTTATATATTTAGAGTCCTACAGAGTATTCCATGTGCAGTGTATTCGATAGTAATGTAATCTTTATGATCAAGGTGGATTTATTGTTATAAACGGTGCATTTGTAAAGTTATGGACTTTTGAAGTGTTTGTGTGAGTGAATTTGTACTCATCATGCCAACGGACGGAACAAGGAAATCAGAGAGACACCAGGACAAGAAGGCACCTGCAGAGAATACACAAAAAACGTCGGAGAGAAGGTTAGTGCAGACGAGTGTGCATCCATCCCCAGTTTTTAAAGATGCACAAGATCAACCGAATTTAAGTAGTCCGGACTTCGTTTCCCCGTGTGGAACCCCCGACATCTTGACTGAACTGAATAGAATTCAGCAGAGTCTTGGTGAAATCCGTCAAACTATGGTAAATAAGAATGATGTCAAGGAACTAGTTACATCCATTATCACAGAAGTGAAATTAGAATTAAAGCAAGAATTGAAACAAGAAATTCTGGCAGAAATAAAACAAACTGTGAAATCAGAATTCACGGACAAGTTCGAAGAAAAATTTGATTTGAAAATAGATACCAAGACCAAAGACTTCGAAAGACAAGTGAAAGAAATGACAGGTGGGTTTAATTTGGAAATGGAAACTATGAAGGAGAAATTCGTTGGACAAAATCGGGAGCTAAGAACGCTAAAAGAAACTGTAAAGCAATGTCAATTTATGGCAAGGGATGCATTGCAGCTATCTAACCAAAACCAGCAGTATTCCCAAAAAAAAATAACATAAAGTTTCTGGGTTGGAGAGAAAGCAGGAATGAAGATTTAAGAACAGACTTATGTACTATTCTGAAGCAAAAAACTGGAGTAGAGTTAGATCCAAAGGATGTGCTAGCGATACATAGACTCCCTCACGGAAAGCAAGGACCAAGACCCGTCATCGCAAAGTTCGTTTCGTCGGAAATAAAAGTGAAAGTCATTAAAAAACGTTCCAACGAGGATCTCAAAAAGTGCTTCCTGATGGTTGATCACATCACGCCAAGGAACGCAAAACTGATCAATGCCCTGAAGGAGGATCCAAGAATCATATCGGCTTGGTTTTATAACGGCAAGGTATTTGCCTTGGAGAAGGACAATACCCGACACAAATTCGATATTCTTGAATCTGTGGATGACAAAATTAAACGGTAATCATTAACACCATAATATTAGCGGAGCCAAACCCTATGTACTGTTAAGATCGGGATCGTTACGTGACGTGACGGGATCGAGATGATAGTGGTAATTTGTGACTTTCGTTTTCGAGTGCGAATGTGGAAGAGTGTGAGTGGAATGTATGAGAAGATTGGTTTGTGTATTAAATTTATTGATTATTTATATAAGGCATTGCATACTTCATTATGTAAATCTGTTGTCAATTTCTGTATTATTAGTGTGAAGCGTAATGGGTGATGTGATAAAAATAGCAACTGTGAACTGCCAGGGTTTAGCTACAGATTCTAAGAGGCAAGATGTACTTAATTTTTATAGAAAACAAAATTATTCCATACTATGTCTACAAGATACCCATTTTACCCCCGAGATTGAACCATATGTTGAAACTCAATGGGGATATAAATGTATATTTAATTCCTTTAGGTCAAATTCGAGAGGTGTATGCTTCCTGTTTAACAATAATTTTGAATTTAAAATTGACAACGTAAGTAGGGATGATGAGGGAAACCTTTTAGCTATTGATCTTACAATTGAAGACAACCGAGTAACCATCATAAATATATATGGACTAAATACTGACAAACCCAGTTTTTATGAAAAGGTCAGGGATACTTTTTTAAAGCAATATAAGCTGCCAAAATTGCAATTTTTTATAGTGGCATTAAAAGATGTTAAATGAACGTTGATATGATTGAAAAAAAGAACTGCATCGAATTTCCTCTCTTATGCATCGTTTACACACCTTTACGTGATGAAAAATATATTCCTCGACATTCCGTTTGACTCTAACAATGGCAGCTGATTAATCGTCGGCGACAATTCCGAAGATAACCGATGTTGACACGAATGATTCTGATGCTGATCGGGGTGGATCGGGTTGTATCCGGGTCATTAAAATATGGACGGCGAGGTGAGATAAAATTCTAGTTACCATCATTATTTTGGCATTGTTAACGATGTTGTATGTTTTTATATCTTTTTCGTCCCGAATTAGTCAAAGTCGGTTTCTCCCTCGCTTCGAACCTTTCGTGTCAGACATCTTTCGTGCTTACCGGAAATATTGCGCTTGCGCATTTGATTTTGCCGAATGAGTTCAACTTTAGGTCATTGCATGCGGAAATAATGTCGGAAAAATTAAGGTACGGGAAGACTTGATTTCAACTGTCTAACAATTTTTACATTTAATGCAAAAAATACAACATGTCAAAAGTTTAATCAATAAAATAAGGTATTAGAAGGTAGATGTTACAAAATTTCGATTAAATTTTAGGGACCCCAAAATAACAATTTTGACAGCTTATATTGCTTTAACCTTAGATAATGATTATTTCTTACTTTGTGGTGACTTTAATCTTGTTTTGAACCCGCCACTAAATACACATAATTATCACAACATTAATAACCCAAGGGCTAGAGAAAAGGTCCTTGAATTGATGAATGATATACAACTTCTTGATTACTACAGAGTTCTGTACCCTGATGAAAAAAGATTAACCTGGAGAAAAAAAAATCCCTTAAAACAAGCTCGTTTGGATTATATATTAATATCCGAAAGCCTCTCAAATATGGTTGAAAAGTGCTCTATTAAACCTGGGTATAGGTCAGATCATTCTGCAGTAGTGATTGAGTTTAAATTTAATAAATTCACAAGAGGTCGTAGACTATGGAAATTTAATAATACTCTACTTACTGATAAAACATACATAGATAAGGTCAAGGAAACTATACTCAGAGTACAAAATCAATATACAAACAATCTTGATCATGCTGACATTGATCTTGATCATAGCATTTTTCTTGAAGTTCTTCTTATGGAAATCTGAAGCATCACAATTTCACATTCTTCATTTAAGAAAAAGGAAAGAGACAAAATTGAGAATGCTTTATTGGAAGAGATTGAAGTACTTGAGTCTGACAATAATTTTAACTTATCACTCTTAGAGCAAAAAAAAGCTGAACTTGAAAATGTAAGGAAGGGTAAATTACAAGGTCATATTATTAGATCACGAGCTAAATGGGTGGAAGAGGGTGAAAAACCTAGTAAATATTTCTGTTCTTTAGAATCCCGAAATTTTCTAAATAAAACTATCAAAAAGGTAGAAACTCAAGGACAAGTCACATATGATCAGTCGCAAATTCTCCATCAGGTCAAAGTTTTTTATGAAACACTACTCCTGTAAAGATTCTGATCTTGTTGATATGAATTTGGAAGATATTATACAATCCTCTGACATTCCTAGATTAGATAAGACAGTTCAAAGCTCTCTGGATGAAAAGATATCTGATATTGAAATTTATACAGTTTTAAAAAATGTGAAAAATAATAAATCTCCAGGAAGTGATGGCTTCACTGTTGAGTTTTTGAAGTTTTTTTGGAAGGATATTAAGAATCACATTGTAGCAGCTGTTAATCATATTTTTGAGAAAAAGGAGCTCCCAATATCACAAAGACTGGGAATTATCACTTGTTTGCCTAAAGGTGATAAACCCAGACAATTTCTCAAAAATTGGCAACCAATTACTCTGCTAAATGTACTTTACAAAATTATATCGGGGTGTCTTAGTCACAGAATAAAAAAACCTCTTGATCGCTTGATATCAGAAACTCAGTCTGGATTTATAAAAGGTAGATACATAGGAGATAATGCAAGATTTGTGTATGATCTCATGTCCTTCACTGAATCCACTAATACACCTGGATTACTTGTGCTCATAGATTTTGAAAAAGCTTTTGACTCCATATCTTGGAAGTTTATGTATAAAGTTTTAAATTACTTTGGTTTTGGAGATAATATTATCACTTGGATAAAAATTCTAAACACAAAAATTAAAGCATCTGTATTACAAAGTGGTTTCCTTTCTGAACAATTTGATATTCAGAGAGGTTGTAGACAAGGTGATCCCATCGCCCCTTATTTATTTATTCTATGTGCAGAAATCTTAGCTATTCTTATCAAACAAAACAAAGATATTAAAGGTATAATGATGAATGGTAAGGAACACAAAATTTCCCAATATGCAGATGACACATCTTTGGCTCTTGATGGTTCTTCGAAATCTCTTTTTGCTGCTCTTGATACAATAGACTATTATTCAACTTTTTCTGGATTAAAAATAAATAGCTCAAAAACAAAAATAGTGTGGATAGGCTCAAAAAATTTTTCTAAAGAAGTATACCACCACACAAGATGGAAATTAGAGTGGGGTTGTACTACTTTTAACATATTAGGTATAGAATTCTCTGTGGATATGAAAGAAATAGTGGAGTTGAGTTACAATACTCAGATACCAAAAATTAAAGCTTTGATACAGCATTGGAAAAGACGAAAACTAACTCCCATTGGTCGAGTCACAGTTGTCAAAACACTTCTTCTACCTAAGCTAAACCACTTGTTTATTGCACTACCAAATCCTGATAAAGATACTTTGTCATCTCTGAATAATTGTCTTTTTGAATATATATGGAATTCCAAGACTGATAAGGTCAAGAGACAAATTGTTACACAAGATTACGTTAAGGGTGGCTTAAAAATGGTTGAGATTAAAACGTTTTTGATTTCTTTGAAGTGTACATGGATTAAAAGATTAACAAACAGTCACAAACCATGGTTGGATATTTTTTTTGAAATACATGGCAGCAGAGTAGTACAAAAGTTGCTAGATTTTGGTGATGAATATGTTAAAACTATTATGAATCATTGTAATGATTTTTGGTATAATGTTTTTCAATCGTGGCTGTCTGTGGTGAAAACAATGGATAATAATTTTATAATTCATAAACTTATTTCTGTCCCAGTGTGGTATAATACCAATCTCTGTGTTGGAAATAAAAGCATTTATGAGAAAACATGGTATATACACGGTGTAAAAATAATTGGAGACTTTTTAGATGAAGATGGAACGTTTTTACTACAACAAGATTTTTCACAAAAATTTAGACTCGCCAATATATGTATAATGCAATACAATAGTATTATTAGCACTATATCTAATTTTTTAAAGATTATGTCTGTCAAGAGGTCAGATGTTAAAAAAGTTTGCAGCCCATTTATTCCTTTTTACTTTGAACCCATATTGTTGAATGCAAAATGTTCCAAGGTGTTATATGATATGATAAATAGCAACAATCTCACCCCCAAAGCTATCGAAAAATGGAACACAGAATTGTCTATACATCTGGAAAGCAATATTTCTGCCAAAGAGTTATTTAGAGTTTGCTTTAAAACAACCATGGATACTCAAATCCAATGGCTACAATATCAGATACTTAATAAGTTTCTGCCGACAAAATATTATCTTAAAAAGATAAATCTCATACAAGATGATTGCTGTTCATTATGTAAGAAAGATGCTGAAACAACTCAACATATGTTTTTATATTGTACTGAAATTATAACACTTTGGAACAAACTTAGCATGCATATTTTCAGAAGAACATCACAAAGAATTGGTTTTAATATTACTAATGTTATTTTAGGTGAAAGACCTCTCAGATCATGTAATAAAGTGGTTAATTTTATAATTCTGTATACCAAACAATATATTTTCAATTGTTCAAAACAGAACAAAGCTCCTAATATTATTGGACTCTTGCATTATCTCTTTTTCAAGTACAAAGTTGAGAAGTATGTTGCAGTTAAGTCATGTGAAATTTTTAGATTTGAAAAACTTTGGGCAACAAGGAAAAATATTTTCGAATAATATGAAGTACTATGTACATGAAGTACATGATGTATGTATACAAATGACTATGCATATATATGCAGCATGAGTGTAGTGTGAGAGTGTGTGAAACGGTGCGAATGAAAAAAAAAAAAAAAATCGATATGTATGTACTGTTATATTTACTGATGAATATGAGAAAAAAAAAAAATAATTAAATTTTTTCGCATAAGTGCCAATTGGTGTAAATTCTGTTTCTTTAAATATGCAGTGAAATCGTAGAGGAGTGGGATTTGCAAGTCTGATTTATTTATTAATTGATATTGATATATTGATCATATCAAAATTCTGTGTAGGGTCCTCCATGGCTGAGTGGTTATTGGAGCATTGTCCTCAAAATCACAAGGCCTCTCGTCTCCAGTTGGAGCGGGTTCAATTCTTGCTTACGCCGATATATGTGAGAAAGTTTGCCAGTTTACTTTCGGAAGGTCGGTGGTCTCTTCCAGGGTACATAGTATCAAGGTTCTCTCCTCCACCTACAAAAAAACTGGATGCCACCAGATAACTGAAAAATTGTAGAGTGTGGTGAAAAACAACAATCAATCAAAATTCTGTGATGTATATATAATCATTTCATTTATATAATAGTCTATCACCCCATGTAGACTTTGACTTTTATTTTAAAGGTCTCTTCTTTTGACTCCACAACATACTCAGTAAAAGTAATCCTGTTAGAAGGAGATATCGACCAGGCGAGCAAAAATAAATTACATTAATTCGAAGCAGCCGAAGTACGAATTAATAAAAATCCAAGATGGCGACATCCATAGACGCTATGGAAAATGATCAGGAGGTCGGTTATGGAAAAGGACATGTTTTAGAAGAATTTAAGGAAATTCAAGAAGTGAGGAGCCTGATCGGATCACTAGAAAATAGTTACAATGATCAAATTGCCAGAGAGACGTCCTGTGAAAGATTCACGTGTACGTGCTTGTTTTAAGATGACTCATGTTTGTTTTATTTTACGTCAGGATTATTTTTGTCTCATTCAGTTGAATAGCGGTTTTGAATCCACTTATCGTAATCACGACTTTTTTTTCTTGAAATATGTACCTAATTTGCAACTTGTTAAAAATGTTTTTGAGGGTTTTCTTTACAGAAATCAAACATTCTAAATTCTAAATCTCTATAGTTCATAATGTAAGACATGCGAGTAATAATGATAATTATCAACATTCTGACATTTACACCTGCAGAAATTGCGAGTTGGAAGAACACATGATTAACTAAAATTTTTTTATAAGCATGTGCAACAATTAATTAAAAATGTATTGTAAGTATAGTCCAGTTGTTGACAAGAATATATATACATGACACATCGCTCGTACCCACGCATTATTGCCTCAATTTAATGTACCTTATATCTTCATTGACTGTAATGATATATTACTCTTGTCTTCACACTTGGCATACATTACATATCATATTTAGAATTTTATCTCATTAACAAATGATTGATATACAGAAATTTAATACATGTGGAGAGAAGTCTTTGAATCCAATCCAAATATGTCAAACATAAGGCCATATGCAAAACATAACCCCCCCCCCCCCCCAAAAAAAAAACAAAAACAAAAATCATGTGACCATGGTTGTGTTGGAAAATCTGTAGCGATGGTGGGGTGGAATTTCTTGAGGCAGAGACTGGAAACAAGTAGTTCATGAACCCTGAATAGTTTTTGAGTTGTATGCTTTTATCAGTTCAAGTGAAAAGCTTAAAAATGAGACCCAAATTATTTCAGTATATGTAACATATTGCGCTAAGTCTTTTTATTGGAATTGGCTTATGTTCGCTTAGTTACCTTGGATATATTCTCTATTCTTGTAGTTATTGTTGATCAGTATCAGGAACAGCCACACCTCATAGATCCACACCTAGGTATGTCACGCATGTGTAATTTTCACAGGCTGTCATCTAACATTTGGTCATTTTAACATGAGAAATTCTCAGACACTTAACAAGTTTTGCACATTGTAGAATCATTAATGAATCAGATAATAGATACCGTGAGAAACCCAAGATATCCACCAGCCCTGAAACAGGAGGCTTACAAATACCTGTATCTCATCACAAAGGTAAATCATGATAAACAGGAGGCCTCTATATACCTGTATCTCATCACAAAGGTAAGTCATGATAAACAGGAGGCCTCTATATACCTGTATCTCATCACAAAGGTAAATCATGATAAACAGGAGGCCTCTATATACCTGTATCTCATCACAAAGGTAAGTCATGATAAACAGGAAGCCTCTATATACCTGTATCTCATCACAAAGGTAAGTCATGATAAACAGGAGGCCTCTATATACCTGTATCTCATCACAAAGGTAAATCATGATAAACAGGAGGCCTCTATATACCTGTATCTCATCACAAAGGTAAGTCATGATAAACAGGAGGCCTCTATATACCTGTATCTCATCACAAAGGTAAGTCATGATAAACAGGAGGCCTCTATATACCTGTATCTCATCACAAAGGTAAGTCATGATAAACAGGAGGCCTCTATATACCTGTATCTCATCACAAAGGTAAATCATGATAAACAGGAGGCCTCTATATACCTGTATCTCATCACAAAGGTAAGTCATGATAAACAGGAGGCCTCTATATACCTGTATCTCATCACAAAGGTAAGTCATGATAAACAGAAGGCCTCTATATACCTGTATCTCATCACAAAGGTAAGTCATGATAAACAGGAGGCCTCTATATACCTGTATCTCATCACAAAGGTAAGTCATGATAAACAGGAGGCCTCTATATACCTGCATCTCATCACAAAGGTAAGTCATGATAAACAGGAGGCCTCTATATACCTGTATCTCATCACAAAGGTAAGTCATGATAAACAGGAAGCCTCTATATACCTGTATCTCATCACAAAGGTAAGTCATGATAAACAGGAAGCCTCTATATACCTGTATCTCATCACAAAGGTAAGTCATGATAAACAGGAGGCCTCTATATACCTGTATCTCATCACAAAGGTAAGTCATGATAAACAGGAAGCCTCTATATACCTGTATCTCATCACAAAGGTAAGTCATGATAAACAGGAGGCCTCTATATACCTGTATCTCATCACAAAGGTAAATCATGATAAACAGGAGGCCTCTATATACCTGTATCTCATCACAAAGGTAAGTCATGATAAACAGGAGGCCTCTATATACCTGTATCTCATCACAAAGGTAAGTCATGATAAACAGGAGGCCTCTATATACCTGTATCTCATCACAAAGGTAAGTCATGATAAACAGGAGGCCTCTATATACCTGTATCTCATCACAAAGGTAAGTCATGATAAACAGGAGGCCTCTATATACCTGTATCTCATCACAAAGGTAAGTCATGATAAACAGGAGGCCTCTATATACCTGTATCTCATCACAAAGGTAAGTCATGATAAACAGAAGGCCTCTATATACCTGTATCTCATCACAAAGGTAAGTCATGATAAACAGGAGGCCTCTATATACCTGTATCTCATCACAAAGGTAAGTCATGATAAACAGGAGGCCTCTATATACCTGCATCTCATCACAAAGGTAAGTCATGATAAACAGGAGGCCTCTATATACCTGTATCTCATCACAAAGGTAAGTCATGATAAACAGGAAGCCTCTATATACCTGTATCTCATCACAAAGGTAAGTCATGATAAACAGGAAGCCTCTATATACCTGTATCTCATCACAAAGGTAAGTCATGATAAACAGGAGGCCTCTATATACCTGTATCTCATCACAAAGGTAAATCATGATAAACAGGAGGCCTCTATATACCTGTATCTCATCACAAAGGTAAGTCATGATAAACAGGAGGCCTCTATATACCTGTATCTCATCACAAAGGTAAGTTATAATAAACAGGAAGCCTACAAATACTCTATCATTACAAAATTAATTTTATGTATAATATCATCAGACTTCTGTTATTAATTTCTTGATTATGCAGATGAGAGGGTTTAAAATTGTCATTCGACATTTTCCTCATGAAGTGGCAGATGTTGAACCAGTTTTGGCAGAAATGAAGCAACAAAATCCTCAAGATTTTCAGGTGTGTTACATTGTTACACTACCATGCTAGAACCAACCTGACGAATAAAAAGTGTCCTTAAGAAAGCTAAGCACCATGTTAAGAATGTCATGCCCTGTCGCCCTTCTTAGCTCACCTGAGCTAAAAGTTTAAGCAGCAACAGAGAAGCATAAATGTATAAAAGATGGACAAACTGATTATTTGGATTGCAAATATAATGCCCAGAGTAATCAAGGAGTAATTAAATACATGGAATTCTTATTATATCACATTATTTCATTTTTCGTATGTGTCATATATTTGACATTGTTTTTATGTTTCCACTTTAGTAAAACATTTCTTTCAATAGTAGTCTGTATTCTGCACATTTACATATTTAAAGAGAAGCCACATTTAATACATTTAATACATTTTATCATCTTCCTCACTGACTCTGGTCCACTGTGTCCCACTTAGACATTCAAATGCACCTCCTACACAGAAGAGCTCTTATCTTGAAACTAGCATATTGAAATAATATTAATAATACATAAGAAATACTCTTGGTGGCAGATATATAACTTTGGAATGAATCTAAAAGTTTAAATGGTTATAAATAAATGAGATATAACTAGTCAGTTGAAGAAATTAATCATAGTAGACTAGTTTACAAAAATAACATGTACATGTATAATAGGTGAATTACAAAAGTAGAATTCTTTAGATATTTTCTGCAGTGGTTCAGTCAAATTTAATACTGAAGCATCCTTGTATAGTATATATTCAATTTTGTTCATGTCAAGACTCATTTGTCTAGGCTGTCATGTCTAGACTGTAGTTTCTTTTGGGGGGGGGGTGCAGTGACTCATGTCAGCAACATGGCCCATGGGCCTCATGATAAATCTTTATTGATAGTTTTATAAAAGTAGAAGATGTCTTGTTAAACAGACCTGGGAGAGTCGGTATATGTTGTTGCTGTGGATGTCGGTTGTGTGTATGATTCCATTTGACATGGTCAGATTGGACAGCAATGTTGCCTCTGAGGATGGGGAGATAAAACAGCCTGTGATGGACAGAATTCTGAACGCTGCCAGGGTAAGAAATACTTCAGGTCAGCTTCAACACAAGTCAGAGAAATGGTGTTTATTTAGTTTGGTAAAAAATGTCTGAATTGTTGATGTCATCTTAATTGAATTGGAATTAGACTTGATTAAGATAGATGTTTGTTGAAGTCTGATGTATGATTTTTTTGTGTGTGATACAGGTTTATCTGACAGTCAATGACAAATGTCGAGATGCTGCTGCATTTCTTGCTGCAAAGTTCTGCACCCGACCGGATGTTCGACGAGATAAATTACCAGAATTCCTAGACTGGTCCTTGCAAGTTCTGCATAATGCAAACAGTATGTATATGTAAGAAATAAATTTAATTTTTGAAAATACGTGAGATATGAATTGCAATGCTTTCCGTATTAGCACTTCATGAAAAGTACATGTATGCTGGCATGAAGCATTGCTGTTCATACCCTCATGTATTTTCGTAAAGGAAATCTATTTTTCATATTTGCATTTTACTTCCATTTCTGTTGGAATATTCGCAGCTGTTAAAATAGTTGTGCTATATTTATCAAGAGTCATACGTACATTGTTCTCAATCATGAGGAAATGGCTATCACCTTAAAATGGTAAAGACAGTGAAGGTAAAAAATGTTGGAAATGTAAATATTAGGGTATGGATGTCTCAGGAATTATTTGCATTGCATCTCCTTGGTATTGAAATTTTGTCTGGTATTTTGTAGTGGACACAAGTATCGGGAACAACCAGGTTGGAGGTGTGTTAACGATGTTAGGTTTACTGTTTAAACTTGGAAAAAGAGAAGATCTGCTGCAATTTGGTAAGAATGGGTTAAAAATTCAGCTGTACAAAAATGATAAGTATAAAAAATAATGAGAGCTTAATATTCTGTGTTAAATGTCATTTTTTTTTATAGAGCTGTCTAAAGTAACTCTCTGTATATTTCTCAGCTACACCAGTGCTTCGAGTTGTTGAGAAGTTAGAATTGCATAAGAGTAAGAACACACTTCTGCGGAAAGCTTCAATCAAAGTCACCCAAAGACTTGGCTTGACATTTCTAAAGGCCAGAGTAGCCACTTGGAGGTATGTGTACAGTCTATAGAATTCTCATTGTTTTCTTCCTTAAATTAATGCGAAATACAGATTCAATTGCAGAGATTTAGTTATGAGGACCTACCTACTTAAATTCATCTAGCACAGTGCATATTTATTTGTTTGTTAAAGACATATATAACAGTGAAATGTAAAATGTAACAATTTTGAAAGATACCAGCGTGGGAATCGCTCATTGGTGGACAATCTTCAGGAGGGGGTTGTCCAACAGAGCATGAGTCAGAAACAGGACTTGGAAGAAGAGGAGGAGGAGGGATACGATATTGCAGAGGAATTGGAGGATGTCATCGGTAAAGAATATTGGACACAAAATTTTCTTTTAAAAAAATACACGTTTCTTATTTTGTCAGTAAAACAGTAAAACACAGTTATAGCCGAACTCTGGGCCAGTGAAATATAGTTCATTATAACCAAACTTTGTTATATCTGATAAAATTTTCATTATTCGGCTCACAGTATATGTCAAGTTGAAAGGTCACTTGCATGTCACAGTGCTTATATTAAGATATATAATACAATGAAATGAGTTTACTCTCAGTCTCTGTCTCTCTCTCTTTTTATATATATATATATATATATATATATATATATATATATATATATATATATATATATATACATACACAGATCTCATGACTGTGTTGAGTAAACAGATCTCATGACTGTACTGAGTATACAGATCTCATGACTGTGTTGAGGAAACAGATCTCATGACTGTACTGAGTATACAGATCTCATGACTGTACTGAGTATACAGATCTCATGACTGTGTTAAGTAAATAGCTCTCATGACTGAGCTGAGTATACAGCTCTCATGACTGAGCTGAATATACAGCTCTCATGACTGAGCTGAGTATACAGATCTCATGATAGTTCCAGGTATTCAGCATTTTGGAGATGTCATTATTGTACTTTCATCTTGATTTCTTTCCTGTTTTGTAGAGTATTTGCTCAGTGGACTCAAAGACAAAGACACAATTGTAAGATGGTCAGCTGCAAAAGGGTAAGTTTTCAAAGTGAATACTAACATCAGAAAAAGAAATGTGAGTATAAACCTGGAATAACGATGCGGTACATATTCAGAAAATTGTACATTTTATTCTGTTTGTGTTCATTTTAGAATTGGCAGAGTAACTTGTCGTCTGCCACAGGAGTTGGCTGATGAAGTCGTGGAATCCGTACTTCAGTTGTTCACTCTGCAGGAAACGGAGGGGGCGTGGCATGGAGGTAAATTACCACACCCATAAGTCGTGACTTCAATAACACTGGCTGTCATATGTTTCCTGACCTGTGAAAAGTTTCGATATTTTAGTGGATGATGTATAATACTGCTGATCTGAAGATCAGGATTTTAGGTTTTTTAAAATTATCATGAGAACTAATTTTTCCCCAAATAAAATGAATTTCAATTCTTTCAATTTTCAAAATATTTTTGTACATGCCTTAAATTTTTCATCCAAAACAATTTTCTCTGATATATTATATCTCCTTAATTTCAGTAACATTCATAGAGAATAAGGAGACTTAGATAGGATGTGACCTTGTGTTTTGTAGGTTGTTTGACGTTGGCAGAGCTTGGTAGAAGAGGCCTGTTGTTGCCTCAGAGACTTCCTGATGGTGAGCACTGTGTGATGACACTTAACCTAAAATACGTGTACAAATGTTTTAAAAAAAGAAACGTCATGGACTCTTTATCAACATGTTCAATATTCAGAGTGGTATTGCAGTATTATACATATTAAAAAGTTTCGAACATAGAAAGACAATATGCAAATTTAGAAGAAGTGCTCATAATCTCAGAATTGAAATTGGGAGATATGACCCCACCCCCCACCCCCTGTTAAAACTGATGATAAGAAAGTTATACTTGAAAGAAACAAAAGACTTTGTAAATTTTGTGATATGAATTGTGTAGAAGACGAGATACACTCACTTACACTTACACTTACACTTGGATAAATGTTTTTATATAACTTTTAACTTACTTAATCCACTCTGTTTTTTTTTTTTTTTTGGTTGCTTTTTGTTTGTGTTTTTTTTTTTCTTGCTTTGTGTGCTTGACAGGGCTGAGAATTGGATGAACAAATAAATAACTATATACTGTCTAATTCACCCACACCTATAAAAGTGTTTGAATTTTAAACTGGGTTAACACAAATTCATTGATAGCTCTAATGTAGCACAAAATGGCACACAAAAAAAAATAACTCAAGGGTAAGATAGTAGGGATATCTGCCTATACAATATTCAGAATGGTATCACTTTGTTAAGTAATGAAAGTATGTTCCAGAGAAGTGGACTTTTTATCAACATTTGTCCATATCACCTCTTTGGTGCTCATTTCTGTTTTCAGTGGTGCTTTTTTCCATTTCTGATCCTTGTTTTTACTTTCAGTGGTGCCTGTTGTGCTGAAGTCGTTGGAGTATGATGAAAGAAGGGGGGACTTCTCTGTAGGAGCTAATGTGCGAGACGCGGCCTGCTATGTCTGCTGGGCATTTGCTCGGGCCTATGAACCTGGAGACATTGCCAAATATGTCAAAGAGATTGCAAAGTAAGATCTCAAAATCTCTCTCTCTCTCTCTCTCTCTCTCTCTCTCTCTCTCTCTCTCTCTCTCTCTCTCTCTCTCTCTCTCTCTCTCTCTCTCTCTCTCTCTCTCTCAATTATCAATAATTTGACTGTTATTTCTTTATGTGAGGGCATAAAATATTCCAAGTTCCGGACACTTGAAGAAACCTAAATGTGAAGTAATAGTGGTGATGTATTCTGTACTTTGAGGAACCACTCTTGTTTTGGAGAGGTTAATACATGACTGTATCTACCTGATGCTTCAGGTGTGTTGTATGTTGTAACTATTGATTCTGTTATTTTACTAGTGCCTTGGTAAAGGTGTCGATATTTGATCGTGAGGTCAACGTCAGGCGAGCAGCTGCTGCAGCCTTCCAGGAGAATGTAGGACGACAGGTGAGATCTATGTGTGATTACAGGTGAAATCTGTGTGTGATTACAGGTGAGATCTGTGTGTGTGATTACATGTGAGATCTGTGTGTGATTACAGGTGAGATCTGCGTGTGATTACAGGTGAGAACTGTGTGTGATTACATGTGGGATCTGTGTGTGATTATAGGTGAGAACTGTGTGTGATTACAAGTGAGAACTGTGTGTGATTACAGGTGAGAACTGTGTGTGATTACAGGTGAGATCTGTGTGTGATTACAAGTGAGAACGGTGTGTGATTACAGGTGAGAACTGTGTGTGATTACAAGTGAGATGTGTGTGTGTGTGTGATTACATGTGGGATCTGTGTGTGATTATAGGTGAGATCTGTGTGTGATTACAGGTGAGATCTGTGTGTGTGATTACAGGTGAGAACTGTGTGTGATTACATGTGAGATCTGTGTGTGATTACAGGTGAGATCTGTGTGTGTGATTACATGTGAGATATGTGTGTGATTAAAGGTGAGATCTGTGTGTGATTACAGGTTAGAACTGTGTGTGATTACATGTGGGATCTGTGTGTGATTATAGGTGAGAACTGTGTGTGATTACAAGTGAGAACTGTGTGTGATTACAGGTGAGAACTGTGTGTGATTACAGGTGAGAACTGTGTGTGATTACAGGTGAGATGTATGTGTGATTACAGGTGAGAACTGTGTGTGATTACAGGTGAGAACTGTGATTACAGGTGAGAACTGTGTGTGATTACAGTGTGCGAGATCTATGTGTGATTATAGGTGAAAACTGTGTGTGATTACAGGTGAAAACTGTGTGAAAGTACAGGTGAGAACTGTGTGTGATTACAGGTGAGAACTGTTTGTGATTACAGGTGAAAACTGTGTGATTAAAGGTGAGAACTGTGTGAAAGTACAGGTGAGAACTGTGTGTGAATTAATATTTTGTAACTCACAGATAGTGATTTGTTACAGTAGTTTAAGACTCAGTGTTTGGTCATTTGTACAGGGGATTTTCCCTCACGGAATTGAGATCCTGACACATGCTGACTACTTTGCAGTGGGGAATCGTAGCCACTGTTACCTGGATTTGAGGTGAGCGTTTTTTAATCATCACCCTGTCTCATCATTCACTGTGCAGTGTGTATTGAAGCAGCCTTAATGTTGGGTGGATGTGGAGTGTTTTAGTTTTATGGTGAAGTTTTACTCTCTGATTTCAGTGTGTACATTGCTCAGTTTCCTGAGTACACCATTGCCCTTATAAACCATCTGATGGAGGTCAAGGTCGTGCACTGGGATGGGTGAGTAGCACTTAATTTCTCTGATTTAGTGGACAACAACTTTTGCAAATCCGGAATTAAATTGAAAACTCGCACTGTAAAACACTGAAAGATTTGTCCTTTTGATTTTAGTGCAGTGAGAGAGTTATCTGCTCGAGGTTTACACAATTTGACTCCAAAAGCTCCAGAATACATGGCAAAC
Source organism: Ostrea denselamellosa (assembly GCA_024699665.1). Classification (NCBI taxonomy): domain Eukaryota; kingdom Metazoa; phylum Mollusca; class Bivalvia; order Ostreida; family Ostreidae; genus Ostrea; species Ostrea denselamellosa. Next base: position 2,937,441 of record JAMZEH010000035.1, on the reverse strand, counting down.
TGTGGTATGCTCACTAATTAAACGCGAAATGAATTTGAATGCATGCTAACTTGTATGTTTCATGGTGTATAAACCTAGTTATGATTTCAACTTCTTACAGTGCTGCCAAAGCTGATCGCCCTGACAACGGGGATGGATCTGTTTGCTAGGCATGGTTCTATTCTGACTGTAGCAGAGATCACACATGCCCTTGCTAAAGTGGCAGAGGACCAAAACAAGTAATTAGTTGTTGGAGTCTAAACATGATACCCGTGTAATGATTTTTCTAATGTTCTGATACTCAAGGACTTGGAAAACACCAATCTCCAAGTTTTGTTTTGACTGAAAAATTCCCTCGTAGAATATAGTATTGTCTGTAGAATCTCTAACGTGATTATTAGCAATTTAAGCTCTTATTTACCACAATGTCATCCCATCACTTCTATGTTGATCATACAAAGACATACCATTTATTGGGAAAATTTTGACATGAAGAATATTAGGTAAATTTTTTTTAAGACATTACTTTGAACACTAAGAAAAGGAGTATTTCCTATTTTTTAGGTGTGCTACAGAAAGTATTAGACAATGTACTTACAGTGTTCACCCATAATGTCTGTCCGTCAGCCTGAGACCAATCAGTAGGATTAATATAAATTCAAAACATTGTCTCCCTGTTGTGTCAGTATAAAATTATGTTTATTTATGAATAAAGAAGACCATGTTAAGCCCTGATTTTGACTCTGTTAACCTGATTAAGATACAGGGTTCATGGTGGTTGTGACCAGTCAATAGGGGGTGCTTACTCTACTTACGCACCTGATCCAACCTCTGTTGTTTTCAGGTGTCTATGTTTGCCCGACTCTTAATTTTGTATTTTGTATAGAGTTCATGAAGTTGATCACTGTTTGTTATCTTCACTTTTCACACACACACACACACACACACACACACACACACACACACACACACACACACACACACACACACACACACACACACACACACACACACACACACACACACACACACACACACACACACACACATACACACACAATATCTCACACACACATACACACACACTATCTCTCTCACACACACACACATACACACACAATATCACACACACACACACATACACACACAATATCACACCACACACACACACACACACACACACACACACACACACACACACACACACACACACACACACACACACACACACACACACACACACAATATCTCATACACACACAATATCTCTCTCTCACATACACACACAATATCTCTCTCTCACAGACACACACAATATCACACACACACACACCACACACACACACACACACCACACACACACAAACACACCCCCCCCCCCCCCCCACACACACACACACACACACCACCACCACCACACACCACACACACACACACCACACCACACCACACACACACACACACACACACACAATCACACACACACACACACACACACACACACACACACACACACACACACACACACACACACACACACACACACACACACACACACACAATATCACACACATACACACACACACACACACACATAATAATAGATCAAGTTAAAAAAGTAAAATTCAAAATGGAAAGGAACAACTTCTGATTTTGGTAATAAATACCAAGGTGAGAAAACTGTTTTATTAATGAGTTAAGATGTCCACCTTGTGTCTAATGATGTAGATTCATCACTTTCTAATATTTGTGAATCAATTATCAAAATTAACATTTGAATATCTTTTGATAGTAAAGGTTAAGTAGACCTAATACATGACAGCAGAAGAACAAATTCTAATACAGGACCAGTAACATGATTACTGATCCACGGAGTTAAATTCTAAGCTGTGTAAACATGATTACTGATCCTGTGATCCACAGAGTTAAATTCTAAGCTGTGTAAACATGAACATTTTTTAAGTGCTTACATATAAAGCCATCAAATTCTTTGTTTTCCAGAACAATTACAGATGTTTTAAGTAAAGAAGTTATAGATGGAATGAAAAATATAGTTGAAAAGGTAATTTGATGTTGAAATTTATCTCTCAACAGAAGACTTTTATTATAAGGAAATGCAATAGGCTTAATCTATGAAAATTGATAAAGATGTAACGTATTGTGGCTTGCCTGTAATGTATTGCGGCTTGCCTGTAATGTATTGTGGCTTGCCTGTAATGTATTGTGGCTTGCCTGTGCTTGAGTTTTAAAACACATGTATTGAATGCTGATTGTGTAACTTCACAGTTAAAGGAAGTGGATCTGTTCCGTGGGTGGGGAGGAGATCTGATGAGAAGGGCAGCGACCTGTCTGATTGAGAAGCTGTCCCTGGCCAAACTACCCTACCACGGAGACTCCATACTAGGTAGGTCACCTATCAGAGTACAGATTTATTTCTGTTGCTGTCAGTACATCTGTTACTGTATACAGCCATGATTTTGCTGCAGTGAATATAACCTATCCACAGCATTTATGTAGAACAGAAATAAAGTGGAAATGGATTTATGTCAGAAATGGTGAATATAACATATTCACGACATTTATGTAGAACGGAAATAAAGTGGAAATGGGTTTATATCAGAAACCTTGAAAAACAACCAAGAGCGAATTTAAAGTTTTTGTTTCAATAGATGAAAAAGAAGAAAGATAGCAAAACAAAATTTTCAGAGTGTTTATCTTTAAGTGTTCTCTATGTAAATGCTTGTCTTTTTTTCAGATTTATGGCAGGAGTTGATCATTAGCTGCTTACAACACACAGAGCGTGACATTCAGGTAATTCTTAACTGTAGTCCCAAGGTCATAAGATCTGTAGTCCCAAGGTCATAAGATCTGTAGTCACAAGGTCATAAGAACTTTAGTCACAAGGTTATAAGAACTGTAGTCTCAAGGTCATAAGAACTGTAGTCACAAGGTTATAAGAACTGTAGTCACAAGGTCATAAGAACTGTAGTCTCAAGGTCATAAGAACTGTAGTCTCAAGGTCATAAGAACTGTAGTCACAAGGTCATAAGAACTGTAGTCTCAAGGTCATAAGAACTGTAGTCACAAGGTCATAATATGTATCTTTCTATTTCCTATAAAATCTATATTGGTTATGTATGTTTAAGCATGTTCAGTATAAAGGTTAAATTATGACTGTACTTGTTGGGGGTAGGGGTGGGTGAGATATGTCGGTATTGCTCTAGTTAACCCTGTGTATTTTCAGGTGGCAGCTGCCCAGTCAATTCCAGTATTCTACAAAGAGTATTATATGGACAGCAATGGTGGACCAAAGATAGACCAGCAAGGTAACTGTAGTACTTAATAGGTCTAGGTTATTAGTACCGTACCAGCTTTGCTGGAAGGGACTATTAGTTTACTCTCGGGCTGTCCGTCCGTCTGTCTGTCATTCCACTTGAGGTTTTCTGGACTTTTCTCTGGATTGGATGAAGATAGTCAACTGAAGTTTTATACATGGCTCTGTCTTGGATTGTTACAGATCAAGTTTGAGTTTTGTTAAAATGTCACTGAAGTCATAATGAAATGGTACAATGGTGCTGGTTTTTGAGGGAAAAAAAGTCTTTGAAAATACAGATTTTGTAAAGTAGTTGATGAAAATAAGTCTCCAGTAGGACTGGAACCCATTTTAACAATTAAAGTTTCTTTGTTATTTCCTATCTCTGTTTGGTATAACTCTTCTTGTCTACCAATGTGTATATCCACAAGGCATTTTAAACAAGTGCTATAAAACACAAATCAGGGACAGATCACTCACACTGATAAGAGCTATTCTCAAATTGCTAATAACAACTGGTATTCTGTATTTCCTGTGCAGAGTACCAAGAGTCCTCAGAAAAAAAACCAAACTCTATAAAGCTCAGAAATCTTGAGTCAGAGGACATGTCCTAGGTCTAATACTATGTAAGTGACATTGCTCAGTAATATATAACTCTTCATGACATTTCACATATAATTCACTTGCATTCTATCTTGGGTATATTACCATGTCTGTTTTAGAGTTAGCATATTTTGAGAATTTTGAGTAATAACACTGTGTTACTTGTGACATCATTCAAATGGCAAGGTTTGTTGCCACAAGTTATCAGAAATTACTCTGACCTCTCTAACTAACTTTGAAGTTTCTCAGCATTTATATACAAAAAATTGCAATTTTAAAAGAGATTTATTTTTCTGTTGTTTATTGCAGAATCGGTGTTACAGAAATACACAACGGAACTCAAAAGTCATGTGGAGTTTTCCAGGTACAGTCTGGATTAAGGGCAAAGTGGAGATATTTATTTCTTTTTTATAAAACATATTTATTATACCTCCATCTGTTTTCCTTTCAGAATGGGATTTTCTTTAGCGCTGGGGGCCTTACCAAAGTTCTTTGTTCAGGGGAAGTTAGATATGGTTTTGACTTGTTTGATAGAGGCCACTGCCATTACAGAGAAAGAGAAAAAGTGGGTGGAGGCCCGGCGAGATGCGGTGACGGCCATTACTGAGTAAGTGTAGTGATATACTATAATCCACATAATATGGAAATAAATAGAGAGATGAGAATACCAGTTGTATACGATATAAAATTTGTATCGTTCTCTTTATTTCTAACAATTACATAAGTCATCTGAATTGCACAAGGAGAGGTTACTATGGCAATCATATTACCATAGCTACCCAGAAAACCCAAGCTGATACTCATATAATGTGTTGCGACCACTGTCAGCTAAGATACCAGAAATGATAAAAAAAAAATCATCAGGTTTTTGATATTCAGTGATGCTTGCAATCCATTCCATGTTTATAGGAGTGCTTGCAATCCATTCCATGTTTATAGGAGTGCTTGCAATCCATTCCATGTTTATAGGAGTGCTTGCAATCCATTCCATGTTTATAGGAGTGCTTGGTGTCCATTGAGTCCTATGTATCAAAAATTTGTCTGAGAATTCCAGTATTCAATATCTTTTATATAAATTATGCAAATTATAAAAAGTGATGAGGATATTTAATTTTAGAAATAATCAATAAATGCTGTATCATTCAAGTCATTTTTGCCCTAAATACTCCCAAAATCATTAAGCAAGCTTAAATAACAGTCTGTCTGATTTTTTGTGTATAAATGTGTAAGAATTTCAGCAATGGGAATTTTTATGCTTGCTTTATCATCACAGCTTGTGTAAGACGGTTGGAGTTGGAGACCATCCTAGTCAGAGTTTGTGTGCTGACAATGTTCCTCGCATCTATGATTCGCTGCTGATGGCCATGACAGATAATACGCTGGACAGCCGTGGAGATGTTGGAGCATGGTAAGGGCAGTAACTCTGTCAACCCAGACTTGGAGTTAGGTTAATGTTTTATAGCCATTAAAGAATGTTTCACTCATTAAGGGGTGTTACCAGCTGCAGATGAAATTTCACAAATTTTGACCTCTACATGGCACTCTCGGCAATAGCAGTGAGGTTTCTTTACCGTCAGTGCCCACTGTACTATGGGACCTCAGTTTTTACTGTTTTACCAGACTTTTACCAGATTAATAGTAACTTTTAATTCTGTTTCTCGGCGTTTGGTAAAGGAACAGTCACTTTGGTTTGACACGACAACCAGGTAAAAACTTGAAATTTCCAGTGTAGAAGCTAGTGCTCTAATCACTACACTGCTGTGACTGAAGATTGATAATAGTATATGAAATAGTGTTGTTTAGGAGCACAAAAACTGAAAAATATAATGCTGAAGTTTCAATTTATAATGGAAAAAAAAATGTTTTTCAACACAGAAAAATGTAACACAAACATTTGCATTTCAGAAGTACTTTGATAATGTAATTTGATTATGGTCTGTAGATGATTATTCATTGTACGGTTGAATGAATTTAAATAAGAATTCTGGTTTTACAGACCATTTAGTTGTCTGATACATTTGTAGTTTTTATCCAAGTCATGACAATATCCAATACCAGAAGTTTTTGATTCAGAAAGTAAATCTGATCTGCTTGAAACTGAAAAAAAAGTGACCTTATATATTGAAATATTTGTCCAGGGTTCGAGAAGCCAGCATGACGGGGCTGATGGAAATTACCTCGTTATTGGTCAACAACAAACCAGAACTTTTTACTAGTGAAGTGTAAGTCCCTAGATCAAATTTACCAGTGAAATGTGAGTCTTTAGATCTAACGTTACCTGTGAGATGTGATTCTTTAGATCTAAATTTACTAGTGAGATGTGAGTCTTTAGATCTAAATTTACTAGTGAGATGTAAGTATTTATATCTAACTTTACCAGTGAGTTGTGAGTCTTTAGATCTAACTTTACTGGTGAGATGTGAGTCTGTAGAAGCAGCTTGTTTTTCTTATATGTGATCTTGCAGTTTACATGTTTTTTTTTATTTTATAAATTTAGATGTAAGCATGCCATTCAATGTTTAGTGCAGCAATGTTGTGAGAAGATTGATAGAACCAGGTCACACGCTGGGCAGATTTTTTCAAAGTTTCTTTATCATGAGTAAGTACAATATTTTATATGTTATTAAAGTTATTAAAATGTGTTCCTTGTGAAAGTAATGGATTAAAATAGAGACTTTAATACCATGGAATCATTCAATTTGGTGAAGGCTCAGTTTTTGTGAATTTTGAGGATACTGCCATCCCTCTAATTTATAACCTCAAAAAAAGAGCACAATTTATATAATTATTATATTTCTATTATATAGAATCAGTACATCCCAACAAAACTGTAAGATATTAGCACTCCCTGAAGATGGCCTCTTATAAATTGAAATGACTCCATGGTGTGTCTAGAGCTTGTTGCATTATTGAAAACTAATAAGCTTAGCTGGAGTTTAGAACTGATTCAGTTTAATGCTTTTTTTTTTTTAGTCCAGAAATTCCCCACATACCACACAGACAGGAACTACTCAGTATATTTCCTCAGTAAGCTTCGCCTATCATTTTCTGTTATAAAAATATCTGATAATTTGAAATCTTGAATTCAAGGAAATATTTTATATCTAGATTCTTGTTGAATTCTAGTAGAATTAAACAAGATGTATGTGTTGTATAGATGGTAAAAGAGTATGAATCCTGGGATATATGTAGAGAATAAGGCTGTTGTATGACTTCCTTTTCCAGATCTGAATTAGAAGAAGTAAACTGGGCAGCTCCATCTGATACCTTCACCAGATTTACTAAGTTACTAGGACTGAACACTTACATCTATAATGTACTGCTGGGACTGACCGTCAGTGTGGGAGGACTGACCGAATCACTGGTTAGTGACAGTTCTCTCAAGATTGAAGATGTCTTTCTGTCAAATAGTTACACTTATTGCGGTTTCTCAGTAATGAAAGTAACATGTTACAGTTTCTCATCAATTACAGATATTACAGGTTTTCATTGATTTCATATGTTACAGTTTATCACTCTTTTCTCATTAATTAAAAAGGTGTTACATTTCTTATTAATTACAGGTGATCCACTCTAGTACATCCCTGCAGGTTTACCTGAGATCTATAAGTAAAGACCTACAGAAGATGTTGCATTTTGGAGACGTTTTATTACAAATATTCAAAGATTATCAGAGAGTAGACAGGTATGTACAAACAATGTAATTTCTGTCATAAAATGAGTACAGAGTTCTAATGCTATATATAAGACAAACAATTGATTTTAAAGTGGTTTTTTTTTTTTTACTTGAAGAGTGTCATATCCAATGTTAAAGATGTTAGACCAGTTGTTGTCCAAAGGTTGTTTTGATGTGTTCATGGCAGTGGAGCAGTAAGTATTTCACACAGACAGTTATCTCTCTTTGAAAAATTGGCATTAAAATACATTTCAAGATGGATCCATGTTTTGTTTTTGTTTTTTTATCTGTATGTTTATGATTCCATAATTAGTTGTGTTGTTATATGAAATGTTAAGACATACTGAACACAACCAACCTGTAAATATTTTCATAACCAGGAAAATTGATACTAATTACGCAGTCACATTCTGAAGTAAAACAGGCGTTAGAGAGACACTGTTTGTTAATTCAGCTGTCATTGTTTTTTAGCCACCAGTTCCCGTTGTCTGTGATAGACTTAGTGCGTACAGAAGTTTCCCGCTGTGGAGACCCCCACAAACTCATGGCCAGTGTGGAAGTGTAAGTCTCTCTTTTACTTTGTAAGGCATTCCAGCTCTGTTGAGATTCCAACTCTTACTATGTGGCCTTTAAGGCATTCAGCTCTGTGGAGATAGCTTGCTTTGTGGCCTTTAAGGCATTCCAGCTCTGTGGAGATAGCTTGCTTTGTGGCCTTTAAGGCATTCCAGCTCTGTGGAGATAGCTTGCTTTGTGGCCTGTAAATATTTCCAGCTCTGTGGAGATAGCTTGCTTTGTGGCCTTTAAGGCATTCCAGCTTTGTGGATTGATTGATTATATATTGTTTAATGTCCCGCTTGAGAATCTTTCACTCATATGGAGATGTCACCATTGCTGGTGAAGGGCTGCAAATTTAGGCCTATGCTCGGCGCTTATGGCCTTTGAGCAGGGAGGGATCTTTAACGTGCCACACCTGCTGTGACACGGGGCCTCGGTTTTTGCGGTCTCATCCGAAGGACCCCCCCATTTAGTCACCTTTTATGACAAGCTAGGGGGTGCTGAGGATCTATTCTATCAACCTGGATCCCCACGGGGTCCAGCTTTGTGGAGATAGCTTGCTTTGTGGCCTATAAATATTTCCAGCTCTGTGGAGATAGCTTGCTTTGTGGCCTGTAAATATTTCCAGCTCTGTGGAGATAGCTTGCTTTGTGGCCTCTGATTTCTTTCAGAAGGTCTTTTATAGAGATTAATTTGTATATTGTACTATGGGATCTGATGTCAAGAGATATTGTTCTAGGGGAAATATATCTGAAAGATTACAGGCTCAGCCTGTAGCCAAGAAACACTATATGCTTCCTGTTATTACAATCTGGGGGTCTGGTTGCCACTGAATGGCCCCCAGAAGCTTGGGATCCTTTAGAGCAAAATCCTACATTCTGGCTATTCCAGAAATGTTATATCTCAAGTTAGCCCTGTGTGTATGTTTGTTTTTACGTCCCGTCGAGAATTTTTCACTCATATTGAGACGTCACCAGCTGTAGGTGAAGTATCACAAATTTAGACCTATGCTTAGTGCTCAGGGCCGTAGCAGTGAGGATTCTTTAACGTGCCAACGCCTACCGTGACACGGGACCTCCGTTTTTTAGGTCATATCCGAAAGACCCGTGATTCTCACTTCTAAATGCCGAGCGTTTGGTGAAGGAGCAATCACTACCTATTTTTCGTCTTAGGTTTGGCATGGCCACGGCTCGAACAGGGCTCGAACTCAGAACCTCCCGGTTACAAAGCAAACACTCTAACCACTGAGCTACCATGACCGGTAGGGTATATATATGGAAAGACATTGCAGTGACCGAACTTTCAAATTTCTGTCTTTCAACATCATTTTAAGCTCTGGTTTATGAATTCTCTTGATCTTTTGAAATAAGCCCAAAAAAGATTGTGCATCCATTGTGTTTAAGTTGCAAGCTGAATGTATTCCAGGTATGGAAACCATTAGATGTTTATGACGGAAATTATAGTTTGAAGTTTAATTCTCACAAAGTTTATATACAAATCTTTTAGCATGTGTTTTGGCTATTTGTAACTTATTGCCATAATGAAAGTGTCACCAGAATCAAACAAATCTCTCAAATCAAATTATATTTGAATTTAGATGGTCACTCAATTCTGATATTCCATGGGGAGAAAATTTTCACGTTTCACATTAAAAAGTTACACCCCCCCCCCTTCTTTTTGTATAAAAAATCGGGAATACTCAGGTACTGATTTCACTAACTTGTACTTGGCATGTTGTGATCTGTAGTGGAAGCAGGGTGCTTTAACACTTAAGCATGATTAGCAGTTCATATTCAGATGTTTTGCATACTGTTCATATGAATTTTGACTACCACTAATTAAATATGATGCATTAATTCTTTTACACTTATTCATAAAGACAAAAATATAATGAAACAGAGCAATTTCCCAAATTTGATATGTAATCTCGATTGTACTAGGTCTCCTGTGTTTGTAAATTTGTTAAACACCGACACTAAATATGACATTTGAACTAAGTAGTATAATGTTACTTTCGGAGTCCCTCATCATTCAGACTTTTACAGAAGTCAAATGAATGCAATTTCCAAGCATAGTTTGCATGATCAAATGGATATGCATGCACACATTCATTTGTTTCATATGAAATTGAAACCACCCACTTTTGTGGCAATGCATGTCTGATATTTGACATTTCTTTGAAACAAAATGAAACAGTAATCTACATCATACAGCATTATCTTGTTTGACAGATTTTAGAATTACCTGGACTATTAGGCCTACTATTGACATTTCACTGGAGATCTACTGTGACAACTAATTAACAGCTTCACTGATTACACACCTTTGGTGGTCTATTGAGACTTTTTATACCCAGATATACATAGATGTTTGTTTTGAAAGCAAGGTGGTGAATGGCAGTAGGCAAATTTAGTGTTATAACAGAAGAATTGTATAGCAGGAAAAATGTTTTTGACAAAATGTTAATTGATAATAAAAATAGTGATAATTGAATCAAGTGACAATAATTTGAGAATTAAATGTACTTCTAACAAAGCACAAGTAATGATGACACAGCACACAATCCTGTACTTCTACCAATCACAGGTAATGATGACATAGCACACAATCCTATACTTCTAACGAAGCACAGGTAATGATGACATAGCACACAATCCTACACTTCTAACGAAGCACAGGTAATGATGACATAGCACACAATCCTATACTTCTAACGAAGCACAGGTAATGATGACATAGCACATATACAAATACCCACACACTCTGTGAAAAGTTTGTGTACTTTACAAATATCCATATATCATATGAAAAGTTTGTGTACTTTACAAATATCCATATATCATATGAAAAGTTTGTGTACTTATACAAATACCCACATATTATGTGAAAAGTTTGTGTACTAGGAAACAGGGAGTACCTTGGGATCAGTCAGTACTATCGGCTTTGATAATGAGATTACCAAATCAACTAAGGAATGTAAGATAACTATATTCATAGTGGTCATATTGTAATAGAGATGTAAACTAAACCATTTCCCAATGTTAAATAGAACATTGCCTGTACTGTATGCAGCAACCACTGGCATGGAACGAATGATACAATAATACACTTATTTATTACTACTGCATTTGACATATTTTAAACCATAAATAATCATCAATAGATATTTAGGTCTAATCTTATTTTATTGTTTGTTGTTTTCTGCCATACTCAACAATTTTTCATTAATCTGGTGGCATCCAGTTTTTATAGGTGGAGGAGAGAACCCAGATACAATGTATCCAGGTAAGAGACCACCGACCTTCTGAAAGTAAACTGGCAAACTTTCTCACATATATTGGCGCGAGCAAGAATCAAATCCGCGCTGACTGGAGGTGAGAGGTCTTGTGATTTTGAGCGCAAGGCTCTAATCACTCGGCCACGGAGGCCCCAGTCTTATTTTAGGACAGCATTTATGGAGAGATTTGTCATAGCTCTTTATATATGAAAAATGAAAGATAAATATTCTATTATTTTACATGTAATGAGTAAACTGAAGGCCTCTGAACATCATAAAACTATTTTATAGCTTGTGATTAGGCAGACATGCATTATTGATTTTACAGCTTGTGATTAGGTAGACCTACATCATTGATTTTATAGCTTGTGATTAGGTAGACATGCATCATTGATTTTACAGCTTGTGATAAGGCAGACATGCATCATCGATTTTATAGCTTGCAATAAGGTAGACATGCATCATTGATTTTATAGCTTGTAATAGGTAGACATACATCATTGATTTTATATACTCTGTATGTATGATAAAGTACAGTGTTTTTGAAATGAAAAAAAATCTCTGGTCAAGGGGACCAGTGAATTCATGAAATTTACTGGTCTGAACGAATATTTACTGGTCAGTATTTTAGTTACATGGATGAAGAAAAAACAAGCAAAAGAAAATTTTCAAAACAATTTAATATTGTAAAGCACACAATATTCACAAACTCATGACCAGGATAAGAGTAAATTTGGACTGTTTGAATGTCATCCTTGTGGTTTCAAATGCTTCACTGAATCTGTGGACTTGTTCTTGGGCTGCGAAGGTGCATGCATTGTGTGAACAGCAATGAAGCTCCAACTTTGAATGGCTTGTAGCCGATTGCTACTAAAATCTTATTGATGCATCTCTGTCCACATGACAAACTCAAATTCACAAGGGGCCTCCGTGGCCGAGTGGTTAGAGCATCGCGCTCAAAATCACCTCTAGTCATCGTGGGTTCGAATCTCGCTCACACTGATATATATGAGAAAGTTTGCCATTTTATTTTCGGAAGGTCGGTGGTCTCTTCCCGGGTACATTGTATCAGGGTTCTCTCCTCCACCAATAAAAACTGGACACCACCAGATAACTGAAAAATTGTTGAGTGTGGTGGAAAAACAAACAAACGAAACAAAATTTGTATCATTAGTGCGTTCCATCCATATCCGCTTATGATTTGAATATGATCCAGAAATATATAAAAGGGATGTCATCTAGTTTTGTACATGAAATGTCTGCTTGCTAATCGATTTCTAATCATAAAAGTGCTTGAATCTATTCAAATAAATACACAGATTCAAATGTTTATTTGATTTCACAACTACATTTAAAAACTTACACATAAAGATGTTCAAGTTCCAAATTGATCGTTTATGTATTATCGGTCCTATGGACCGGTGACATACAAAAAATTACTGGACTTTAAAGATATTTACTGGTTTTGCCAATGGGACTGGCAAATTTAGAAAACTCTGAAAGTAGACATGGATTATTAATTTCATAGCTTGTGATAATGTAAATAATTGCATCATTTATTTTATGGCTTATGATAAAGTAGACATGGATAATTGATTTCATAGCTGTCATTAGGTGGATATGCATCACTGATTTTATGGCTTATGAAAAAGTAGACATGGATCATTGATTTCATAGCTTGTGATAAGGTAAACATTCATCATTGATTTCATAGTGTGGTATAAGGTAAACGTGCATCATTGATTTTATAGCTTGTGATAAGGTAGACATGGATCATTGATTTTACAGTTTGTGATTAGATGGATGGGGTTTCAATAATTTCATAAATTGATGAGGTAGACATGAATCATTGATTTTACAGCTTGTGATTAGGTAGACATGGGTCATTTATTTTATAGCTTGTGGTTTCAATTATTTCATAACTTGATAAGGTAGACATGGATCATTGATTTCATAGCTTGTGAAGAGGTAGACATGGATCATTTATTTTACAGCATGTGATTAGTTGGACAGAAATCATTGATTATATATTTTTTTTATTTCACTAATTTCATAACGTAATGATAAAGTAGACATGGATCATTGATTTGATGGCTTGTGATAAGGTAGACATGGATAATTGCTTTCATAGAGTTTGAACGCTTTTAAAAAATTTAAAAACACAATTTTTTAGACTTGCTTATTATTAATGCATTAGCTAAGTTTTTAGTATTCATTTATAAAAAAAAGTTATGTTATCTACTTTTAGTTTCTATTTTGAATTCAGTTTAGTATTATTATGTCATTTTTTACGGATTTATTGTACTTTGTTTTATTGTCTTAAATGTAAAGCACTTTAGGGTAATTTTTTATTACATAAAGTGCTATATAGATATATGATAATAATAATAATAATGATAGCTTGCGATAAGGTAGACATGAATCATTGATTTCTTAGGTAGATATGCATAATTGATTTTCAGCATGTGAAGTAGACATGCATCATTGACAATAGCTTGTGATTAGGTAGACATGCATCATTGATTTCAAAATGCTTGATAGTTTTGCATGATTACAGATTGGAGGAATGTTTAGTTTAATTCTTTTACGATGGACTCCCTCAATAATAAATCAATAAGTATTGGTTACCTTATGTTAAATCTTATTTGTGAAATCAAGGACTGAGATATTGAATCTTTCATTTGAACATTTGAAATTTGGCTTTTGTCTTAATGAGTGTATGATCTGACTGTTATCTATCTTTGTAAACTTTCATCATTTTCATTTTTTTTTTTAAAGAACCAAATGGTTAATTTCAACCATATTTGCATCAAACTCTTCAAAGAAAGGGGGGATTCAAATTTATTCAAAAGCAAAAGTTTGGAAATGTAAATATTCTGATTTATTGTGAAGTCTTCAGGTCAGTTTGGAATAGCAACAGTGAGTTCAAACTTAATATATTTTTCTCTGTAAGAGCAGATATTAATCTGGTGAGCATTGTGTCCCATGGGCCTCATATTTTATTGTCTATGCTCTTATTTTCATTATTCAAGACTTTGTGTGCTCTGGATTCAGATCGTGCACCTGTGTTTCATTACAACATTAAAATGCATTTTAAAAATAATTAATTTCAGTGAGTCAGGAATGGCTAATATGTTGTCAGGCTATGGAACTTTTCACAATGTAGAAACTCATTTCCTGCTTTGTGTCACATATGTACAAATACTGATGAAGAGAAGGGAACTGCTATTTAAGAAAACAATCAGGCTTTCATCCTGCAAATAATTTTAAAGGAATGTCACTTTCCCGTGGTAGGTCTTTATGCATCATGATTGTAGACAGAGAGAAAGCATTATTTGGGGGTCACTGGCTTTACCCAAAGCCATCATTTTCCAGGAAACAAGTTTTTGGCATTTCACATGAATAACGTGTTTGTTGCCTGACAGGAAGTTGGACATATGACCTGAATTCAATGTCAAAACAATAAGTGTATGTTACAGTGAAGAAAAAAAAAACCCACCCAAAACAACCAGAAAAACCCCCCAAAACAAAATAAAAACTAACCCCCCCCCCAAAACCCCCAAAAAACAACAAAACAAAACAAAAAAACAATAGAAACACACACACACACACACACACACACACACACACACACACACACACACACACACACACACACAAAACCAAGCAAATTATGTTTAGGTTTGCAAGCTTGCTGTTAGCTGTTGAATTTTTAAAAAAAGATGATCAAACTGCATTAAAATATCAGAGTAAAAAGCTATTTAAAGTATGAAAACCACAAACAATAGAGACAGGTTGTTTTTATTCTGCCTGTCAGTCTGTCTGTCCATTGCAAAGTTTGTGAACAATGTTTTTATTACTCTATCTGATGATAAATTTTTTTGGGGGGAGGGGGGAGGAAGAGTTGGTTTGTTCTATTAATATTTGTACAATATTTTGCAATTTGTCGTGTACTGGGTATTTGTGAATGCATGATATGTGATTGGCATGAAATTTGACAGAAATGTATTGATGGGATGGGAAGTGTGCAGATGGAAAAGACGGGGTGGGACATAGTTTGCAAAAAAGGAAAAAATAAAAAAAATAAAAAAAAAACAACTATGAGTTAACCTTGTGCTAATCTGATATTTCAATCTTTCTTGAATTAAGTTTGAAAAATAAATATTTTGTGTATTTGTGAATTTACATGATTCTTGAATTCAACTTCTGTTTGTTTTATAGAAATTTTAATATGGATAAAATCATGTATTAACATAATCCTTAAAAGTCAGCTTGTTTCATCTTTTTATAGACATGTTTGAATAGATAAAATTCTGAATTTACATAATAGTTACATATAAATATATAGATAAGTTTGAACACATGAAATCAGCTTGTTACATCTTTTTAGAGGTATCTTTTGAATAGATAAAATCATGAATTTTACGTAATTCTGAAATTTTTAATATATTTAATTTGACCTCAAAATTCATGTATTAACAAGGTATTATTTTATCTCAGAATAATTATATGTTTCGGATTTTAACTAAGTGGAAAAAAAAAAAGAAATAAATTTATTGTTTATTTCTTCATAGTTTAGAAAGGGGGTTTCTACAACATTTCTCAACATGAAAACAGTTTTCTATGGATGTCTTTTACATTTATACACATCAATTAGTTAAATTCCGAAACATATAATTATTCCGAGATAAAATAATACCTTGTTTATAATGTATTTTGATATATCACACTGAAGTTGCAATAAATTGGACACACGAAACCTGCATTTTCCTCCATTTAACCATAATAAATTTAATTTTTCTTATTACACATGGTAAATTTAAAAAAAAAATTGGAATTGGCTTACTACTTAAATAAACAAAAGTCCAATCTTAAGGTCATTTATTAAAGTTAGCTGAATTTACAATAGAATTCCTGATAGAAGATTGTATTGACACAACTACCTGTACATAATACTTGTTTATGGTACAAATTCCTTAAGAAGTCGACCTTGTTAAAGTGTATCAAAATAATCATAGCATCACTGGAAGTCCTTTCTTTGTCAAATGTGTGTTACTACTTAACATTTATATTTCGAACGTTTTTGTCTTTTATATTGTTACAAATTGTAAAGATAGCCATTTCCTCATGAGTGTGATGAATTTGTGGACAACAGGTGTATGAATCTTGATAAATATAGTACATTTAGTGTAATGGGTGAGAATTCTGACAGAAAAAAAAACCCAAGCAGAATTTCTTTATAACAAACGAATTTCATTTTTAAAAATCTGCAGTGCTTCACACTGGTTTATTTCACATTAGGTCAAGTCAATATATGTCATTGTATATGTGTACAGTCAAACAGCACAGGACATAAATACACATATATACACAGTCAAACAGCACAGGACTTAAATACACACATATACACAGTCAAACAGCACAGGACTTAAATACACACATACACAGTCAAACAGCACAGGACATAAATACACATATACACAGTCAAACAGCACAGGACATAAATACACATATACACAGTCAAACAGCACAGGACATAAATACACACATATACACAGTCAAACAGCACAGGACATAAATACACATATATACAGTCAAACAGCACAGGACTTAAATACACACATACACAGTCAAACAGCACAGGACATAAATACACACATACACAGTCAAACAGCACAGGACATAAATACACATATACACAGTCAAACAGCACAGGGCATAAATACACATATACACAGTCAAACAGCACAGGACATAAATACACATATACACAGTCAAACAGCACAGGGCATAAATACACATATACACAGTCAGACAGCACAGAACATAACTACACACATACACAGTCAAACAGCACAGGACTTAAATACACATATACACAGTCAAACAGCAGAGGACATAAATACACATATACACAGTCAAACAGCACAGGACATAACTACACATATACACAGTCAAACAGCACAGGGCATAAATACACATATACACAGTCAAACAGCACAGGGCATAAATACACATATACACAGTCAAACAGCACAGGACATAAATACACACATATACATTCAAACAGCACAGGACATAACTACACATATACAGTCAAACAGCACAGGACATAAATACACATATACACAGTCAAACAGCACAGGACTTAAATACACATATACACAGTCAAACAGCACCGGACATAAATACACACATACACAGTCAAACAGCACAGGACATAAATACACACATATACACAGTCAAACAGCACAGGACATAAATACACATATACACAGTCAAACAGCACAGGACATAAATACACATATATACAATCAAACAGCACAGGACATAAATACACGTATACACAGTCAAACAGCACAGGAATTATATACATATATACACAGTCAAACAGCACAGGACTTAAAATACACGTATACACAGTCAAACAGCACAGGACATAAATACACATATATACAATCAAACAGCACAGGACATAAATACACGTATACACAGTCAAACAGCACAGGAATTATATACATATATACACAGTCAAACAGCACAGGACTTAAAATACACGTATACACAGTCAAACAGCACAGGACATAAATACACATATATACACAATCAAACAACACAGGACATAAATACACATATACACAGTCAAACAGCACAGGACATAAATACACATATATACAATCAAACAGCACAGGACATAAATACATGTATACACAGTCAAACAGCACAGGACATAAATACACATATATACACAATCAAACAACACAGGACATAAATACACATATACACAGTCAAACAGCACAGGACTTAAATACACACATATACACAGTCAAACAGCACAGGACATAAATACACATATATACACAATCAAACAACACAGGACATAAATACACATATACACAGTCAAACAGCACAGGACATAAATACACATATACACAGTCAAACAGCACAGGACATAAATACACACATATACAGTCAAACAGCACAGGACATAAATACACACATATACACAGTCAAACAGCACAGGACATAAATACACATATACACAGTCAAACAGCACAGGACATAAATACACATATACACAGTCAAACAGCACAGGACATAAATACACACATATACATTCAAACAGCACAGGACATAACTACACATATACAGTCAAACAGCACAGGACATAAATACACACATATACACAGTCAAACAGCACAGAACATAAATATACACACATACACAGTCAAACAGCACAGGACATAAATACATGTATACACAGTCAAACAGCACAGGACATAAGTACACATATACACAGTAAAACAGCACAGGACATAAATACACATATACACAGTCAAACAGCACAGGACTTAAATACACACATACACAGTCAAACAGCACAGGACATAAATACACATATACACAGTCAAACAGCACAGGACATAAATACACACATACACAGTCAAACAGCACAGGACTTAAATACACACATATACAGTCAAACAGCACAGGACATAAATACACATATACACAGTCAAACAGCACAGGGCATAAATACACATATATACAGTCAAACAGCACAGGACATAAATACACACATATACACAGTCAAACAGCACAGGACATAAATACACATATACACAGTCAAACAGCACAGGACATAAATACACATATACACAGTCAAACAGCACAGGACATAAATACACACATATACATTCAAACAGCACAGGACATAACTACACATATACAGTCAAACAGCACAGGACATAAATACACACATATACACAGTCAAACAGCACAGAACATAAATATACACACATACACAGTCAAACAGCACAGGACATAAATACAAACAGCACAGGACATAAATACATGTATACACAGTCAAACAGCACAGGACATAAGTACACATATACACAGTAAAACAGCACAGGACATAAATACACATATACACAGTCAAACAGCACAGGACTTAAATACACACATACACAGTCAAACAGCACAGGACATAAATACACATATACACAGTCAAACAGCACAGGACATAAATACACACATACACAGTCAAACAGCACAGGACTTAAATACACACATATACAGTCAAACAGCACAGGACATAAATACACATATACACAGTCAAACAGCACAGGGCATAAATACACATATATACAGTCAAACAGCACAGGACATAAATACACACACATACACAGTCAAACAGCACAGGACATAAATACAAACAGCACAGGACATAAATACATGTATACACAGTCAAACAGCACAGGACATAAGTACACATATACACAGTAAAACAGCACAGGACATAAATACACATATACACAGTCAAACAGCACAGGACTTAAATACACACATACACAGTCAAACAGCACAGGACATAAATACACATATACACAGTCAAACAGCACAGGGCATAAATACACATATACACAGTCAAACAGCACAGGACTTAAATACACACATATACAGTCAAACGGCACAGGACATAAATACACATATACACAGTCAAACAGCACAGGACATAAATACACACATACACAGTCAAACAGCACAGGACATAAATACACATATACACAGTCAAACAGCACAGGACTTAAATACACACATATACAGTCAAACAGCACAGGACATAAATACACATATACACAGTCAAACAGCACAGGGCATAAATACACATATATACAGTCAAACAGCACAGGACATAAATACACACATATACAGTCAAACAGCACAGGACATAACTACACATACACACAGTCAAACAGCACAGGACTTAAATACACACATATACACAGTCAAACAGCACAGGACTTAAATACACACATATACACAGTCAAACAGCACAGGACATAAATACACATATACACAGTCAAACAGCACAGGACATAAATACACACATACACAGTCAAACAGCACAGGACATAAATACACATATACACAGTCAAACAGCACAGGACTTAAATACACACATATACAGTCAAACAGCACAGGACATAAATACACATATACACAGTCAAACAGCACAGGGCATAAATACACATATATACAGTCAAACAGCACAGGACATAAATACACACATATACAGTCAAACAGCACAGGACATAACTACACATACACACAGTCAAACAGCACAGGACTTAAATACACACATATACACAGTCAAACAGCACAGGAATTATATACATATATACACAGTCAAACAGCACAGGACATAAATACACATATACACAGTCAAACAGCACAGGACATAAATACACGTATACACAGTCAAACAGCACAGGACTTAAATACACATATACACAGTCAAACAGCACAGGACTTAAATACACACATATACAGTCAAACAGCACAGGACATAAATACACATATACACAGTCAAACAGCACAGGACATAAATACACACATACACAGTCAAACAGCACAGGACATAAATACACATATACACAGTCAAACAGCACAGGACTTAAATACACACATATACAGTCAAACAGCACAGGACATAAATACACATATACACAGTCAAACAGCACAGGGCATAAATACACATATATACAGTCAAACAGCACAGGACATAAATACACACATATACAGTCAAACAGCACAGGACATAACTACACATACACACAGTCAAACAGCACAGGACTTAAATACACACATATACACAGTCAAACAGCACAGGACTTAAATACACACATATACACAGTCAAACAGCACAGGACATAAATACACATATACACAGTCAAACAGCACAGGACATAAATACACACATACACAGTCAAACAGCACAGGACATAAATACACATATACACAGTCAAACAGCACAGGACTTAAATACACACATATACAGTCAAACAGCACAGGACATAAATACACATATACACAGTCAAACAGCACAGGGCATAAATACACATATATACAGTCAAACAGCACAGGACATAAATACACACATATACAGTCAAACAGCACAGGACATAACTACACATACACACAGTCAAACAGCACAGGACTTAAATACACACATATACACAGTCAAACAGCACAGGACTTAAATACACACATATACACAGTCAAACAGCACAGGACATAAATACACATATACACAGTCAAACAGCACAGGACATAAATACACACATACACAGTCAAACAGCACAGGACATAAATACACATATACACAGTCAAACAGCACAGGACTTAAATACACACATATACAGTCAAACAGCACAGGACATAAATACACATATACACAGTCAAACAGCACAGGGCATAAATACACATATACACAGTCAAACAGCACAGGACATAAATACACACATATACAGTCAAACAGCACAGGACATAACTACACATACACACAGTCAAACAGCACAGGACTTAAATACACACATATACACAGTCAAACAGCACAGGAATTATATACACATATATACACAGTCAAACAGCACAGGACATAAATACACACATATACAGTCAAACAGCACAGGACATAACTACACATACACACAGTCAAACAGCACAGGACTTAAATACACACATATACACAGTCAAACAGCACAGGAATTATATACATATACACAGTCAAACAGTACAGGACTTAAATACACACATATACAGTCAAACAGCACAGGAATTATATACACATATACACAGTCAAACAGCACAGGAATTATATACATATATACACAGTCAAACAGCACAGGACATAAATACACATATACACAGTCAAACAGCACAGGACATAAATACACACATATACACAGTCAAACAGCACAGAACATAAATACACATATACAGTCAAACAGCAGAGGACATAAATACACATATACACAGTCAAACAGCACAGGACATAAATACACGTATACACAGTCAAACAGCACAGGACATAAATACACATATACACAGTCAAACAGCACAGGGCATAAATACACATATACACAGTCAAACAGCACAGGACATAAATACACATATACACAGTCAAACAGCACAGGACATAAATACACATATACACAGTCAAACAGCACAGGACATAAATACACACATACACAGTCAAACAGCACAGGACATAAATACACACATACACAGTCAAACAGCACAGGACATAACTACACATATACACAGTCAAACAGCACAGGACATAAATACACACATACACAGTCAAACAGCACAGGACATAACTACACATATACACAGTCAAACAGCACAGGGCATAAATACACATATACACAGTCAAACAGCACAGGGCATAAATACACATATACACAGTCAAACAGCACAGGACATAAATACACATATACACAGTCAAACAGCACAGGACATAAATACACATATACACAGTCAAACAGCACAGGACATAAATACACACATACACAGTCAAACAGCACAGGACATAACTACACATATACACAGTCAAACAGCACAGGACATAAATACACATATACACAGTCAAACAGCACAGGACATAAATACACGTATACACAGTCAAACAGCACAGGACATAAATACACATATACACAGTCAAACAGCACAGGGCATAAATACACATATACACAGTCAAACAGCACAGGGCATAAATACACATATACACAGTCAAACAGCACAGGACATAAATACACATATACACAGTCAAACAGCACAGGACATAAATACACATATACACAGTCAAACAGCACAGGACATAAATACACACATACACAGTCAAACAGCACAGGACATAACTACACATATACACAGTCAAACAGCACAGGACATAAATACACATATACACAGTCAAACAGCACAGGACATAAATACACGTATACACAGTCAAACAGCACAGGACATAAATACACATATACACAGTCAAACAGCACAGGACTTAAATACACGTATACACAGTCAAACAGCACAGGACATAAATACACGTATACACAGTCAAACAGCACAGGACATAAATACACATATACACAGTCAAACAGCACAGGACATAACTACACATATACACAGTCAAACAGCACAGGACATAAATACACATATACACAGTCAAACAGCACAGGACATAAATACACATATACACAGTCAAACAGCACAGGACATAAATACACATATACACAGTCAAACAGCACAGGACATAAATACACATATACACAGTCAAACAGCACAGGACATAAATACACACATATACACAGTCAAACAGCACAGGACATAAATACACACATACACAGTCAAACAGCACAGGACATAACTACACATATACACAGTCAAACAGCACAGGACATAACTACACATATACACAGTCAAACAGCACAGGACATAAATACACATATACACAGTCAAACAGCACAGGACATAAATACACACATATACACAGTCAAACAGCACAGGACATAAATACACACATATACACAGTCAAACAGCACAGGACATAAATACACATATACACAGTCAAACAGCACAGGACATAAATACACACATATACACAGTCAAACAGCACAGGACATAAATACATGTATACACAGTCAAACAGCACAGGACATAAATACACATATACACAGTCAAACAGCACAGGACTTAAATACACATATACACAGTCAAACAGCACAGGACATAAATACATGTATACACAGTCAAACAACACAGGACTTAAATACACATATACACAGTCAAACAGCACAGGACATAAATACACACATATACACAGTCAAACAGCACAGGACATAAATACACATATACACAGTCAAACAGCACAGGACTTAAATACACATATACACAGTCAAACAGCACAGGACATAAATACACACATATACACAGTCAAACAGCACAGGACATAACTACACATATACACAGTCAAACAGCACAGGACATAAATACACATATACACAGTCAAACAGCACAGGACATAAATACACACACAATCCCACTGCATACTCTGTGTCCAACATTGTGTTTGTGGAAATTTATTCTGAAGCATGTGTTGGATTTTGTTTTTCATTTTGGCAAGAACTTTTTGCATGCATGTCTAAACTTTTGTCCTCTCAAAATTGTAATAGTTTTTTTTATGCAATTTTTTTTTTTATTTTAAGTATTCTGGGAGCAAATAAATTGGATTGTCCATAAAATATATATTATGTGATGATTTCATAACACTTCTGTTGGTGAATGAAATTAAATTGACAAGTTTTCTGTGACATAAATCCCCAAACAGTGTGTGTCCTCTTTCTGACAGAACAAGACAGAATTCAAGTGGGTTGATGAACAAGACAAATGACAACAGGGACATATGATTTAAGTACATAAGGTCACTGCTCAGGGAACATTCACTGTCATGTTCTGTATAATCTATGACTTTCTAAGCCTTAATTACTGGAGATTCTGTATATTTTATCAGCTCCGCTCCACTCGTTAAGCAATAACAGGAGTAGTGCTTTTACTCTCAATGGAATCAGTGACATTTCCTTAAACAGACTTTCTCCTTGTTAAAATTGTTCTTGTTTTTCATTAGATTTAACTCTGTCCTTGGGAGGAATCATGTATCAAAATGTTTCATCATCTTCGGTAAAGTTTAATGAGAATAAGACAGAAAATATGAATATGTAGTGACTATGCACCTCTAACTCAACTTACCTTTATTCAAGAGTGACATCGTGAACAGAGGTTTTCCTAGCTTATTTTGGGGCCTGGTTACCAGACCCTGTCCCAGTCCAAAAATCCCCAATATTTTCCCAATTTTCAATCTTTTTTCCCCAGTTAAGTGTCCTTAAAATTCCATACATAGAGAGTTAGAAATAATTAATATTAATTTGTTTTCCTGTGCACAGTTATAAAATACTGGGCCATGATTTGTAAAAAGTAATACAAACACACACACACACACACATACACCCATTTTGAGCCTGAAAATTTTGACCAAATCATAAACTGCAGTAATTTTCGTTGATTAATTTTGTGGAAATAATGAATTCTAAATAAACAATAAGAATTTGCAATGTCTGCAACTATAGTTTTAAGGTAACAGTCATCTGTGGTAATCTTTCATTGTATGCCTTTGTGGGAAATACATGGGTAATCATCGTGTACATTTCAGCAAAGCACTAGAATTTATTGCATTAAAAATTTAACAGATTCAATATTTCGTCTGTTGAAACTTGATCAAAATCAATTAAATAGTTGATGTTATGAAAATAAAATCGAAATATTAAACTAGTGTTTAATTTATCATAACCAACACACGTACCACATGTGATGCGATTTATCGACCCCCCTCATTAATTATAAAAAGGATTGTGATTAAGGACATGATATTGAGTGCTCTGCCTGTAAAAACAATGCTTAGAGAAATGAAAAGTTGCATGAGGATGGGTAACGTATACCCTGATACCAGTTATTTAGGACAAAAAATATAAATATGCTCATGAAAATCGGGCAGCATGTCAATCTATGTCTGAGACATTCTACACAATTTTTTTTCATTTAATAAAATGTGTGGCAAAAAAATACCCTAAGGTATTTCTTTACCCTGAGGGGGTATCTGCCAAAATCAAAGTACAAGCGCAGTGAAGAATGGTTTTTGTAAAAGATGTGGTGGTCTCCGACTCATTACTTCTTATATGCAAGAAAAGTTGTTTCAAAATCTCACATTAGCATTTCATCAACAAAATATTAATAAACCGTAAGTATAAGAAACTTCTATAACTTTTTAGTGGCAAATCATTGTCTAACCAAGCTTCATTTATCTTAGTAAATGACATGGTATTGAGTGGTGGCACATAAGGTGCAGTATGAATTTTAATCGTCTGTTTCAAAATAATTCAATGTTTACATATTTTAAGTGTTTTATTTTCTACAATTTTATGTTTCTGTAGTAATGTTCTTGAGATAGATTTTTTCGCTTTTAAAGAGGTGAACATCGTGAATGAAGGCTGTGACTCTGAGTGATATATTATAATGCCAAGTTTCACTTCAAAAAAGGTCAAAACAAAAAAAATACCACACCAAGCAGGTTTAATATTCATTTTAAAAAGATACAATATTTTTCTTTACCATCCCCCCCCCCCCAGTTTATTATTATGTTTAATTTTTTTCTTCATGACTTAATGCCTCTGTAAAGACCTGAATATTGAAGTGTGCAGGCCATGTCTACCATTTCATCTCAACCATTCACAATCATTCACAAAGCATGCAAGCCCTGCCTACTGTTTTGTGCAAACCGTTTTGTGCAAACCGTTTTGTGCAAACCGTTTTGTGCAAACCATTCAGTGTTCCGGGCAAGAATTGTTTTGTTCTGTGCAGATCGTTCAGCATTCCTTGCAAAACCGTTCAGTGTTCTGTGCAAGAATCGTTCTGTTCCATTCCGTGCAGGTGGTGTAGTAGTACACTTCAAGGTCTGTATTTAGATTAAATGATTGAATTCTGTATTGGTGGCAAAACAGCAAAGATAATCAGTAAATTAACAAAATACTCTTTTGATTTTTTCTGAAAAGCGAAATACTCACCGATTTAAAAATTAGGGCAAGTACTCTTTGTGATAAAAAATTTATCTGGAGCTCTGTATGTGGATCAAGAAAAATCATCCCCAGAAATTTCAGTTTTTTTATTAATTACGTTTGTTTAAATTAAAACACAGGCAAGTACATATTATTTACATTTTATTAAGAATGAACTAATTGTTTTTACTAATATCAATTTAAAAAAAAAACAACCCCACTAATATTAAATAAATAGAATGTCACTATAAATAAAATTACCTGATAGAAATAATCGTATAAAATGGTTACCAAGTTAAACAAGTGTACAAATAACTTGTAATTCAGCTATTAGATTTTTTTTAGAGGGAGAAGGGTGACATTTAGATCTTGAACAAAAATTTTACTACGAATGTTTTGCTTGTAGTCCTCATTAAAATGCATCAAAGCAATTTTTTTCTTTACTTTTATTGATTGTTAAGCACAAAAGTTATACTTTTCAAATTTTCCCATTTCTACAGACCCTGGACCCAGTATGAAAATGGTAGGAAAAGCACTGATTAATATTAAGTTCATCGGAGCCTTAAGTGACCTGTGTGCATATGTCTGTTTGTAAATTTGTTAGCTTCATGTGATAGGTAATTAATTTAGCCCCCTGAAACAGAGAAAATGTTTTGGAGGTTTGAAATGGTATAAGTTGCATACATTTGTGTTGTACTACCGGAAAAAGAAAGCTATAGTTTGTCATAATAATGCAGGATCAACGTGGAAGCATAATTAGAGTGCGGAGAAATCTCAAAAATGACAAGTCTGTGATTAGTATCATGCATTCATTTGATTTTTTTTTATATCAGACATTAAGTTGTGTTATTTGATGTCCTTGGTTTTGTTTATCTGTCTGTTACATCGTACGAGGGGACACATCGTAGAGCTTTGTAACAGAAAGAGATAGGGCTTCCCTATTTAGAATGTGTCATCTGGGACATTAAATATCTACAAAGATTACTGATGCCCCTGCAGACGAAACATATCTACCATAGAACACTAGAAGTATTGTAGGTTGGAGATTAAGTCATAAGATAGTGTTTCCTGTTGCTTGTTTTTGAATCACTTGGGGTACTTAAGTAAAATCCAAGGACATTTTGTATTTGAGGGCACCTGCCACATTTCTGTATAATATATCATTTTTCGTGACATTTTACATACAATTCACTTGCATTCTATCTTGTTTGTACAAAAATTTGGGGGGGGGGGGGGGTTATATTACTCTGTGTCTGTTTTAGAGTTGGCATATTTTGATAGTGTCTGGTTGTTGCAAGTGAAAATATTACACCAGCTCTAATGTACATTTGTAATACAGTAAGTTGTATGAATGAACATTACTGTAACAAAGAAGGAGAGAAAAATATTGGGAAGAAATGGGTATCGAACCCGGTACCCTAGCATCACAGTACTAGATAGGTGATCTAACCACTGAGCTATGCAGGCTGATATATGAAGTTCAGTGATATTACTACAACATAAAATCTAAACTTATTTTGGAAATCATACAAGAACTCTTCATATCGAGGAGATAAAAAAAATGATTTCAGAGAAAATGTCAGAAACATTGTGTATGTCCTTAAAAGTTGTTCACATGTTAAATACTATGACGCTGTGACCATAAAAGAAAATCAGCCTTAATTTATGTCTTAGTTTGTAGAAAAAAGATAATTTATTTACATCCCTCATAAAAATAAAAGATAAAGGGCAACTCATAATTACCCCGGAGACAATAGATTGTGATATCTTCAATACATTAGGATAAATGGTGTATAAAAGAAGAGCCCACAGTCCTCTTTATTGGTCACCTGAGTATAAAACTATCACGTGTCCCAAGGGGTATGAAATATAGAAGAAAAAAATTCCTGTTCTGAATATCCAAGATAAAATTTAATATTCAACAACTGTATAAAACATTAGATGTGTTCTTAAAACTAGATACCCTCAAAAGTGTCCATACTGATGAAAAGCTTTACCTAATACAATATATTACATGATATGACTAATTTTGACCTGCCCTAGAGTCAAATTCCTGGGGTTGGAAAATTCACAATTTTTGTACCCCCTTTTCCAAAATATGCATTTAGTTTTTATACTGTATCAGCAAACTTAAAGAAGGCTTTCAAATGATGATGACGAAATCACTATGATAACCTTTACCCCCGGGTAAAGGACTAACTACTCCTAAGTATCTATTTAGTTTCAGTTTAGGTCACTAGCAGTAAAGAAGATGTTATTTAAAAGTTTTACTCATATATACACTATATATACCAAGTCTTCCCCTCCCTGGAGTCGGAAACCTCTACCACGTCTACAGGGATCATAAACGTACAATTTTGGTAGGGGTCTTCACTAGGCACTGAAATATCTACTTAGTTTCAATTTAGTATCAATAGCATTAACGAAGATGTCCTGAAATTTACAATTTGTGTCGGTCCTTTGTTTCAAAGATGCTTCAAACGAAATCTGAAAAGAATTAGAGTGGTAGTTATTAAGGCTGTCACGTGTACACGTGTAACCGGTAACGTTTCGTGTTTGGGCTGTAAACGTTTACAAAATCCCTAAACGTTTAAACGATGTCTTATATATGTGGCACAAATCTTGCAGGGTTCAAATTACAATCTAAATTATTTGAATAATTATTTCAAGTGAATAAACTTATTAAACAAATTGCGAGGGGAAGTAATGAATTTATAAAAGTTTGACTATAGTGTATAGGAACGGTGAACAATTTGCTATGCACACCGGCAACGTCCGTTGCCTCTGAGCGCGTCTTTTCCACAGCGGGTGGAACTGTTACAAAACTGCGCTCCTCCCTTGACGCTGAGAACGTGGGCAAACTGATCTTTTCGAACAAAAGATTAAAACATAAAGTGAATTGCGCTGCTCCGGCTGCATGTGAAGTCCATGTTAAAACCGAACTGACGGAAGAAGCCGCGGCACCAGCTCTGCCCTCTCTGGACAATCTAATGTGAAATCACTGAAATGAAAATTTGAAAAATGAAGTTTATTGTGAATTTGTGATCTGTATTGTGCAAATGTTGTACAGTGTGAATAAAATTGAATTCAATTTAAATGCTATCCGGATATTAATGTTCGTGTATTTTTTTCTGTCTTATATTTATACTCCGGAACGTCCGGTGACAATCTCTGCATCGTCCATAGAACGATGAAAACTGAAACACAAACATAATGGTCATTAATGGGTCTTAAAATTCTGTGCGTATTTTATTTTATTAAATTATACAACACTTCGTTTAAACGGTAATGCTTCGTTTAAACGTTTACAAAATTTTGTAAACGTGACAGCCTTAGTAGTTATCAAGGAGAAGTTAAAATGTTCATTTGTAAATGCACGATAGACAATGATGGACACAGATCATTCACAACAGGTCACCTAAATTTATGACTGAAAAAAGGAAATCTTTCATTCGATGATATAAAAAAAAATTCTGTTTGGTCTCACCATAAACTAGAGTTAAGTTACCTTCTCCTTTTCTGGAAATATGATGTAAAATTCCTGAAATATATATTGACTTTGTGAAACTGATGAAAATGAATGCAGCCTACATCTCAAGAAGATACTTCAAATCATAAAAAAAATATTATATTGTCTGAAGTCTGAAAATTCAATGAATGAAAGGAAGAGTTGGTGAGAAGAGTTTTTAACCATAATTAATTATAAGGTTGAAATAAACACAATGTTTACGATAAACACGCGGTGTCTGTAGACTCGGGATTCAATGCCTGACCCCTGAAACAGTTTCTAAATGTGATTTTCTGGTCCTTATTATTTGGTGTTGTAATTTTTCTGAAAATCCATCCATCTGTAACACAGATTTCTATCATATAAACAACAGTAAATTGTCAATTGTCAAGAAGTGATATGTTGCCAACAATACATATAGGGCATAAAGTTTGTAAAGAAAAGTAACAGTTAATCGATTACAGATGCTCCTCTTTTAGGAGCAAAATCGTAGGTTCGATGTCGGATAAAAATTTAATTCCAAGTAGCTGGGAAAAAGATGAGGTTGAAATTTCCACAAGTTCCTGTTTTGTCCAACATCAAAGACACATTTTTGTTTTGTTTTTGTTTTGTTTTGTTTTTGTTTTTGTTTTTGTTTTTGTTTGTTTGTTTGTTTTTTTAATGAATTAACTTTCCAATGTATTTTTAAACTGACATTTAAAGACTGCGTACACTTTCATTTGTGAATTATGAATGGTAGAAAATGTTTATAAAGTGATGTTTGTTCTTGTACCTGATTCTGGATCAACTTTCTGTTTTAAGGGAGGGTTATCTTGATGAAAACTATTTTTGTTAGCCATTGAACTTTTCAACTTGTCCCTAATCTTATTTACAAATCCAAGTGTCATGTATCAGAGAAAGAAGAAATTTATTGGCATTGGATAAATTATCATCAGAAGAGCTACATGTGTAGTTGTGTCCTGTCATGCAATTACAAATTCTGTGACAGTCAATCGAAGTAGGGAATCATACTCCATTGGGAGCATCAACAAAAATGGAAAAGAAGACCTGTAAATTCTGTTCCTGTAGAGGAGCAAAATTTATGACAAGATTTATTGTCATTAAAATTCTACAAGATAGTCAGGTACTTATGAACTAATTGAATTACTAATTAGATTCATCAGCATCGTTGATTACAGGTGCTTTAGGTATTTAAGGATGGCTGATCGATTTGAAACTTTGTGCTTCTGCACATAAAGCCAATGCATGTGCCTTGAATCAAACTGTTGTACACCTATACATATGAACAACTGAATAAAAGACAATGTACACTATAAATGTTACTAAAACTTTCCTTCTAAACACAAAGTATTCTTATCGATATTAATTGATTGATTGATTGATTGTTGATTTCCGCCACACTCAACAATTTTTCAGTTATCTGGTGGCATCCAGTTTTTATTGGTGGAGGAGAGAACCCTGATACAATGTACCCGGGAAGAGATCACCGACTTTCCGAAAGTAAACTGGCAAACTTTCTCACATATATCGGCGCGAGCGAGATTCGAACCCGCGCCGACTAGAGGTGAGAGGCCTTGTGATTTTGAGCCCGATGCTCTAACCACTCGGACACGGAGGCCCCTCGATATTAATTAAACAACGACTTATGACATGCATCAGAAGTGCACTTTCAAAACAGACAATGTCTATTTAGTTCACTACCAACCACAGAAAAAAACCTCTTCATGTTTGCCCGTGTAGTCTCTTATCAATACAAAACATGCATGATTTTATTCCGATATTTGAATTTCCAATTTGTTTAGAAAGGGTAAGATTGTGAAAATAAAAAAGAATTTGCACATGCATATCACAATTCCATTGTTTCAAGCTGCAATATTGAGCACTATATAGGGATCACTGAATTTGTAACAGTTCATATATTATATATTTTGACACTGCCCCTGAAATAATTTATACAATGATTCAATACTTCTATATATCAACTTTTTCCAATTCCATGTGGTTATTTAGTACAAAGAAAAATAACCAACCACAAGTAAATTAACTTATATATTTCTTCTTTAAGACAATTTAAAAAAAAAAAAAAGGTCAGAAATTGCCCTTTGACATGCTCTCCCCCCTCCCCCCCAAAATGCAGGTTGATGACCTATATTTTTTTCTTATAATTTGTAAGCTTATTGTCTTCTTAATGTGACACTTCAAACTTCAGTTTGGATTGATAGTCTTATGTAAAAAAAAAAATTCACATTTCAACTTTTATATTGTACTGGGGAAATTTCCAATTGTTAATTTCCTTTACAGTTATGATTATTTCAAAGCTACTTTTGAAACAACCCCTGCAGAAAAATCAAAGTTGATGGCCATGTTTTCATTGATTTAAACTCATTAATGCAAATTTGACCTCATATCAAAATTGGAATAAAATCTGTATTGTACAATTGAAATCCATACAAGTATTGTTAATAGTAATTGGCTGAAGCAAATGTTCCTAAAGGAAAGTCTCAGAGGTTAAATAAATAATAAGCCAATCGGATGCCTCTGACTACAAGACACAATTTTCATTGTCTAGGTACTAATTACCATAATATCAATTTGCAAAAATTCTAGAAACTTTGTGGAACTCAGGGCACAAGAAAAAACAAATGGGATCAGGACTATTTTTCACATTTATTTCAGAAATTAAATGCAGTATTTCCATTCTAATCAGACTGATTAAACTCATCACCCCCCCTCTTGTCGATAAGAAGGAAGGTGTATGTGTGTGTGATTGTGTGTGTTGTGTGTGTGTGTGTGTGTGGTATGTATAGAACATGAATTCATGAAGGAGGGTGTGTGTGTGATATTGTGTGTGTGTGTGTGTGTGTGTAATCAGACTGGAATCCTTAGTCAGAATTCACATTTTTATGCATGTACTTGTACTTCAAGGATTTTAAAAGTTATTTACTTTTTTTAAAGATTTGGACAGTGATGTAGGTATTGTAGTTATTTTGAAACAACTCTAATGAAGCTTTATAAGCATATGATGTGCTTTATGTGAACTTCCAGTATTGCCCTTGGTTTTGTAATTAAACTATAGTTCTTACCCATCTCATTGAATGCTAACTTCAGTGATCAAACACACATGTCTAAGAAACATTGAAAACTAAAATGGCATGTTATACCTGGTGTAATGAAAAAATCATTCTTAGAGGGATAACTCAGATTTATGCAAATCTCAAATTCATTAAATATTCATAAATTTTGGAAAACAGTTTGTTGTGAAGTATAAATGATTCTGTTATAGTAATTGAGACAGCTTAATCTAATGAAATGTGATGGTTAGATTAAATGTGGTGGTCACCATATTGAAGTGTTTTCATAAACAACAAGTCTATATAGATACTGCCAAGCTGGACAGAAACCACGGAATTTAGCAGTTTTATTTTAATAAATTGTTCGTTGACGTTGTGATAAAAACATTTACACGAGACTTGATCGTGAACTATGCAGTCATTACATCCACATCATGGTAACGTTTATGTTGCTGGCATATTAAAGATAGGACATTTTTAGGACACTTCAGGAGTCATCAAAATCTGATGTTTTAAATACATGTTAAAAAATGGTAATTATATGCCTCTGCCAACAATTTGCATAAATATTTTTCATACTAGGTTTTAATCACAAGTAAATGAAAACAATTGATCAATGACATGGCAAGTGTTTTCAGAAAAATTAATTCACTGTTATTACACGGGGCACTCACCGGATATATTTATAGACAATACTGATTGTAAGATGGTTGGTTTATTCATGTATGATGGTTCAATCATTTAGACAACATTACACGCCTGACCTCATATCTTGACCTTTAAGGGCTCCTTGTTTACAGCCTATAGAGCATAAGATTATAGAGACATCATTTAGCCTGGTTTTTTTTTAATGATATTGAATATGTATGGTTTCTATATATACATTGTAGGTACTGTGATCTTCTCCAGTTTGAAGGCGAGCCCAGGAAAAGAGCACTTCAACAGTTAACTATACAACTGTGTCACAGATATCCCAGGGTAAGTTGTGATATCTTATTGATATCTATCAGTATAGATATCTGTCATGATCACTTACACAACTGTGTCACAGATATCCCAGGGTAAGTTGTGATATCTTATTGATATCTATCAGTATAGATATCTGTCATGATCACTTACACAACTGCGCCACAGATATCCCAGGAGAGGGCATTCTAAGTTTTAAGAACTTTTGTTGTAAACATCTTAACAATAATATATGTTCAAACCAAACCAGATATCCCAGGGTAAATTATAATATCTTATTGATATCTCTCAGTATAGATATCTGTATATAGTATCTGTCATGATTATAAACACAATTGTATCACATATTCCTAGGGTAAGTTGTAATATTAATATCTGTCAAAATTATTCTGATATCTGTGTTACAGATATCCCCAATTAGCTAGTGAGGTTTCATGATATCTACCATAAATACTGCAATTTTGTGGATTTGTAATGGGATATCTGTGTGGATAATTCTGAAGCAGAATTAGCTGCCATAACCAAGCTTGCCAGTTACATGACTAAAATGACTAAAACAGCTGTGCCTTACATAAAATTCACCACCGACATAATCAGCTGGCACACCCTGCTAATTATTGTTGTGAACTTTGACATCAACTTTCTCATGTGTCTGTAGAAACGTTATTGTATGGAAGTAAAAAATAAAAACATTGCAAAGTATTTCCTCATTTTTCAATAAATTTGATCAAAGGATGCACCATTTTTCACTCAGAGATTTATTTTTCTTCTCTTTTGACATATTCCAGCTGTGTATTTCCTAGTAACATAACAAGAGGTCCTTGGGCCACAATGCCCACTTTGATCCTGCTGTTCATCAGAAGAAGCTTTTTAAAAGATCTTTACCCTCTTTAATCCAATGACAAATTTGACCTTGTATCGTGACCTCAAACTAGCCCATGAAGTTTTGATTTACCTGAACTTGAATCCATACAACTTGGGAATGTTGCAATATCAGTATGACTAACATGGCCTTGTTGTTCTAAGGAAGATCTTTTTAAAATCCCCCATACATTTATGTATTATGTAAAATTTGATCCCTGATATAAGCCTCACACTAACCTCAGGATCTCTCTCTCTCTCTCTCTCTCTCTCTCTCTCTCTCTCTCTCTCTCTCTCTCTCTCTCTCTCTCTCTCTCTCTCTCTCTCTCAAATGTACTCAGTCATGAATTAATTCTTTTAGAATAGTTGTGAAAATGCTGGTTCTGTTTTTAATAATGTTAGCTGAAGAGAAATATATTTAGTAGTCAGTTTGTCATGATCAGATATCTTCATAAATAACATGTCATGCACTGTACCTGTTAACTCTGGGTAGCAGCAAAAAAAATTAAAAAAAATTTTAATAAGTTTTTAATAAGTATCATGGCAATTCATGTTTGTACAGACACCTGTAATTGTGATGTTGCTGGGAGTTGTTAGTGAATCAAAATAGTGAGTACAAGTCGCCAGATCAAAGTGGTAGTAGTTTGTAATAACAAGCTTGGATGGTTTTGTCCCCCAGATACAGGCTGGGTTAGACAATTATAGAACATGAAATCTAAGCATTTATTTTTTTTAATTACGTGATTGTTTGTTTTTGGTTCATGTGGTGTATAGTTTTGTATACTTGAATTTTTTTATTGCACAAATTTTATTGAGAAAACATCATGTAGGATTGTAAACGAGTTCTAAAACTTAGATGGCCTAATTATATATACACAATTAAATATCTACAAGTACATTGATATTTCAATTTTAGTGCTTTGAAATCGACATAAATGTTAACATTTAATGAATGAAATGTTTAATTCTTATTGTACATAAACAAAGTTAGGATAATTTAATTACTTACATGAAGATATAACTTATCTGGATACTTCATTATCTGGGCGATTTTGCGAGGAACCAAACTGTTTGGATTAACAGTGTGTTCGGATTAACAGAGTGTTCGGATTAACAGGGCTCCAATGCATCACTGGAAGCTGTGAATCTAATTGTATGAAAGAGTAATGAAGCTGATTTATTTGAATTGGATGGGAAAGGAAACTGCAATTCTGTTAATTGATATTTACAGAAATCATTTGTGACTCAAAATACAAATTGGAGAAAACGAGAAGGGGGGATTCATAATGCATACAATGTAGTGGTGATGTTGTATAAAATCTGTATGTATAGGCCAGACAGTTATAATCCTGCTCGTGAGGTCAGATATTTTGTTGATGTAGGCAGAAAGTTGTAATCTGCCTCTATGACCGTAAATTGGGAATGTTTGCTCTTCAGTGTAAAAGTAGTAAGAAAATGTTGTAGAGTATGTTTTAATTATCTACTTATAGTTACAAAATTAGAGAGAAATGTGGGGATCTGTGTGCCTGATGTCTTTGAATTTGACCTTTTGGCACTTTAAAAATCAAGATTTATCTGTTCCATATACTACAGATTCCTTATTTTATGCAAAGTAATTAATATTGCAGAATGATTGGTAGATGTCAAAAATGACTCCTAGATGTCAGATTTTAAGGAGTGGGTCACCGGTCAAGTGTTTACATGTATTTCAGCAATTATAGAAATAAAAGCAAGTGATTTTATTTGGCGAGTGGTGTTTCTCGCTGAATTACACAATAATAAATTTTTTTGCGTATGTTTAGGAATCGACAGTACTCGCTTGGTATAAATAAAGTAAATAGTTGAAGACTTAAAGCCTTAAAACCTTTTGTTTTGTTTATAGGTTTAGTAAGGATCACTTGTAGGGTTCAATTTCACGACTTTTTTATTATTAAAACCTACTTATATTTTGTATGAAACAGGTGTTTATTGATTGGTTAATCTGTGAATTTTATTCACTGGCACATCTGCTCGATTTTTAGATCACATTATAACTATTTTTACAGGGACATCTTGTATCAGTTGTGCTTTATTGCACTTGAAATATTAATTAATTTTACACATGAATTTTCTGTCTTTGGATATGTTTAAACTTTCTAAAGTTTTAAATTTCTTCAGGAAATCATAAAATTAACATTGTTATGTCATAAAATTGAAGTCCTACTAGAAATTATGGTGACAGAATCTAAAATATATACTTAGAATTTTACTAACTCCTTTTTCAAAGTTGGTTTTTTTTTTATTTACCAGTTTATACTTAGTCAGTATTGCTTAAATCTTAAAAACTGTTTCATCTGTGATAATATATAAAAAATTACAAACAGAAAACACTATGACAGAGAGTTGAACCACTATATCCAAAATATTTTTGTAAAAATAGATTCCCTTCAAAATTAGGAAGTTTAAAAGGAAATTCTGATCTACAAAGTATGATTTATAAGACCTATGCAACTTTTGTATAGTCCTCAGGCTTCTTAAAATCACACTTGTTAATATTTTATGACATTTTGAATCATGAATTAAAATCTAATCTTAATATTAATTTATTTTACCCCAAAATATCAATATTTTATTTATCATATCAATTTGAGAACTTTTGTTATGAAGCATTGTTCTCTTTGATGTATTTTTTTTTTTTTTTTTTTTTTTGATGATGATGTAACTGGTTATGAGTTTCTTTGATGATGTGTAGCTGGTTCTCTTTGATCATGTAGCTGGTTCTCTTTGATGATGTGTAACTGGCACTCTTTAATGATGTAACTGGTTTTCTTTGATGATGTAACTGGTTCTCTTTAATGATATAGCTGGTTCTCTTTAATGATATAGCTGGTTCTCTTTAATGATATAGCTGGTTCTCTTTAATGATATAGGTGCGGAAGGCCACTGCTAACAAATTGTATGAGGCCCTGGTGACGTATGATGAAATTGTCCCTGAGGAGAGTTTAGATGAGATCACCACCATCCTCAGCGAATTCACATGGTGAGTGACATGGACAGCTAATGAGGCAGGTGACAAACTCTCATCCCAGTAAATATTAGTTTCAACAGAGACATATATAACATAACATATATTACATATATATGTTGCTGGTTTCAAGAAGACAGTCAGACAAGGAATTTAGAAGGAGTTTTTGATGTATAAATTTCCTAAATTTTACACGGTTGGAAAAAAATTGACTTTATCTCGATTTATCATGTTAAACATCTTCAGGTAAATCAAGCCTACTTCCTCAATTATTTCTATCATATAGGATTTCTTACGGGTGTAAGTGATTGCTATATGGTATCTACATGCCCTCAAACTCTTTGTAAGTAATCTGATGGTACATATTTTTATTTGATAGGGATGAAGAAATTGAAATAGATAAAATTCGACAAATCAGAAACAATTTGTGCGACTTAATGAAAATTCCTCGCCCGTTGCTGAAAAAGGTATGGGTTTCATATTAGATTCTGAGTGATTTCGTGACTGCTCAATTCAATAAGATTTTATTTGATTTCTTTGGGTATTGTTTTTGTTCAATTTCTTTTAATTTTATAGAGAGGTATATATACTTGAGTTCTGTAACAAGATTTGTATTGATAACTAATGTTTGCTTAGTATTCCTTGCATAGTATTGAACTGAGGGAAAGTTTTTATTTGAAAGTTCAAGATCAAAGAGAGATCAAGTAATAAAAGTACATTTCAGGAAAATATCTATTTACACATCTTCCAACAGACTGGTAAATCAAGAAGAGAGATTCTGTTTGATATCAGGATATGCCACTAAGAAACAAAGGGTCCCCAACAGACATTCTGCACTGTTCTGTCTGGAGAATTCTACAAACGCTAGTTCAACCAAAACTCAACTTTCTGATTTCATAATGAATTAGTATAGTATTATATTAGTGAAAAAAAAAATTATGATTGGATTTTACCTTCTCACTCCTCTCCCCCCCCCCCCCCCCCCCCCCCCCCCCCCCCCCCGAGAGAGAGAGAGAGAGAGAGAGTTAAATTGAAGATCGATATTTAAAGAAAACATTCATGTCAAAGAGTATGTGTTATTATGTAATTATATTCCGTTCCAGCTATGTCTAACTAGTAACAAAGTATACATTATTCTATATTATATGCTCTTCCAAATGTTTACATAGCCCTGTTAGGACGCCAGTCAATTCCGATTCCATTGATTTCTACAGCGAGGGGTAGCAATACTGTTTCTCTATATTTACAAATAACTCTCTATATGTCAACAATTTTAATCCAACAAATATTTTTCTGCTAAATATTTCGGATAATAGCATTCCATTATGTTTTGAGTGTTTGAATTTTGTTTTAAATTTACGGCTCTCAAAATGACACTTGAATTTTACTTTCAAAACTCAAGAACCTATTTTACATTTAGAAGAGTTATATTTTTCTTTATTTTATATTTCATTGATAAATTGTTTTCAAGATAGCGTGAATACTGACAACAGAAGCATTATAAATATGAAGAAATACAGTCTCATCCACTGTGCTTGTTATCCACCAGCCGCTAACGTGTTAATTGAGGGGGGGGGGGGGGTGTAAAAAAAATTTAATTTATTTATTTTTTTAAGTTTATCTTACTTTTTTTTCTTGTCGATTAAATTAATTCTGTGTATGAAATGGCTAACACTTCTCGCTCGAGGTCACATATGACATCATACATAATGGCTCGTAAAATATCTAAAGTAAACATGCACATCGCAAGATTTGAATTTCGTCGCTTTCAAACTCGAAAACTGCATAAAGTACTTCATTTAAAACACATCTAAAGTCATTTTGGGCATACAAAGAATTAATTTTGCTAAAAAAAAGTTTAGAAACATGATATGTGTCCTTTAAGTATTGTGCTATTTAAAAGAGACTCCCAGTAATGAGCATCAATTCTATTCCGAATCATACAGGTCTATAGTTGACTACATTTGTACAAAATCTCACTGTTATCAGATCAAAATCTCACTGTCATCAGATCAAAATATCACTGTCATCAGATCAAAATCTTGCTGTCACACATCAGATCAAAATCTCACTGTCACACATCTGATTAAAATCTCACTGTCACACATCAGATCAAAATCTCACTGTCACACATCAGATCAAAATCTCACTGTCACACATCAGATCAAAATCTCACTGTCATCAGATCAAATTCTCACTGACACACATCAGATCAAAATCTCACTGTCATTAGATCAAAATCTCACTGACACACATCAGATCAAAATCTCACTGTCATCAGATCAAATTCTCACTGACACACATCAGATCAAAATCTCACTGTCATCAGATCAAAATCTCACTGTCATCAAATCAAAATCTCACTGTCACACATCAGATCAAAATCTCACTGTCACACATCAGATCAAAATCTCACTGCCATCAGATCAAAATCTCACTGACACACATCAGATCAAAATCTCACTGTCATCAGATCAAAATCTCACTGACACACATCAGATCAAAATCTCACTGTCATCAGATCAAAATCTCACTGTCACACATCAGATCAAAATCTCACTGATATAGTAGACGTACTCGTTTGAAATAAGATGCTGTGACTGATTACAATGTGCTGTTATTTTATTTTCTTTAATGTTAAATAGAAATGAATTTTTTAAGCCGGTTTTTTGTTTTACATATTGATGAGAAGTGGAAAGATTGTGTGAATATTGATGAGAATGGGGAAAGACTGTGTGAATATTGATGAGAATGGGGAAAGACTGTGTGAATATTGATGAGAATGGGGAAAGACTGTATGAATATTGAAACAAATTGTGCTTTGACTGATTATCCTCATTTTCTTTTCACCGACAAAACTGAAAATCAATCTTCTTCTATAAGATAAAGATTATAGTTAGATGAGCATTTTAAATGATTTAACAAATTAATTTTTTTTTAGCAAGAGTGGTCAAAATGAAAAATCAACACAGAGAATTTGTATAAAGTTTGAAATTCATTTATAAACCTTATACAACACTTGTATGGTTTCGCCAACTCTCAGTTTCTATTTTAAAGTCAGTTTAGTATTAAGATATGCCCATTTTTAATGCATTCTTTGTTCTTTGTTTTATTGTCTCGCAAGTAAGTCGCTTTAGGGTAATTGTCTGAATTAGATAAAGCGCTGTATAAATCTAGAATAATAAAAATCGGGACCCGAAAATTTAGGAAGAGTGGAATTTTGAACTAAAAGTGTTTACAAAGTTATGACAGAGGAACGGACCCACCATTATATCTGTCGTCAAGTAGTAACATCCGTTCAAAGTTTCAAGTCTGAAATGTTTCATTGAAAACAGGGGCCTCTTAGTTACGGCTGAGAAGGTAAAATAGTATGGCTGTTAACCATTGTTTAGCAAGGTAATTTGACAAAAGATACACGATATATGTTTTCAAATCATAATTTACACTATAATGCATTTAGACTGCCTTCTGATAGGCTCGATCAGTCATCCGAATTACCGATTTTTGCATGAAATTTGGATTAATCAAAGTCGTCTGTCTATTCATGTTCTGGTTCTGCAAAATAATTATGCATTAAATAGTTTTCTGCAGAAACAAGGCAGTTTTATAATGAGGAATGGCTGTGAGAAATGAAGAAAGAAGGAAAATAAACAGGTGATATTAAAATCTGAGGAGCCTAGAAGACTTGAATTAGACGCGGGGGGCAGGATTGCACTGGGGGACCCGAAAAAGAGACGGCATTCAGCTGGAAACTTAGCTGCAACGCCGGCTTGTAAAAACACATTATAACTGCTTAAATGAGGCCGTTCACAGGCACAGAAAATTTACTCTTCATTGATGAAAGAAACACACTTCATAAGTTGTGCAGTGTTAAGCTGCTTATTGAAAAGGTATTGCTATATGCAGATTGCAAACAACTTAATGTCGACAATGAATTCCCATTCTTGTAGCGCGCACCTGTCGCCATGTTAACGGTAGACTGAATGTTACACATATTTCGACGATTAATAAAAAGTAAAATCTTGACAGCGTTGTTGTTTTCATATTTAACCACATCTTTGCAACACGGGGGGCAATGTTTAATTCATAAAAAAATAGGAATCTGGTATTTTCTTGATGAGTTGGTTTAAGATCAGATTTAAAAATTAAAGGGTACAATTACATTTTTCGAAGTAGATTTTTAATTGGAAAATCCACTTTATTGAGAGAAAAATACGTTTCTGGCATCTACTCGTTTAGACGACAATGGTATTCACATGTTCTAGTCCCAGATGACGTAGTTTGTCGTTGACATTTTTAAAACAAATTGTCATGTCTAGTTGAAGGATAAAATTTGGTATTGCGTCAAAGATGTAAATATACATGTACACACATATATATATACCGTAGACGATAAATTGCACCCAGTACCAGTTACAAATATTAGCTGTAAATTTTATATGGAGAATATTTTATGAACTTTATATCTGGCTTGTATTTCTATTTCTGTTAATTTTATAGAACAAACAGACATGCACTATGTAAATCTGTCGAAAACTGCTTCACTATTTTTAAGCCTCGGTGAATATTTTAATGGCAATAAGGTATATGTGAGAAACGAGCCACTTTACCGTCCCATTAATTTTTGATCTGTGAGTTTCCACTCAAAAGAAACTTTAAATGTTCAGCGATAACGGATGTAATGCGGAAGCTAATTAAAACACATCTAAAGCATTTGAATATCTGTAATTTCTTATCGTATCGTTTAAGATTTCGCGTTACTGCGGGTTCTCATGGCGTCACTGATCACGTGACGTTGTCTTCGCATTCTCTGCTCTTTAAAGCAAAGTTTGTCGTAACAACTGCACACAAATGTTTCCACTTGATTTTTTTCTTTTGCTAAGCGGCATGCCTTTGATGCATAGAGTTTCTTGAAGAGATATTGTTTTGTTCCAACAGAAACATCGTCCGTGAGATTCCATGACGTAGTGGTTTCCTGAAAAACAGTACTGAGCAGGGTACTTGCAAACTGCGAAACGAAATCGATTCCATATGAATCCAATCGAAACGTTAAAATTATCGAAGTAAATCGAAATGAAACGAAATTAAAACAAAACGGAATAAATTGTAACCATGTAAATTAATACGGAATTAATAAACTTTTGATGGTTTTATACCATATCTCCGGTTGTTAGTTCGAAAATTACCGGAAACATAATTTTTTAATACTGAAAGTCATTGATGAAAGCTCAGATACATTCTTCTACAGTTATAGCGTAGTAAATTTACACTAAAATTAAATATATCATACACAAAAATTTCATTGACATTTCTCACCTTCTTCATTATGTGTTTGAAATCGGGCCAAAGGGTGGCATTTCAGTGATGCCCTGCGAGAGAGCGCTAAAACGATAGTCTGGTATGCTCAGATGATTCAAATCTTTATTTCACACACGGTTCCATTTCGTTTCGTTCTAGTTTCGCTGCAGTAAATTTTCGTTCTAGTTTCGCTGTAGTAAATTTTGATGGTTTCATTTCTATTTCTTACGCATTGTATTGGTATCCCACTTAACTGTTTGTCAAAAAGAAAATTATATTCAGAAATGTTAAATGTAATAGGTCTTTTTTAGGGATGAATAATACATAGTCATAATGACCAACATCATTTCGAATCATATATAGAAAGATTAATGTCAGATATATATATGTGTGTGTGTTGTGTGTGTATATGTGTGAGTGTGTGTGTATATGTGTGAGTGTGTGTGTTGTGAGTGTGTGTGTTGTGTGTGTATATGTGTGTGTGTGTGTGTGAGTATGTGTGTTCGCATTTTTTTCTTCAATCACTTTCTACTGAAATTACAAATCAAAATGAAGTTTTAATTTCAATTTTTGTCCATACCCTCCACTTCCCACTCTTAACATTGACTCCAGCTGTGATATCTATCCTTAATTGCTTTGTGCAGAGATAGTCATGTAACCACTTTGTGACAGAAGAGTTGAATAAAAAATGCTGTATTCCATCTTTCACACCTTGACAGCGAGAGTTCAGTGATACATGCTGTAAAATCTATTTTGCATATTGGTGAATAGATGTATTCCGAATTTAGCGTTTTGTCTTAAAGGAGTCTTTTTTAAGTTAACGAGCCAAAAGATGTTAATAAATTTATAATTGTCCTTGGTGTTTCGGGTATACTGGTATTACTTATGAATTCCAGTCAATGGGTGTATCCCCTGAAACACCTGCGAAATCATTTCATGCATCTCCATCGAATACATTCTACGGTACAGGTAACCGATCGATAGAGAATTGATCAGACTTGGTGTAATTTTCTGTGTAATTTTCAGGTAGGAACTCAAAGATGAACATCAGACAAATACAGAGATATAGGATCATTCCCGGACGTATGAAACTAATGTGAAATCAGCTTGACATGGACTGCGGATATTCAACGCCTTCGTCATCCTTCGCTAATGACCATTAACGACTCGGTGTCCTTTTATTGTTTCTGTCTGTCGCTTAAATTGCATAATTAAGATTAATGCTGGCATTGTGTAGCACTAAATGTTAGATTATCT
The DNA here is from genome assembly GCA_024699665.1 of Ostrea denselamellosa. Classification (NCBI taxonomy): domain Eukaryota; kingdom Metazoa; phylum Mollusca; class Bivalvia; order Ostreida; family Ostreidae; genus Ostrea; species Ostrea denselamellosa. Next base: position 2,892,621 of record JAMZEH010000035.1, on the reverse strand, counting down.
GTGCTTACCAAGTAAAGAAATAGAATGGAGACTGATGACATTTGGTTCTTGTAATTACAAAAAAATTCAGTCAAACAATAGCAAAAAATAAGCCTTATAACTCTTGCAATGTTTAAAGTATTTTTAATGCTTCTTTTTCTTGTCATCGCGACATCGCAAACCATATTGTGATTTATTGACGGTGTATAAGACCCCAAAACAAGGTTTGGTGCTGGTACAAGATTCACGAACTATGGATTTTTTTTCCATTATTATATGTGTATTGATATATTGTAGTGATGTTTTATCAAGAATAAAAAACTTGTAAGAAAACATTGGTGGTGAACTAATATCATAGAATGACTCCCCGTTTCAGTTCTTTTGTTATCAGTACCAAGTCCAGCAACTCTGAGTACTTGGGTACAGGATCAGGGTTTTTCTTCTCTTCCTTAATTTTCTTCATTCTGAATTTCTTCTGTTGTCTAAAAAAAAAAATGAAAGAAAAGACTAAGGTAACTAACAGTATCCAATCTCGTAATTCCTATAGAAAATATAAATTAGAGAGATGGGCAAACATGGACTCCTGGTCATACCAGAGGTGAGATCAGGTGCCTAGGTGGAGTAAGCATTCTCTGCCGACCGATCACATCCGCCGTGTGGCCAACATCCCGATCAGGTAAACGGAGCAATCCGTATTCAGAATCAGTGTGCCAAGAACGGCCTAACAATTGATATGAAACACATCAGACAGCATTTGACTTAATGGTAAGTGGTACTGGCAAACTAGATCGTTATATCGACCATACAATTTGCGAAATGACGCATTGGTAATTTTCTTAATTTTCACATCACACACACACACACAGATATATATATATTGTTATACGCCCCGCTTTAGAATTTTTCACTCATATGGAGACGTCACCATTGCCGGTGAAGGGCTGCAAAAATCTAGGCCTATGCTCTGCGCTTAGGGTCTTTGAGCAGGGAGAGATCTTTATCGTTCCACACCTGCTGTGACACGGGGCCTCGGTTTTTGCGGTCTCATCCGAAGGACCGCCCCATTTAGTCGAATCGTACGACAAGCATGGGGTACTGGGGATCTATTCTAACCCGGATCCCCACAGTATAAATATATATATAGTTTGATTAAAAAAATCATTAATAAGAAGAAGTATTCTCTCCATTTTGGGATTTTTTCCGCGGGTTTTAAAGCATTTCTATATTCAGAACTATAATTTGTAGCAAAACAATATTTAAAAGCAAAATTGATTGACATTGTGTGTGCAATCTCATTCACTAAAATACCGTCATCTATTGTTGGAGAACGAAGCTTTCGATTTTGATCTAGCTTGTTTCATCATAACATTGGTATAGATAAGAACCCATATACACTTTAAACATTCAGTGTTTATATGAGCGACATTCAGTGTTTATGTGAGCGACATTCAATGTCTATATGAGCAACTCTCGGTGTTTATATGAGTGACATTCAGTGTTTATGTGAGTAACATCCAGTGTTTTTATGCGCGATATGCAGTGTTTGTATGAGAAACATTCTGTGTTTATATGAGAGACCTTCCGTGTTTATGTTTGCGACATTCAGTGTTTATGTGAGTGACATTTAGTATTTTTATGAGCGACATTCAGTGTTTATGTGAGCGACATTTAGCATTTATATGAGCGACATTCAATGTTTAACTGAAAAATTGTTGAGTGTGACAGAAAACAACAACAATCAATTAGTGTTTATGTGAGCAACATTCAGTGTTCATTTGAGCTACATTCAGTGATTGACATGCGATACTCCAATATTAAACCACAACAGTTGAAATCGTTTGACTTTCGTAGCGTTTTATACCAACCCTGTCATCGCGGTCAATTACAGAGGTATTTACATTCAATTATTGAGTGTACAAGGCTTTTGATTTCGCGTGATTGCCGTGTGAACAGTTTCAATTCGTGTTGACTTGTAATGCGCGGCATTCATTGTAGTAAATCAAGCCTGTTTGATCACCTGTTGCGTGATGAGACGGCCGAAAAAAAATCACAAAGTGAACTGACAAAACACCCCACATGTTACTGACTTGATTGTCTCTGGTCAGGTTTTGAACGCAAGATATTTTTTAACTTGCCACGACAGAACCATTCAGTAAAATAATTATTTATTTGTACATCAGGGGGTAATTAGTATGGTGTTTGATAACATGGAGTAATTAGTATGGTGTTTGATAACATGGAGTAATTAGTATGGTGTTTGATAACATGGAGTAATTAGTATGGTGTTTGATAACATGGAGTAATTAGTATGGTGTTTGATAACATGGAGTAATTAGTATGGTGTTTGATAACATGGAGTAATTTGTATGGTGTTTGATAACATGGAGTAATTAGTATGGTGTTTGATAACATGGAGTAATTTGTATGGTGTTTGATAACATGGAGTAATTAGTATGGTGTTTGATAACATGGAGTAATTAGTATGGTGTTTGATAACATGGAGTAATTAGTATGGTGTTTGATAACATGGAGTAATTAGTATGGTGTTTGATAACATGGAGTAATTTGTATGGTGTTTGATACCATTGGGTATTGTTTATGTCAAGTAGATACCATGGAGTAATTTTTATGTACATACCAGGGAATACTTTGTATAGTGTGTAAATACTAGATGGTACTTTGTGTGTCATGTAGATATCAGTGAACGGACCCCAACACAACCCTCGTGTTCTGCATTCATCATATGATTAATCGTTGTACAGTGTGTACCATAAACATTTGTTGCCATACTGGGATTCCAACCCACAACACTCGATAAACGCTAGCGCTAGAGGTGTAGATAGATATCGACAATCTGCCTGACGCACACACGGCGGCCTTGTTTACCTAGCTAATTAATCCGATAAGATGTGACTTAGAAATAATAAATTGTCCCACACCTTTCAATCCTAATTACTGAATTTATCTCTGAATATACAATTTGATTGATACTTCTTTCATATTGAAAGACAATGACGCTTGCTCTTTCTCTGACACATGATTGATGCCCAACTTCCACGTGAGTTTTTTTTTTCCATACAATCCATAAATGAATAAATTCATTCAACGAATTATGCCAATACATGGATGTTTACTAGAACACTGACTCAACAGTGACAACTCGGTCATTTTCATCAAACATTTTTATTTTAATTACAAAAACGGAGAAAGAAAATATTTATATGATGATTGTTAATCATTACACTTTATAATCCTTTGCATGTTGAGTCACAACTCATGTTGACCTGAGTGAATGCTGAATGACTACAAAGTCGTATTCTGTGGATTCCTGATGATATTCATGGGTCTGATGATGTTCATGAATCGCCACTAGGAAGACGTCTAAATGATCTAGTTATGACATTTAAAATTTGATTCTAGTCCTCAAAAAAATCCTAAATGTTGGGTCGTGGTTGAACTCCGTTCTATGAATTCTAAGAGCACACACACACACACACACAATCTTGCGAAATTAATGGCGTGTTATTACTGATTAAGAAAACTTCTTATTCTGACACACAATCTGTTAGAGAATTAGATATTTACCCTAGCTCATTTCAGTTTCTGTTTTCTATCGAAATTTCTCAACTTCATTTGTCCACTTCTGTGTATCAAAACAACCACATTTTTTTAGCCTATAAAACAACTACAATCTAGACGAGAGTGATAATCATTGATGTACGAGACAAAACATTACATTAGTATTTTTTAATGAACATTTCATGTTATGTTGCCTTTCTGAAAGGCGAGTTTGACAGTTGTGGTCATTTCGAGGCGGATCTTCATCGTATACACGGACATAAAGGGGCAGTCTTCAGTAATGTAGTGTTTTGACCCCCGGGGCAGCATGAGACCATTGTTTATAGTGTGTTCTTACGGCACACATACACATTATGTGGAATCATTGTCCACGTACAATAATGACAGTCCTCGCCAGACGGTTTTGTTGTGTGGACATCGTTGCTTTGGAGATCATTTAGTCGTAATAATTCTATATCTCCCGGAAACGTGTGAAAAATCCAGACTAGTAGATGGTATTGTTACAGTTCATATTGATTCTAGTAGAGGATAATATTCCTCACAGAAAATTTGACGTTTATGACGGATATATACATACAACTGACCTATGGGGTCGCAGCGCATGCATTCCTAACTTTGGTATATTCAATCGACCGAGAACACGGAACGGTTTTAAGTTAATGCGTGATGGAGTGTGAAGATGGTTTTCATTAATTCTGTAGGTTTAATTTTATCGTTATGAAAACGGGATTTAAAATCATATCAACATCCTTCATCTTACCTGACTGTTTCTATGTATATGTGAATTTCGTATTTGACTACTGAGAAGATTTACGTGAGAGTTGAATATAATTAGCAAAACAGAAGAAGTTGAACGTCTTAGCGGGGAGGGCGTGTGGTTATAGGTTGAGTGACAGTTGGAGTGTCATCAGAAGCGGGTCGGTCTTACAGGAGAATGGTCCTGGAGTTGGACGGTGTTTCTGTGATCAAGTGAGACAGGAGAGAAGACCGATATGAAGTTAAAGTACCGGATGCTGGGATCCATCGCGGGTTTGTCATTTCTGTGCTCATGTATTTACTTATTAAACACTTTGCCAAAATTCGTCGAGTTCAACAGTACATCACACCGGGTCCGGAAACTTGTTCCTAGGATTGTTGACACGGACGCTCATTTCTCGGCTCTGAGGAAAAGGTTAAACAAGAGTAATTATACAAGTGATGAATTCAGTCCGGAGACGGGGGACATTGAAAGGGGACGGTCGGGAGGGAAGGAGGACTGGGAGGTTCGCGAGGAAACACCCGCCAAATTCACGGACGAGGACGTTGACGCTATGATGGAGAAGTTGGGTAGAACCTTCCCTAAACTGTTCGACATGGAGGAATTAAGTGTGACTCCTTACGACACGGTGCTTTGGAATATTAAGAAACGAAATCGGAAGAAAGGGATTTATTTACCGGGTTATGCCAATCTGGAGGAAGAATGGTAAGGCCTGTAATGTGGGGATGTTTTATCTGTAGAGAGGGTTTGTTTTCACTACCTGTGAGTTTTGGACTGACATAGCTGTAGCACTATTTGTACAGCAGGTATGGCTGTATTCTGTTTGTATATAGGAAGACGAGATTTCAGTATCACACTGTGGTGTCCTTAATTGAAAAATATGTATCTAAATAAGATGAAGTAGCCAAACGAAAATTGACGTGTATGTGTGGCTTTTTATATTACAGATTAGGTAATGAGATTAATTTGTATACCATCCATTATTGACTGAAGTGCCCCAATCCATTACGTCTGAGAGCCATCAGCTTGATGATATCAATAAATCTTACAGGGACCTAAAAAATCTTACTTGGTCTCATACTGTTTCGTTTCATTTTGGGCTTTATTTTTGGAAATTGTTTTGAAAAGGTCACAGAAACAGACATAACATTTCTCCAGTACGTTTGAAGTTCAATCTATCAACTTGAGCAGGTTTTAAAAAAGTTTGCGCTTTAAATTATTGACGAAAAATTATCAGTTAGAATTTCTGTTTGCGTTTCACAAACGACATTGAAGTCGATATAGTTTTCCATCGATTTCAGAATTAAGAGAGAACGGGTAATGATGAAAGCTGGGTAAACCGCACAATAAAATTACATATTATTCCCGCGAAAATGATTCCAAATAAGCCATTACATCTTCTCTACAAGATGGATTCAATTGCTCGGAGAATTGATCTCGTCTGATGAAGATTCTCAGTCTGTCGGCCTCTAATCACACCAAGACATGGAAAACCTTTCTCCAGTTAGGAAGTGGGGCTTCTATATTCTATTGTCAGCTTATGTGTAAACACTTTAACTGTGACATCTTGTTAAGTATTTATTAACCTATTATACAAACAACACAGAGCGTTAATTTATACGAAGAACCCTGCCCTTCTCTTTTCTAATTTCATAAAAAGCAGTTCAACCGAAACTGGTTTCCGCGGTCGCTTTGGCAAATTTATATTTGGAACATAGTGGAATGCTGTCATTATTCATTAAATCCTGCATCCGGCTGTTTCAACCTCTTCATGCTTGTTTGAATTTATGTAGATTTAATAATTGTATATTGAAAGGATCCCCCCCTCCCCCCAAAAAAATAAATTCCTGAACTCCATATTTACGCGACATTTCTGCACTGTCGACAGTAACTTTCGTGCTTTCTGTGCTAATATTGACACATTCTTACGAAAGACTTGAATATCTTCCTCCGTAGCTTCAGGCAATCAGCCGCAGCCATTTGTCTTGTGTCGTCCTCGCGCCTGATCGTGAAGAATGACAGTCCTAATTGTTTCAGCACCGCTACGCAACACTGGTTTACCCATCGCTGTTTGACGTAATGTAAAATCTTGCCTGGTATCAATTTAAAATGGGCCTTAATTCAAATTTGGCAAAATTTTATCGAGTTGAAGCATCTTAAAATTCTTGTTCGTTTACTTGAATTTATGTTGTTCTTGTTGTTGAATATTACATTAGTTATTTTTATTAATAGCAAAACAGCTCGGGAAAACTTGTCACCATTTCATGAATAATTAGGAGAGATTTGGATCACAATTTTAATTAGACGAATAAAAGATTTGATGTGTTGTATGATGAAATATGTCTTGACACATATTTCAAGTGTCTTTTAATCGGGACGCACAGGATCATCCCTGTGTTGTTTTTTAAAAGTGTTTCTTGCTTTATTTTGCAAAAGAGTATTTAAATAAAAAAAAACCAAAAAATAAATTAAAAAAACCCCCAAAACCCAACCCCCCCCCCCCCCCAAAAACCCGCTTGTCACATCGCATGCATTCATCCTATCTACGTAGCGTCACTGAAATATACACGGATGTGTGAGGGTTTCTACATAACTATAAAACAGTGCACTATTTCATAAATGGCTAAATTACTAAGACTCTGTAAAATTTATTTATCAATATCATTTATAACTGTCCAAGACGTGTGTGTGTGTGTGTGTGTGTATAGATATATATATATATGTGTGTGTGTGTGTGTGTGTGTGTGTGTGTGTGTGTGTGTGTGTGAACAGTTTAGAGGCATTTCTTGTCAAGAAATATACTCTCATTAGATTAAAACTTGGTCTCGTGGTAATGTTCATTTTCTCCACTTTATGCATAGTAATATTTTGTATTTTCCAACCTCCTCTCTGTAATATATGACTACATTAATGAGAATAAAGCATTGATTGATTGGTCAGGATTCGAACCCGTGATCTACAGTTCCAAAGTAACAAGAAATTACCACTGTACGATTATGTCGTCATATAAACAGACCTATTTGAACAAATGGTTGGTCGTATATTGTTTAACGTCCCGCTCAAGAATCTCTCGCTCATATGGAGATGTCACCATTGCTGGTGAAGGGCTGCAAAATTTAGGCCAATGATTGACACTTATAACCTCTGAGCAGAGAGGGATCTTTATCATGCCACACCTGCTGTGACAAGGGGCCTCGGTTTTTACGGACTCATTCCTAAGTACCGCCCCATTTAGTCGCCTCTTACGACGAACAAAGGGTATTGGGGATCTATTCTATCGAAAGTAGATACACTAGATGTACCAAGATATGCATCTCTGAAACAAACTTCTAAAGCGACTATTTTGTAGAAAATGAAAGAAAAAAAAATCATAGGAGAACCTATCAGTTCAATGGTCAGATCGGAAAATCGTGCTATATTCTCAATTTAAACATTGATAATCTTAATAGTGCTATTGAACATGATTTCGTTTAATACCATTTCATACGGTGTTGCTGAGAGCTTATTGTCATTCTAATCAGAAATAGACGGTCAACACGTTCTCTCACTTGAGCGTTTACCATTCGGCTCTGTCGAGAAGTTTGATACTTTTTTGATGTAAAAAAGATACCTTGATATTTACAAATCTGCGTCTTCTGCGTTCATCAACTATTCATGAGCACTTCATCTAATCCTGGGACACGAGAGTGCGTCATGCAAAATGTTCATTTTTTTTTCGTTTTTAAAAAGACACCTTGTATCACGGATCAACCGTCTAATGCAGCTTGTAATAGCCAGATTTCTGTCTGCATAAAATTGTCTCACCTCTCAGCAGAAGCCGTTCATACATCTACTCCTCTGATAAAAACCCTTAGAATTTTATTCATTTAAACGTTGGTTGATTTAAGGTATGTTTATCAGAGAGTTGACTTAAGGTATGTTTGTCAGAGAGATGATTTTAGGTATGTTTGTCAGAGAGTTGATTTTATATGTTAGACAGAGGGTTGATATTAGGCGTTTGTCAGATGGTTGAGTTTAGATGTTTGACAGAGGGTTGAGTTTAGGTATTTGAAAGAGGGTTGATGTTATATGTTTAACAGGGTTGTTTTAAGTGTTTATGAGTTTATTTTAGTTGTACCCCCAGTAGGACAGAGTTGATTTAAGGTGCTTGAGAGATAGTTGATATACAGTATTCGACAGTGAGGTAATTTCAGGTGTTTTAAGATGTATGGGAGTGAGTTTATTTTAGGTGTAGGTAATTATTTAGGTGTTAGACAGAGAGTTAACTTCCAATTTATGGCAATAAGTTGATTTCAGTTTATTACATTTGGTAGCGAGTTGTACTCTGCAAAAAGAATATAAAAAAGATGGCTGATTGTAGGTGAATGAAAAAGAGAATTTAAATGTTTGAAGAAGAGTTGAGTAAATCATTAGAGTTGAATTTAAATATTGATTTAGGTGAATGAGAAAAAGTTGAATTTACGAACTGTTCGAAGAAGAGTTGATTTTTGGCGAATGAAAAGAAGTTGAATTTGGACGAATAAAGGAGAGAGTTGAAATTAGATGTAATTCATTGACGAAATAATTTGCCATTGCTGAACCAAATTCTTTTATATTCAGAGGAGCAAATCACATTTACATACTTGCATACAGATGTTTCTCAATGCTCATAACATTGGAAATCTACTCCACATCAATTTTTGTCAAACACTGAAACCTTTCATCAGATATTTCACTTGTATTTAGCAACAGAAATTTTATTCTTTACCTACTTTGATGTGTAGAAAAATTGCTCGTTCCGAACTGTTTGCAGTGAGCACCACTAATGATTTAATAGACCTGGATGGATGGTTAATTGAGATCTAAAATTAAAAGTTGCAGAAACTGAAATCGGGAAAATTGAAGCCATGTAATTTTCTGAGGTACTTACAGGTTTTATTAAATATCAAATCATTAATGCTTTATTGATGAAATTTAAGTACAGAGCGCTAGTCTTGTAAAGGAATAAATTTCTAGTTTATTTGTATCATGGGAGCGTAATTTCTGCGCACTCGGCTTGTTTTTATACCCCCCCCCCCCCTACTGTAGACAAGCTACACATCTATTCTCTATACTGGGTTAACTCTATAGACATCTATTCTCTATACTGGGTTAACTCTATAGACATCTATTCTCTATACTGGGCTAACTCTATAGACATCTATTCTCTATACTGGGTTATCTCTATAGACATCTATTCTCTATACTGGGTTAACTCTATAGACATCTATTCTCTATACTGGGTTAACTCTATAGACATCTATTCTCTATACTGGGTTATCTCTATAGACATCTATTCTCTATACTGGGCTAACTCTATAGACATATATTCTCTATACTGGGTTAACTCTATAGACATCTATTCTCTATACTGGGTTAACTCTATAGACATCTATTCTCTATACTGGGTTAACTCTATAGACATCTATTCTCTATACTGGGTTATCTCTATAGACATCTATTCTCTATACTGGGCTAACTCTATAGACATCTATTCTCTATACTGGGTTAACTCTATAGACATCTATTCTCTATACTGGGTTAACTCTATAGACATCTATTCTCTATACTGGGTTAACTCTATAGACATCTATTCTCTATACTGGGTTATCTCTATAGACATCTATTCTCTATACTGGGCTAACTCTATAGACATCTATTCTCTATACTGGGTTAACTCTATAGACATCTATTCTCTATACTGGGTTAACTCTATAGACATCTATTCTCTATACTGGGTTAACTCTATAGACATCTTTTCTCTATACTGGGCTAACTCTATAGACATATATTCTCTATACTGGGTTAACGCTAGAGACATCTATTCTCTATACTGGGTTAACTCTATAGACATCTATTCTCTATACTGGGTTAAGGCTAGAGACATCTATTCTCTATACTGGGCTAACTCTATAGACATCTATTCTCTATACTGAGGTAACTCTATAGACATCTATTCTCTATACTGGGTTAAGGCTAGAGACATCTATTCTCTATACTGGGCTAACTCTATAGACATCTATTCTCTATACTGGGTTAACTCTATAGACACCTATTCTCTATACTGGGTTAACTCTATAGACATCTATTCTCTATACTGGGCTAACTCTATAGACATCTATTCTCTATACTGGGCTAACTCTATAGACATCTATTCTCTATACTGAGTTAACTCTATAGACATCTATTCTCTATACTGGGTTAAGGCTATAGACATCTATTCTCTATACTGGGTTAATTCTATAGACATCTATTCTCTATACTGGGCTAACTCTATAGACATCTATTCTCTATACTGGGTTAACGCTAGAGACATCTATTCTCTATACTGAGGTAACTCTATAGACATCTATTCTCTATACTGAGTTAACTCTATAGACATCTATTCTCCATACTGAGGTAACTCTATAGAAATCTATTCTATATACTGAGTTAACTCTATAGACATCTTTCTCTATACCGAAGGGGCCTCCGTGGCCGAGTGGTTAGAGCATTGCGCTCAAAATCACAAGGCCTCTCACCTCCTAGTCGGCGCGGTTCGATTCTCGCTCGCGCCGATATATGTGAGAAAGTTTGCCAATTTACATTCGGAAGGTCGGTGGTTTCTTCCCATGTACATTGTATCAGGGTTCTCTCCTCCACCAATAAAAATTGGACGCCACCAGATAACTGAAAAATTGTTGAGTGTGGCGGAAAAACAATAAACAATCAATCTCTATACCTAGTTAACTCTATTTTGTATTTGGTGTGTCTTCTATTTTGTCCTCGTGTTTGTTTAACAAATCTTGTTCTATTTATATCATGGTTCCCGGGGGACCATTATTGGTAATAAAAGATTATAATGTATACTGTGTTTTTATATTTGTGACTAAACTCTTTTTTGAGTTTAGTTTTCTTTGTCAAGTTCAATGGTCGCTTACGCATCATCATTTCTTGTATATGTAAAAAAAAAATAAATAAATAAATAATAAAATAAAATAATTTTAAAAAAGGCAATAACTCTCAATATGTGCAATAATGTAAGATATTATCTTGTACACATGCATATGTTTGACTGCTTATGTATAACGTACATCTGTCTTGCATTTTTTCAGCGACCGTATTGATGATCATGAAATATTTACGTTTTCAGGGGTGGATCTACCAACTGGGGGAAATTTCAGCGGGGTATTAATCAGTATTATATGTATGACCCCGATGACCCCTCCGTGGACGGCGTGTTAGCGGACATGAAAACAGAACCTGTCATTGACGTTGGTACGTATTTCCCTTGTGACGTCACGTAGCATGCACCTCGGCTGATTTTTAGACACTTATCATTCAGTCCACAGAACCTCTATTCTACGTTTGTCACTGAAAACTTGCAAATATAGCAACGTGAATAACTCTAATGTTTATTTCTAAATTTAGAAATTCTGTGGCTTTCTTATACAATGTCTTGTATGAATTAAATTGGAAGAGACAAATGATAAGAGCGCTGTAAAATTAATCGTTGACATGCTGACGGCAGTTTAAAAAAAACCCTACGTGTTAGATATGTATCTTCTCGGATAAAGACAGATTTCCTTGTACACAGGTTTTGCACATATCAATAAAAGAGATTGCAATCTTTCTCTATACTATTTGATATCTGATAATTCTATTAAAAAATATTGAAGCGTAGGTGACTGCTTCATCTTAAATTATGAAATTGACAAATACTACGGCTATTACGTGAGTCGTTTTCTAGTAATTCACGAATTGTTACGATATTTCTAACCGCTTATACTCAATCAACGATGATTATGACACGCTTTAACAGTCGTATGAACTCGCATGATGTGTAGAAGCATTTCGTAATGAAATATGTTTCTGTGTGTCTGTTCTACGTCTATCTGTCTGGTATAAATAATTTTGCTCATTTAACTTTCCCCTGCCTACAAAATCACAAAACTTATTGGCATTTCGCTGCTGGTATTGAAATAAGCGCTGCTTTTCAGACTGATCGGAACTCTTTAATGATCACGCTGACATTTGGTTGATTGTTTTTCTTTGTTTGCCCGGTAACCTGTCTTGTCACAGACAACTGATAATTTGCTGCTGTTGATCGGGAGATTAAGATGGCCGACTCGGCTTCTTACCGGCTCTTATTTAACTAAAAGAAAGACTAAGTAAAAGAAAGATGTTGAATTGAGAATTCCAGTCGATCACACTGTGACACTGTGGCAGAACTTGTGTTCCATTCAAAATTAAAGAGTGGCAAGATGCATGTTTTAGGCCGAACTATATGACCGATCTTAAGGTGTTTCACGGCACTTAGTTAGAACGTCATTCTACCGGCTGGACAGACACTAAGAACTAAATAAAACCACTTGCCGTAAAATATCATTATAGTTACATCATTAAAACCATTTACCTTAAAATATCATTATACAGTTACGTCACTGAAACCACATACCTTAAAATATCATTATACAGTTACGTCACTGAAACCACATACCTTAAAATATCATTATACAGTTACGTCACTGAAACCACATACCTTAAAATATCATTATACAGTTACGTCACTGAAACCATTTACCTTAAAATATCATTATACAGTTACGTCACTGAAACCATTTACCTTAAAATATCATTATACAGTTACGTCACTGAAACCACTTACCTTAAAATATCATTATACAGTTACGTCACTGAAACCCTACTATACAATATCACTATAAAGTTACATTGCTAAAACCACTTACCTTGCAATTTCATCACTGGACGTACAACCTACCTTACAATTTCATCACTGAACGTACAACCTATCTTACAATAATTTTATCCAGCTACTATAGAGTTATATACAATGGAATATGCTGCCATTACAATTGTAAAAAGTAATAATATATTGCATGTTAACTCGAATTTGTTCTATTCTTTTTGTAGAGCAGAAAGAAGGCGGAACACAGCTCAAGTTGATTATAACTCTGCAGGACGAGGGACAGGCTCTCTTTAAACCAATGAGGTTTGTCTATATCCTATATCACACCCGATCAATATCAGTAGATCAATCAACATATGTATACGAAATTGGGAGTTGGAAAAAGAATTGCAAAAGAATAGATGTGTTGTCCAAAAATGTGATACTTTTTATCATCTGCACAGGATTTTCAAAAAAAAATATATATAGTGATTAAAAATATATAAGTATAGAGAAATAATATAATGCATATCAATATACGTCATTTGAATTTGGATTGAGGTTTTCAATTTATTATCAGTAAAGGAAGATGGCTGGGATTTTTAATAAGCCGCCTCAGCGGGTCGTCTCTGACTGAGTAATCTTAATAAGCTCTTGCCGCATTTGATGTGCCTGATGCACCGATAATTTGATTTCGATCACAATCTTAAAGATGCATGTTATTACCTAATTATTCAGATTTCTTGTACATAACGCGAACACGGATTCAAAAGCGTACATACTGAATCCACGGTTGTTTTGCAGAGTGCTCACGAAGGAAAGAAACTCGTTCATGAAATCTACGAGTCCTCTCTAAAATCTCTGTAACGTGACAGGAATCCTATTAAATGTAAAACCCTAATCGAGAAAACTGAGACAATCATTGATTTATTACGGAAAAAAAACCCATTGTTTATCAGTTTAATTAAAATCAACTGTTAGATTCGCTTGGATACTCGCAGAGTAGGTAGGGAGCGGATCTGACAAAATTGATCGTTTATTACAACTCCTCGCGGTTCTCGTGTATCTGCACTTCGGCATCAATTGTTCAAATGGCGAGATTAAAACTATTGAAGTGAATAGATGTATTGGATCAGTCATTACCAAAAAAAAAAAAAAAAAAAAAAAAAAAATGAAGTGTTTAATCATATATAAAGAGGTTTACTATAGGATGCGACTGTCAGCGGAAGACGCTACGAGGCGGGAACAGCTGCATTCATTGATCGTGAATTGCTTATTCTGAATCCTTAATAAAACATTCTCTGTCCTCTTGAAGTATGATACCTGTCGACTTTACAATTCCATTAATTTCAGATTTCCACGAGAAGTTGAGACATTGCCAAATCACTTTTACTTCAGTGACTATGAGCGTCATTACGCGGAAATAGGAGCCTACCACTTAGATAGGTCAGTGGGTACCTTGGTCCCGTCATAAATGCCAATTAGATGTATGTATTACCACGTGATAGCAATTAGGACATACGGACATTCTTCACACACATTATGAGAAATTGTTATCTCATAAAACTAGTCATACTTTTCTAAAAAATATAAAAAAACAAAACAAACAAACAAACAAAAATAAATAAACAAAAACAAACGCTTTGTTAATACATGTATTGGAATTAATATTTAAAAAGCAAATCTGCACTATATGATGTAAAGCGAGCGAGCCACAGTTTACAAACTTTACATTACCAATCGTCGTAAGCGAGGACAAACGAAGTGTTCCCCTCTTTCTCATTTTCAAAAACAAACAAACAACAACAAAAAACAACAAACAAACAAAACCCCAAAAACAAAAAAAAAACCCAAAAAACAAAGAAAGACATGAAACAAATCTGTACTATATGATATAGAGCCAAATTATATCAGTCATCGTAAGTGTTCTTTCTTTCTCATTTTCTAAGACAAAAGGCACAAGAAACATTTTAAAACACCTAGTATGAATCTACTTTTCAGGATTCTGGCCTTCCATAGGGTCCCGCCAGTAGCGGGCAGACGATTCAACATTACCTACGAGATCAAAAGGCTGGCCGATCGAAAACTCGCTAAAACTTTCTTCATCTCACCTGGTAAGTGTTAGGGTAAACTGCTCGATGACACTCTCTTTATTTATCATTTGGTTTTACAGAAAAAAAAACGCACTCTAAAATATTGTATGACTTAAGGGCACTGGAATTTTGCCATTTTGTTTCTCACGATCACGGTGCTATTTGTCACTTTCTATTGCTCTTTTAACGCCAGCCAACAACGTGTGTTTCCATGGTGTCTGTTCGTACTACTGTGACACGGGTCACGCGATCTGTGGTAACCCGGATACCGTAGAAGCCTCTCTGGCCGCCTTCTTACCCCCGGAGAAAATCGCCAGGAGGAAGACATGGAGGAATCCATGGAAACGGTCATACAGCAAACACCGCAAGGCATACTGGGAAGTCTATGATGACCTTTGTGACAAGGTCAGAACCAAACCCCCATATAACAACGAACGAAGACTTCAGGATCTCATAGATATGCATGTATTTGACTTCTTAACAGGTAAAATAACAATGACAACAATACTGTAAATAAATCATTTTTAATTCTAAACTCCAACGACAAATCAAAAACCGTTTGATGTTGTTCCCCGTAGCTAATATATCCGACCTTTTCACTGCGTGTTAAGCGTTATAATGTTACATACACTCCACAAAAGAAAGGGCAGTAGTTGACGTATTATGGCTTTTCCACTATACTGTGTTTTATCACCATAAGCTATAGTGCTTCCAAAACATTCAGGCTGGTCTGATACAGGGGTAATTACAACATGTTCTGACAGCCATAGCTTCCCACTTCCTGTGTAGAGGAGGGTTGTTTCCTGTAATTATACTCCGTTTTTATGCCGTTGATAAAGGCTATTAATTCTATATCCATACTGGAAAAAGTTGTGTCTTAACAACCATTTTCCATTCACATTTCAGGGTGTTTTCTCGTTAAGGGTTCTCTGACCAGTTTAGGCTTCAGTTTCACATTCTTTGATCAATGTATTCAACCGCTACAACAGGTCTATATCAAAGTTTATCATTGGTGTTCATTACTAAATGTCGAGTTTCAATAACTTGACGTTGTTCAGCAATATTGACTTCTCAAGGATTTGTACGGAATCATGACACTTGCCCTTATTTGGCATAACGTTCAGGCACGAAACAGGGATGAAACCCTCATTGAAAGCCTGTAAATGTGGGTACGACAAATGAAGAATTTTTATCAGAGGTCGAAAAACTTATTTTAACAATACATTTTACACAGTATATGATTTAAATGGAAACTGTGACGTATTTTAGAACCTTGATTACCTTACATATTTTCTGTTACAGGAAATCTTGATCGCCATCATTATGAAACGTTCAGAGATTTCGGAAACGTTACGTTTCACATGCACTTAGACAACGGACGAGCGTAAGTGTGGAAACGCATAGTGATATCTTGCTGAAATTACTTTGTAATCAATTGAATAACGAAGTCCAATTATTTACATATACTTGGTCTAAATGAATGCCTCTGTCTTTGTTTTGCAGATTCGGCAAATCTAAGAAGGACGACCTGTCTATTTTGGCGCCATTGTACCAGTGTTGTGTTATAAGATATTCAACATTCATCAAGCTGTCCAAATTTTACATAGGACCAGAAAAAATGAGTAATCTTCTTCGAAAGTCATTAAACAAGGACCCTATACGGCCTGTTCTTCTAGAACCTCACTTAATGGCACTGGACAGACGGGTCGTACTAATCTTAAAGGAAATCGCGAAATGTCTCGAAAAAGGGCTAGAAGTCAGTGACGTCATAGTTGATGACTTTTTCTAGGAATCTTAGAAATACTGGTACCAGCAGACTTCAATGGACGGTAAGCACTGGGAAGGGAGAGGAAGATCTTACAGCCATGTTCCATAGAGGTACCAATCAACAGACCACGTCTTGGAGCGTTATATAGTGCTTATTTTAATTTTAGCGTCTTTCATCACATCGCCAAATGAAAGGCAAAACAAAATAACAAACAAACCAAAAAAAAAAAAAAAAAGAAAAAAAAAAAAGAATGTCTCCGACTTCTACAATCAAACATACAAAAATCAAGGGGTGGGGGGGGGACACAATTATCCTCATGAATTATAACCACGCCTTCGTGTTTTAATTTACCAAGTTAGGAATTCTTTTTAGTGATTGGTCATCTTTGAACCCCAAGTGATGCGCACGCAATCAAAGACTTATGAATCGCTAATGTAAAGATTAAATGATGGATGAAAATTTATATGACGTTCATTTTTTTTCAGTGATATTACATTAACTCGTTACAGACTTGCGAACGTCATTCACGTGGTATATATTTTTATGAAGTTATGAAAATTCTAAATGACATAGGTGGTGAAAATAGTGTTCATATTGAACGTCATATAAAACCATCATTTATTTTCCTCACACAAGATACATGTCATATTTCATAGACATATCATCAGAATCTATTTCATTTGGAGACATTTTAAAGCGAGGTTACCTGTCTATCTCATATTTTGGTGCTACGTTTTGTTGATTTGCTAATCTCTTGGCAAATATTTATGTTGGAGGTACTAGGAAATTTTCTGAAGCTGTTCGTTATCTTCATCTTTTCATTGATCGTATGTTTACTACAACATTGATTTGCCGTTGTGTATTGAAGCATTGATGTGCCGTTGTGATTTGCCATTGTTGACAGACGGTCAAGTTTAGCGTATAAAAGTACAGAACGACTATGAAATCAAAAAAATATGTTACCGCGATGAAACTCCCTATTTCTTGAGTGGAGGATTTTAAAATCACTAATGACAATCGGTATCCGTTATTAAACTGTAGTATTTATGTAATGCTTCATACCAAAAGTGACCGAGAATTCCCGAAAGTCGAGTTGTTTTTTGACAGGTGGGTATAGTTAACAACGGAATTCTTAAGTCGACATTATGAACTACTTTCTTAGTTCAACTCTATGAACTACATTCTGCGGAGGAACACATTCCTGTCTATTTCAAGTCGTTCTAGTCACATTCCATACCAAGCGAGGCCTTACAGAGTCATGAATTATCACTCTGTGGGTGTGCGTGCGTGTGTGTATTTTGCATGTATTTAAAGAAATGTGTGAGTAGAGATTACTAGTGTGCGATTGGCTCAGTTGTTATTGTACTTTTTTTTGTCATAACACGTTGATTGTTAATGAGTGGTGAATGTAAATAAACGGTTTGAAAATTGAGAACTTTTTGTTGATATCTAATTTCACAAATCCACTAAATTGCTCAATTGTTAATCTATAAATAATAATTGTTATCACATGTACACGTAATTATGATTTAAATAATAAAATTGTCATTTATTGTTTTAAGTGACTTAAGTGACTATCGTAACTGTACTCTTGATTTATGGCAAGTCTTCGAAAGGTCAAATGATGTCCCCCAGATATACTGAAACATATGATTCGTCCATTACAATCACAGCCAAAATACCCATTCATAATCAAAAGAACCATTCAGTAGCTAAAGCACCCTTCTGTACACTGACAGGAGCTGATTGGCTGTCGACTCTGACTAGCTGCATTACCAATATCCTCTAGTTGATTGGTTGTCGATACTGACATAACCTGATTGGCTGTCGTAACTGACAGAACATGATTGGCTGACGGGATATAATTGGCTGCTTACACTTGCATGGTCCGTACTGCCGACAATGACACGACCTGATTGGCTGTTGAAGCTGACACGACCTGACTAGCTGTCGACACTGGAATAGCCTGATTGGCTGCCGACGATGATAGGACATTTTTGTGATATCATTGTTTTGTTCTCGGAGTCCTATGTTTTTAAGATTGAATTGGTTCTAGTCCAATATTATTGTGATGTGTCAGTATTATTGCGATGGATCCAGTATTGATGCAAATACTGGGCTTGTCGTCGCAATAATACTGGATTTGTCTCCGCAATAATAAGAGACTTGTCGCAATAATTCTGGATTTGTCGCAATAATTCTGAATTTGTCGCAATAATACTGAAATTGTCGTCGCAATAATACTGGACTTGTCGTCGCAAAAATACTGGAATTGTCATCGCAATAATACTGGACTTGTCGTCGCATTAATAATGAGCACTTCGCAATAATACTGGACTCGTCAGTAACAAAGGTTTAGGCCCATCAATATTTACAAAACGAATAAAAATGGACGCATAGAGAAGACGTGCATTTTTATGTAAAAAAAAGTCGATTAATTGAAATCCAGCGTGAACAGCTAAAGTAAGAAATATCACACAGACGGTGAAGTTTGAAAACGCCTGTAACCAAACAAGAACTTATAATAATATTGATCCTTTAGCTTCTCAATAATTGCGATATTTTTTGCCAGGAATTCCAGTTTGGATACATCGTTGTCCAGAATCCAGTGTAAAGAGAAAAAGTGCAGATACTTTTAAACATCCCTGCGATAATTCTCACGGAATATCAATTTACTAATAGCACACATCCGCATTACTCCACCGGATTGTTAGAATAGATCCTCAGTACCCTTTGCTTGTCGTAAGAGGCGACTAAATGGGGCGGTCCTTCGGATGAGACCGCAAAAACTGAGGTCCCATGTCACAGCAGGTGTGGCACGATAAAGATCCCTCCCTGCTCAAAGGCCATAAGCGCCGAGCATAGGCCTAAATTTTGCAGCCCTTCACTGGCAATGGTGACGTCTCCATATGAGTGAAAAATTCTCGAGCGGGACGTTAAACAATATATAATCAATCAATCCACGTAAAAATGCGGCATTTTCCGATTCCAGAGAAATGAAAAATGGTGTTTTTAGTTGAAAGTTTGAAAACGGTCTCCTATGAATCCACCCTCCTCGATAATATCCGAAATATGAAACGCACACATGTGTCAAATCTTTTTAACGCAATGCGTTTTCTTATAGTTATCGCAACGATAAATGCAACATCACTGGGGTTCAATGATGGTGTTTTCCATTTAAACACCTGTTTTAAAACAATGTTATCCCTTAAAGCACCCTATCTGTGTGGGTGTCGTGGTCACTGCCGTCCTATGGCATTTTTGTTTGTTTGTTTGAAAATGTTTTAAGTACGATACAAGTTATTATGTTAGATACGAGACGGGTTACTCGCGGCTTATGATACATCATTTTCGTTTTGTATCCTTTACACATGTATATTGGCCTTTCAACGTCTAGTCTTACTACACCACGATTAGTCTCTTTCTATCAGGCACCTGTGTAGACGGTATATTGTACATGTGGGTACTGTGATAATCAAATACTAATTAATCTCTCGTGATAAATGGGTTCCTATCCTGACATTATAGAGGCGTAAATATACTTCTACAAAGTCGGTTAAGGAGAAATAATACCATCACATCTCTTTTTTTTAACGGAAAGATGTCAAGATTAAACCAGAAATATATTCTTTATCCCTATAATATTTATCGCCTGTCTGGTTAGCCAAGTGGATTAAACTGAAAATCTCTAGATCAAGTGTTAATGCCTCAAAAGGGTTTTGATTTTTTTTCTGAATGATTTTTGCACTAAAATTGCATTTTTTTTAACATGAGACAAACATATGAATTTTATACCCTATATCCTGTATTTATAATTCAAGATAAATTTTTTATCGATGTGTTCCACTTTCCCGGCTTTAAATGTTTTTGATATTAACCTTACAACAGGGATTCGGTCCTCAAATGTCCCTTTATGTTCACTGCCAAATATACCAGTATTTAGAATTATCATTATTTGTGTCTTTAAGGAAGATTATAGAACAAGCTTAAGCTATTGAACGTCACTAGTTTGTTCTTAATGTCACAGAGGAGTAAACACGTATAGCTAGTTTAACTAAGCTTGCCGTCTTCAAGAACAGCTCTATACAGTAATCTGATATAACTGTATCATATGCTCTCCCAAGTATTTTTTTTTTCAATTACTACAAAATCAAACTCTCTAAAATGGTAAATCTCAAATGAAAGAAAGTTTTTAAAAACATTGCTAGAACATTTTTCTAGTATGACCTTTAAGGAGACCTGTATTTGTACTAAAAATAGACAACATCCTCAAGAAAGCGGTGGACAAAGAAAAAAAAATTGAAATCACACAGCAAGAAACAAAATAAATTAAATAGTTTTTAAATTTGTGTGCAAAAAATGTATTTATTGAATTATAGAATCCATTTATAGTTATTGTGAATAAGATTAAGTCAGATTTATTACATTGCAATTTTCATCTCTTCATTTTCTGTCCTTTTTTGTGAGATTGAAAATCTTGTAAAATTGTGGAAGTCGTACGAAAATTAGATCACCAACAAATTATCTTTCTAATGTTGAACAGGATTTCAATCATTGGAACAAATTAGAAGTTTCACATCATGCACTTTCTACCAATCACAAAGGAGAGGAAGTGTATTATCCGAAGATTGTGAAACACTTCAACTATATACACCGTCTTCATGGGTAGACAGTAAAAATGTAACTGTCTTCCGATTGAAACTGCTCAACAATGGGCATAAATGCCCCATGCCCCCCCCCCCCCCCCTCACTCCCTCCTCTTCCTCTGGATCAGCGCTAGTAGCAACACCCCCCCCCCCCCCCTAAAAAACTCAAAAAACAAAAAAAAAAAACAAAAACAAAAAAACAAAAAAATAAAAACCAAAACAAAACAAACAAACAAACAAAACAAAACAAACAAACAAACAAAACAAAAATAAATAAAAAAAAATAAATAAAAAAAAGAAAAGAAAGAAAAACAAAAACGGAAACCAGAAAAATATTTGTATAGTTCTATTCTATTGCGGGTTATTATTGAGATAGTAACTTCACAGTGCAGAAACTTTTCGAGATAACAAAACTTTTGAAATATTAAAGTAGACTGGATAGATCCATTGAATATTTCTGGCGAGTAAATTCAGGAACACAGTAAACAAATAATTTATACCGGCAATTTGTGCAGTATGAAGGTTCTCAGTGAATTAAATTTTGATGATTTTATTTTAGGTAACTTATTTCAATCCGAAAAATCATTAACTTTACTGACATCAATGTAACACGACTTAAAGAGACACTACAGCTCATTTTACGCAAAAATGATAAAATGACAATTTTCCCAAAGCTTTATAAAATTTTGTTGCAAAGTTGAATATATGAACTTTGCGAAAATTACACATTTCTAAAGTGGAGAATTCTCGTTTAAACGCGCAAATTAATGCTTTCTAGACGGGCCTTATAAAACATCAAGTCTCCTCCTTTCGGCCTTCAGACACAGACATTAAGCAGTACAACATGTCGTACAGTGAGAGAAAGCGTACAATGGCTAGACTCAGAATTTTAAAGAGACAATACAGCCCATTTTCTACATTTTAATCGGGTGTTTTTTAAAACACGTATCGATAAAATAATAAAAATCATAACAATACTGACAATTTCGAACACTAGGAATGCATTAATTTGCATTTTGGAATTCAATGGTTTCTTCATTCTGACTCGGACATTTTACATCACATGATTTAGTATGACAACACACGTGCTGTGTAAAAAAACTTATTTAAATTTTCCTTATGGTGACCACACTCGCTTCTCGAGTATGGGATTATTTCCTGCTTCTTATAATTAACTAATTATAAATCTTTATTATAACAGAAAACCTTTATATTTTAAATTGATGCATTTAAATTGTCAGTATCGATATGATTTTCATCATTTTATTGATACATGTTTTAGAACACACTTGATTAAAATGTGGAAAATGAGCTGTAGTGTCTCTTTAAGAAGACTGATAAAGGTAAAATCAATGTCCGTTACAGTGAACTTGAAATTGAAACAGTTTTTTTTTTTGATGAACGTTGCCAGTGGTGTTTCTTATTCTAAAATAAAGGAATATTGCATCATATCGTCTCATTAAAACAACGTTTCTGAAAAGCATCCATAGACTGTTCATTAGACAAAGTGACTCTTAAAGATAATAAATTATCCACATACACGAGAGATGTTAAAAAATAATAGCACTTGGCTGTTTTCACCCACATTTATTAATCTTTGATCCTTTTATTCGTCCCTGTCCTTCAAAGTACTCACCCTTGGCCTGGATACACCTTTTTAGACTATCAATCCATTTCTGGAGACACTTTTCATATATAGGGATACCCATCATATACTGATAAATTGCAGACCCAAGGGCATTTCGTGATATGTATCTTTTTCCAGATAGGTGGAATTTAACAGAAAGAAGGCGTACGGGGCTAAATCTGGAGAAAACGGGGTGTGTGGAAGGACAGTAACCTTTTTCGCCTCCAAATACTCGGTCACAGTGCGTGCTTTGTGTGCAGGCGCATTGTCGTGCAAAAGTCGGAGATACTTCATACCTGTTTTGGGGTGACGACTTTCGTAATATTTCTTCAGTTTTTAATAACATTTTTATAGAAGTTACCTGTGACTGTTTTGCCCTTTGGCACAGGAATTTGCATGACAGGGCCTTTATAGTCAAAGAAAAAACATATAAAACCTTCTTCACGGTTGGTAATCTTTTAGCAATACTTGGACGTTTTGCATTTTCTGATGCCCAGATTCTGTTAGAATCTGTTTGATAATTTCTTTGCATTTTAAACACGGACTCTCTTTTGTTTATCGCTAAGCAAATGAGTACCCACCTAACGTTTATCTTTCTAAGATTTAGATTTTTTTTCAAAATACCGTGAACACGTGCTAACGACAAGTTTGTCATCCGAGCCAATTGCCTCACGGTATATCTTGCGTCTTTCTTTAAGATTTAGTGGATTTTTACGATGTTGTTATTGGTTGTAACTGTTGCTGGGCGACCAGCATCTTAGAGGTGTTCATAATCTGTTGTAATATAGCAATCCACCTACAAACCGACGTATGAGACATTTGACCATTCCCATAAATACCACAGACCTCACGATGAATATCTACGGGTTTAATGCCAAGTAAGGACCTACCTTTTATATAGGCCCTAATTTCAAATGCATTGTTTGCTCTCTTTCCAGTCATTTTGAGTATAGTGTAATAAATACGCTATAAAGCAATGTGCACTGTAGCTAAGTCAGTGAAATTGTGAACATGACATTTTTTTCCGCTACGATTCAGTGATCAATCCAACGTGTCAATGTGGTTTCAGTAAGATATTTACACGATTTTCACACGAAGAGTGAAATGACGACATTGTTTTTGAAACACTCCTCGTATGTATCATATTCGTCTCATAACCGATTTGGACTTCTACATTTTTTAACTATTGATTGAAGAAGTTTCAATTCAGCTATGGCACAAAGCTTGATATGCATACCCGGGAATTCTGTGTGCCTTCACTCTGATTTATGGCAATGAGAAAGGGGGGGGGGGGGGGGGGGGTGGGGGGGTGGGTGTAGACAATGGGGAATAACTCCTTCACATTTAGCGAGATCTTGTATATATCTAGAGTTATCGTTCCTGGAATTACTTCTTGCTATCGGAAATATACTCCATCTAATTGCAGTAAACCTCCAATGGCTCGTGGGTAGGTTGACCAGTCTGCTCCACATGTTGAGAGGAGTAGCCCAAGTACTATACACCCAAAGACAAAGTCCTGTACTCTTTTTATCAAATAAACACTCCATTACCATGTGTTACTGACTAAAACAAATAATACACAGTGCACGATAAAATATTATTACATAAGTTAACATACAAATTAAATGAGCCAACTGAAAATCCAAACGTTATACCAGAAACTCGCAAGTACAATGGACCTTCCCGGGATTCGAACCTAGGTCCCCTGGATATCTAAGTTAGGTGCTCTACCGACTGATCTACCTGGGCACCGGCAATCAAACCCATCTGACCGATACATTCCTCTGTCCTTAAATTGTCTTAACCTCGATTTTATATTGCCCCTGTTAGAACTTTCACTGTATGTATATGTGAAACTGCTACTTAATACGCTTTTTTTAATTGTGAATTTGCTGGTTCTGACTGTTTTGAAGGTTAAAGACCTGCACGACTAGGAGTTTCGGGTCTATTAGAACAAATTTCACACACGTCCCTGATCATATACAGAAACGATAAACCTCATTTAGTAAATAATTGAATGACGAGGCCTTATAGTGATATCAGATAGTACTAATTCACGAATTCGCACCTACTTAATGTAATATATCAGTGTCATAGGGCTTAAGACAACAAGTTAAAGTCTAATTAAAATCAGACCTTTTTGATCCGCTCCGTTTTGTTTGTTTTACGTCCCATCGAGAATTTTTCATTCATATTGATACGTCACCAGTTGTAAGTGAAGTACTACAAATTTTGATCTATGCTTAGCGCTCAGGGCCGTAGCAGTGAGGGTTATTTAACGTGCCAACGCCTACCGTGACACGGAGGTCCCCTCCGTTTTTAAGGTCATATCCGAAAGACCCGTGGTTCTCACTTCTAAATGCCGAGTGTTTGGCGAAGGAGCAATCACTATCTATTTTTACATCTTAGGTTTGACGCGGCCATGGCACGAACGGGGTTCGAACTCACGACCTCTCGGTTACGAAGAGAATGTTCTAACCATTGAGCTAGCTCGACCAGTGGTCCGCTCCGTAGACTACGCTGGAAGAAGGATCTGATAAAACCTCGTTGACGAGGTCGTCTATATAACCCCAGTTTAGCCAATCAAAACGTCTTTGTGTAAATCCTAACTAGATTTTTGCTTACGCATCCAAACATGGACTTGAAAGACGAATACCAATTGGTCAATTTTCGTACTCTATATTTATAAGCTGATCAAAAAGATCTGATTTTAATTTGATTTGTTAATATATTATGTTGTATAACAAATATCTTCAAATATCTTCAACATCAGTATGAATCATAAATCTGTTAAGTACTAGTATTTAGAAATCTTAGTACACCGGAATAAGAATGGTTTCTGAACGAGTTTGTCTACGAGTGATGAGTAGAAGGACGATATCAATCGTGGGTTTCCTACCATGATCAAGATGATTATTTAATTTATGATTTGTGGTGCAAAAAAAAAAAAAAAAAAAAAAAAGACGAAGAAGGAAAGATTCAGTGAACATTCTTTATCGTACAAAGACCCGCAGCTACAGGTTGTTTCATATCCTAGGTCCCTTCTGAAAGACGGGTAACACTCATTTCACTTGGTGAAAAAACACAGACTATGATATTTGACTTGCATCAAATTTTATTTTACATCAAATTTTATAAGACAGCCACTATTATTTAAAAATAAAAAAATCAATCTCCAAATAAATATTTATCACTAATTACTTTTCCATTCATATGAATATTGATCACTGACTGAATGGGATATGTTTACTTGTAACCACCATCAATATTGTAATTTTCCTAGATAAAGTGTAGACACACACACACACACACACATAAACACAGATACACACAGACACACCCACATAAACACACACACACACACACACACACACACACACACACACACACACACACACACACACACACACACACACACACACACACAACACACAACACACACACACACACACACACACACACATAAACACAGACACACACACACATAAACACAGACACACACATAAACACACACACACACACACACACACACACACACACACACATATATATATATATATATATATATATATATATATATATATATATATATATCCACATATATCGAAATCAAGAGTGTAGCCAGATAACCAGCATACAAGGATCTTTCTTTATTTGGATAGAAAATCATATAACATTGTAACACGTCGGTAGGTAACCTTTGATTAAAAAGTCCATCGTTAGGAACCAAAGAGGTCGAGGAAGTTTCACTGGTGTTTTGCTTTTCCAAAGGTTCAACCTTCCTCCACAAAATTCTCGATTAAATAAGAATTCTAGTCAGCAATGAGGTTTTGTGTTTGTGTGTTTGTTATTGTTGTTGTTTCTTTTTTGTTTTGTTTGTTTGTTTGTTTGTTTGTCTGTTTTTTGTCTGAGATAAATTTTCACTGTTCTTAATCAATTTTATATTCTTTAGCACATCAAAGACGCTGAAACACATATGACAAAACATACAAATTCCCTCTTGACGAAGACTAATATTGAGCTACAGATCAAGTACTACTACAAACAGTATAGAGAGTAACACAAGCTTCATATTTAACATGGAAGGTATCCGCTGCTTGTTTTAATTTGGCTTCATTAATTGATATGTGCATATCAATATCACCTACTTTCATTCAGAAAAGAGTCGCTGTTAAATCGGAAGAAGACAATTAAACAGCGGTCTCCATATTTTCACCGAGGTCGGAGTCCGTGCTGGCGTCTGTACTGCTCTCAGGAGAAGTGTACAGATAAGAATCAGGGATGCTATCCACTGCAATAGAATAAAATAACACTGAATCTCAACACAGACACCACAGTATAAGTGTATAGACAGATCCACTATAACAGAAACAAAAACACTGAATATCACCACAGACACCGCAGTATAAGTGTTAGACAGAGATCCACTGTAATAGAAACAAAAACACTGAATATCACCACAGACACCGCAGTATAAGTGTATAGACAGATCCACTGCAATAGAAACAAAGACACTGAATATCACCACAGACACCGCAGTATAAGTGTTAGACAGAGATCCACTGCAATAGAAACAAAGACAGTGAATATCACCACAGACACCGCAGTATAAGTGTATAGACAGATCCACTGTAACAGAAACAAAAACACTGAATATCACCACAGACACCGCAGTATAAGTGTATAGACAGATCCACTGTAACAGAAACAAAAACACTGAATATCACCACAGACACCGCAGTATAAGTGTATAGACAGATCCACTGTAACAGAAACAAAAACACTGAATATCACCACAGACACCGCAATATAAGTGTATAGACAGATCCACTGTAACAGAAACAAAAACACTGAATATCACCACAGACACCGCAGTATAAGTGTATAGACAGATCCACTGCAATAGAAACAAAGACAGTGAATATCAAGACAGACATGAAATAGGGCTGGTACTATCACTTAGAGGAAAGAGAAAAGGAAACACTTGGATACTTAAAACCGAAGGTTGCTGACCAAAAATAGGGAAGAGATACGAATCCCCAGGTGTTACGCGATTGTTAGAAGGTCCAAAACAGTAGGAAAAGATCGCCCGAGCTCTCTCTCTCTCTCTCTCTCTCTCTCTCTCTCTCTCTCTCTCTCTCTCTCTCTCTCTCTCTCTCACACACACACACACACACACACACACACACACACACACACACACACACACACACACACACACACACACACACACACACACACACACACACACACACACACACACATATATATATATATATATATATATATATATAGATATGTTATCAACAGAGTTGCATGTTGGTGCAATATTTGGTTTTTGTGTTTTTTAGGGGGGGGGGGCGACCGGGGAGATAAAAAAAAGTTTCTCCTAAAAAGATTCTCTATTACAAATTTATGTCCTTCAGAAGTATTCCTAAACTAACTGTGATCCTGACTGGTGCAGTTCACCGTCACAACAGAATGTCTGGACATAAGCAACTGTTCTGTCAAATATGAGCTTCAACGGTTCTCCATTTTAAAATTATGGCGAGGAACAAATTTTCTGTCATGTTTATTAGTTACCTTGACTTTGGTTACTTGACATGATAATTAGCATAAATGATCAACTTATCATTCCGTGAGGACCCCCGTTAGAATAGGTCCTCAGTAGCCCTTGCTTGTCGTAAGAGGCGACTAAATGGGGCGGACCGCAAAAACCGAGGTCATGCTCAAAGGCCCTGAGCGGCGAGCATAGGCCTAAATTTTGCAGCCTTTCACCAGCAACGGTGACGTCTCCGTATGAGTGAAAAACTCTCGAGCGGGACGTTAAACTATATATATATATATATATATATATATATATATATATATATATATATAATATCAATAAATCAATCAATCATCTTGTCCAACAATCTGCTGGAAATTCAATGGGCACGGATTGTGCTCCTTTATTTGCTTACCTGTTTATATATTTTTATAAGGCAGAATTTATTTTAAAGATTCTAAATGAGAATATGTGCTTCTATTTTTACTTCATATTTTTGTATTGTACTTATACAATATATACCGACTCGGAGTAATTTTAGATAGTTATAAATGTTGGTCTTTTCTTTAGGGATGACGAATTTACCAAAAATAAATGAGCTACAATTTCCATTCATAACATGAAATAAAAGTAAAGCGCCAACATTTCAAAAAAAATTTGCGAAAATTCTCTCCGCATAATTACTTAATATACGGTCGTAAAACATTAGAAATATAACAGTGAAACGTGAAAATAACGAAGTGTGATCAATCTCATAAATCCTATAAAGGGCAAACCGTGTAAAGAAAGGGCTGAGATTAGAAGGGGAATAAAGAATTAGATAGGATTGCATGTTTAAAGGACTGGCATTATCTTTCACCTGAAATTTTTAAAACTGAGAATATGAATTACTTAATGTAGAAATATTTTTAACTGTCTACTTGATCTAATGAATTATTTCAATACCACTTTCAACATCCGACTCCAGGTCAATGGATTTAACACTGTCGGTATCCTCTTTTTCTTCTAATCCTCTTTCATCAGATTTCACATCTGCAGTCAGCATTGTGACACTGGGATCATTTTCTGCAAATTATAGGAAAATCCTATTACTTAAATCTGCAAATTATAGGAAAATCCTATTACTTAAATCCTTGTAGGTTCAGACAATACAAGCTAGCGGGAATGGCTTGATAGATAACTCATATATGCTGTCATTCCAAAAACAGCGTGTCACTTCCCTTGACCGAACAGGTTAACGTTTTATACGATGATTACGCATGGATTAGTTGTTTCGCAGTATGGTTTCCATAAAGTGAGTTTAAATGATCACACTATGCCAATCTATCAATGTCATTGGTCATTGAAAACACGGATAAATCATGTTTTATTGAAATCTATGAGAATCCATGCACAAACCTTGCATGCTCGATGAAGCGAAGTGACACGCTGTTATTGGAATAAGAGTACATATGGCTCTCAGAGTTTGGATCTGAACTGCAGTGCAAGAGACATCATACATTTTCAGGCTTCATAACATTTAGATATATATGGTATTGATTTGGAGTGCCAATATGATCTTTTATACCATTTTACGTATATCCATAGATAATATATTGTTACGAATCAGAAGAAGCCCTATATAAGCTCAGCAAAAATTAGTCACAAAACCAATTCAAAGATTAACTCGATTTATTTACAATTATTGAAAGAAAAACTCTATCGATAACAAATTACTAACTTACGATAGGCATTCGATAACAGCGCCCGATGCTGGTTTAATGTGGAGACAAATTCCCACATGAGAATATTTATAAACTGTCACAAATTAGCTGTTCAATCCAAAATCCGTTCCAAATGAAATTAGTCAATGTAGTCCCCAGATTTAGCTCAATGATTCCAAATGACTGCTTATCAGTGCTTATCGAGTGTTTTCAGTGCTTAATATCATAAAATTCACAATGTATTTATACTAAAAGTAAGTTTCCAAAGATTTCAGGAAAGCAGCACAGTTGTATAATCTTTACAGCAAAAAAAGTGTTACGTCATCTTTATACTGAAGTAAAAAAAATCGAACGTCTAGAATATCATCTAGGTCACAGATGTCAATCACGTACAAATGTATTACACAACACCTACCTTTTTAAAAAGTTTGAATGAATCAAAACTTAATTCTCCACATTTCAAAACCTGAATACATATACACAAATACATAAATTCAAAGCAACAAAACAGAACAAAAAACAGAACACTCATGGCACTCTTGATAAGGCTTCTGCAATAATATTATTTTTACCTTTGATCTGTTTAATATCAATGATATACTACATCTTGTGATTATTGTTTAACATTTCATGCAAAAAAGCGAGGGAGGTTGTGATCCGTAAAAACAAGAATGGATGCACAGTAACATAAAAATGTTGTAAAGCTGACAACGTAGCAAGAAAGGAAGAAACTCTTTTTCAATGAATAATTTTGTTGACACTTTGTAAGAAACAACTCTATCTATATTGTCACTATGTTTCTGAAACAAAACAGCACCGATTCCTACATCACTAGCAGTAAGTTTAAATTGCTTAGAAAAAACTGGAGCTGAAAGAACTGGATTACTTATTAGGACATATTTACATACACCCACCGTGAGCCCTATATCTTGATCAGGTAAACGGAGGTAATCCGCAGTCAGAATCAGTGTGCCAAGAACGGCCTAAAATTGGTCAGAAACAGGTCAGACAGCATTGACCTAATGGACGGTTATACTGACAAACTAGATCATTATAACAACCATAGAATTTGCGAAATATGCTAACTTTAGACGAGACTGTAGAAACCTCTGTAACATCAACTTGTTTCTCAGTAGCCTTCCTTGATTTAAAAACAGATCATATGCAGAACAAGCTCTTGTGTATTGAATTAATTGAGAGATGTAAACACCACATGCAGGTGATAATGGAATATTGCTACATAGATAAGAGAAGTTGACGATGGAGAAATTGAAATCATCCTGCTCGTCATAAAGTTGAGTTGCCATTTTGCCGTCAGCATATACTTTAAATATATTGAATGGCGAAGTAAACAATGTGTAAATCGTTATCTAAGTACGATTCAGATGTGGAAGACTCTGTGGTGTCTTTCATTTCAAGTTCACTGGGATATATCGAATCGACATATGAATGAAAATGATCATTGTTAATAGATAAAATGTCTTCGATATATCTAAATGTCGAGTTGAAGGCCAAAGCAAGAGATTTCTTTTTCTTATGCAAAAACTTCTGAATAAATTTTGCTTCATGAATATAAAAAAACAAGTCATCTAATAAAGGGGCACAATTCGTGCCCATGGGATTTCCAACAGACTATTGGAAAATCTGATCACCAAAAACTACGAATATATTATCAATGAGGAACTCCAGCAATTTTAAATTTCAACTTCAGAGCACGTGGTCTGAGAGTTTTTAACAAAATAATTTTTGAATGACTGATTACTAGATATGAATATTCCTTTTTACCATTTTTGTTGAAGAAGCAACTGTCTATGTCAAAAAGTCCAGTCTTTAATTTATCGTGAGGTATGGTCATGTCATACGTTTTGATGTTGTTGATTTGAGTTTAGAATTTTTTAGAATCCATATTTGATTTACACCACTTTTGGCATATGTAGTGGCACAGTACATTTAAAGTTTCTCCTTCACAGCAGTTAATATTTTCTTGAGGAGCAAAGACAGGGACTTGGTAGAACATTTACTGTAACGTAAGTAAAATAATGTATTGCACGTCTGTTATAATGTACTGCAATTCTAATGGATTCAAACGATAAAGATGCTGCTTGATGGGCAAAGTGTCACCCACTATAATCATGACAAACAGCATTGGGTTTTTGGAACATCCAAGAAGATGAAAGGATAATTAGCCAGGAGATTTTGAACTTGTTTATTCTGGTGAATAGTTTGGCATCAAAATTGGCAGTAAGTTCGGAGGTCTTTAAATGAACACTTTGATTAAAGTCTTCTTTTTCACTAGTTTCCACATTAATGTCATTTTCAGTACAATCTTGACGTGCCTTAATGTTGGATAAAGTGATTTCGGTAACATCTATCACAATACTTTTTCAACATGTTAATGTGACAAACTTGTTTTTATCTTTACGCCGACCAGGTGTCTTAACTACACAGTTAACATTACTAATCTTCTTTCAATTTCATAAGGATTCAAAGGATAACCAAAAATAGGCAAAAATACAAGAACCTTATCACCTGGTTTAAAAACTCTGTTTCTGACAAGTTTGTCATACCAAACTTTCATTTTGCATTGAAAATTGTTGAGGTTTTCTTATGCCATTATACAAGCATTGAAAAGTCTACCTTTGAAATTAGATACATAGTCTAGGTTTAGAGCACTAGTTTCAGTCAGACACCTCTAACTGTATGACCAAACACTAATTTAAAGGGACTGAATCCAAGACACCCCCGAAACGTTTCTCCTGCAGCAAATTAAACAAGGTGAACCCCTTC
The DNA here is from genome assembly GCA_024699665.1 of Ostrea denselamellosa. Lineage (NCBI taxonomy): Eukaryota > Metazoa > Mollusca > Bivalvia > Ostreida > Ostreidae > Ostrea > Ostrea denselamellosa. The sequence continues at coordinate 2,859,448 of JAMZEH010000035.1, read as the reverse complement.
ATCCCAGTCTTTATCATACTGATAACAATATCTTCATCATGGTTTTAAGTGTTTGATAGAAGCGTTCCAGTGCCTTCTGAGAATCGGGATGATATGTAGTAGATTTATACTGTCTAACATTTAACTTGTGCATGACTGTTGAAACAATCATGGCATAAAATTTTAACCTTGATCTGACTGGATAGCCTTAGGTACTCCTACAAAACTGAAAAACTTGGTAAGAGCCTTGACTATGGTTTTTGCCTTGATATTCCTAAGGTATAGCTTCAGGGTATCGAGTGTTAGTAAGAATATACTGGTTCCCTGACCTAGTTTTAGGCAAAGGCCCTACACAATCCATTAACACTCGATTAAAAGGTTCTGGAATGGGTTGGATAGTTGCAAACATCTACAGCAAACATGACACGACTTGCAAAATTCAGAAACATCTTTTGACAACAAAGGCCAAGGAAAATGACTCAAATTTCTGTTACAAGCCATTAACACTCGACTAAAAGGTTCTTCAAAAGCTAGAATAGGTAGGAGAGTTGCAGATGGAATTTTCCGATTAGGTTTATCTACCATTTGGCAAACATGGCTCGACTTGCAAAATTCAGAAACACCCTTTCTAAACTTAGGCCAATGTAAATGACTTAAAATTCGGTTACAAGTCTTATTGACACCTAGATGACCTGCTTTGGTGTGTCGTGAACTAAATTCATAATCTCCCTACGACAGACCACTCGGACTACTATCTGAAGAACCAACACGCTACACTTCCTCCGAGGTGCGTCAGGTGGTCGCTAATTTCGCATAAGGGTCCCGTCTTTGGTGTAGAAGCACTCTCTAACTTTGGCGGCCTCTTCTGGAGGAAGCACTCTCTTTGCTAACTTAGATAATATCGAGGTCCTTATCTTGCTTGGGCAGTAGCGCTTTGTACTGAGGGTGTCCTTGCCTGGTATAACTGCGGACTGCGACCATCATCATTACTGGTTTTTAGTAGAGACTAACTGTTATATGGCTGCCTGTTTTCATGTTAACTGCCATCAAGGTCAAACAGGAAAGTGTCACTAGGGTTGATTTAATGAGATGAAACAGTCGTGTTAAGGGGTGGTACACGGTCAGCCTCAACTTCATTTCTTCTTGTCATCGAAAGATGTGTGTCATCGATCAGGAGCACAGGCTGGATATACGTCGTCATCTTCATCATCAGACACGACATTGGGAGTGATTTTCTCACAAACTATGAAATCTGGTACAACTTAGCCACCGGATAAATTAATGCCTAGCAACAAGGAAACGCTTTGAACAGGAAGAGTAGGTCGAATACCTCCAGTAATCAGATCTGATTTCAGATAAATTCTGTGTAAGGTAACATCAATTACGCTGAGCGCAACACCCTGTATTAAAACTGACCCACTAATAGAAGTCTGCTCAGATAAAGGTAAATGCTAGTATTATTGAATTATTCATGGGAAAAGGCCAAACCACTTTAATTCTTGGTGATTTCATTCTTGAAAACACATAAGGGTATGACTGCGACGCGTCATGCCGACATACTTCATGAAGCGCGTTAGCATGCATTTTCAAAAACGACATTATTTCTTATATTTACATTCTACTTTTCATCTTTTCGGAATTCCCACCCGTTCAAATAGACGTACTATATTTATCTGCATTCATACGCACATTGTTCACAACTGCAGCAAATTCATGAAGAAATGACTATCATTACAATTTGTGCAGATATCAAAAGCAAAATCATTTCATATGTAATTAGTTGTCCACAAATTTAACAATTTGTGTTTTATCACGATTTATTAAAGATTGGTACATTTTATCCGACAATTTGAAGGGAAAAAACCCAATCACGACATATATCACTAATCACACAAAGGAAGCTCGCCTTTTGTTTGTTGCCCGTGGGGACAATGGTTAGAATAGGTCCTCAGTACTCCTTACTTGCACTAAGAGGCGACTAATTGGGATGGTCCTTCGGATAAGGCCGCAAACACAGAGATACCGTGGCACGTGAAAGACCTCTCCCTGCTCAAAGGCTGTATGCGCCGAGCAAAAGCCTAAATTTTACAGCCATTCTCCCTCAACAGTGAAGTCTCCATACAAGTGAAAGATTCTTGAGTAGGACGTTAAACAATATACAACCAACCTTTTGTTTGTTTTATGTTATAATACATAAATTATAATACATACTAGTGTTCTACTAAGATTTGTTTTGAAAATGATTAAGAAGTATGAATAATATTTTTGAACTGTATAACGATAATCATTTCTCGAAAATACCAAATACGAAAGGTCAACAGCTTGTAATTACTAAAATGTCATATCGCCTACAGCAGACACGTAGCAACGAACGAAAATTAGATGAGTATTCGTCTGAAATTTTCCCATTTACATCAAATTATCAACAGATAATTGATGGAGTTTTTCCTACAATAAAACCTCAGCTATGTATTATATTCATATGGTATCATATGACAACGATTCTAGTTGCGTTATTTTAAATCATAAAGAATATAATTGTGAATCGTCTGCAACATACATGAACTTGAATCTAGCAATGCCTTCTGAACCGAATGTCTTTTTCTGATCGAAATATGGTCTTATCTATTGTTGTCGACGTAAACTTTTCGTAATATTCTCTGGAACCACTGGGCCAATTTCAACCAGATTTAGCATAAAATATTCTTGGGTGAAGAGGAATCAATTTAATGCAATTAAAAGGCCATGTACCTTTTACAAGAGAGATTGGACATTGCCAAACAATCAACAAATCACTGCACCAGGAATGCCAGTGTTTACAAGAAAGTTTAGATTTAAGTTTCCAAATGAAAGTAATTGCAAAACAGTGGGAAAAAGCTCGTGTCTTTTGACATTCTTTTTTTTCAGAACCACTGAGACAATTTCAATCAAACATGACACGTACTATCTTTGGGTAAAGGGAATTCAAATACATTAAAACGAAGGACCAAACACCTTTCAAAAAGGAAATAGTAAACTGGGTGTGGGTCTTTAGAAATTTTCATCTTAAGAAGCACTGACCAGAGAAGACAAACTTTCAAGAGGAGGCCATAGAAGGGGTTAAAGTTTTACGCAGAAGTATAAAAAATCTTTATTTTTTTTCTATACGCCTAGCATAGGCCTAAATTTTGCAGCCCTTCACCGGTAATGATGACGTCTCCATATGAGTAAAAAATTCTCGAGCGGGACGTTAAACAATATATAATCAATCAATCAACAAAATGACGTATCTCTTTTCTACTGGTTCCTCTCTTTTGGTTTCTCGTTCCTTTACGACAGGTTTCGAATTCAAATATTTTCCTCATGGTCCACTCACGAAAGTCTTTGTTATAAATTGGCCTTCCTACATATATCATGATTGCAACAATATTACGCAATTAAATTTACATCATTAACGTATGCAACATTCTCTTTGCACACGTGTTTAGTTTGTGTTGAATTTTCATTGATAAATATACATATGTCCCACCGTAAATCTATAGATTTATTCCTATGAGTTCGGCTTTAATTGATGTACTATAAGGCATTGTATATATACGACTACAAACAAACCTTAATATTTTCATTTACGTATAAACGTCCTAAGATATTTACACATTTACAAGTGGTTACTTTTATGATTTACAGTATTCCCTCGTTTGTACACTTGCCTGTTCTCGGCCTACATGGTAGATTATATTTAGTGTATCTCATGCTCACATTATATTTCTCTACACTTAATTCTATGTTTGAGATAATGGGATATGTGTTGTCCCTTTTCAAGTTGTGCTTCAACTCGCTTGAATTTAGGTTACACACTGGGTCTCTAACAAAAGACCTCCTTTTATTAGCCCCCTACCGATATGCCGAAGAGGACTAATAGTTTATCCTCGTTTCATTGATTGTACGATGAAATACCCCACACTTACAGACAATGATGCCTGGAAGTGCTTTCCTCCTGATAGAGCTGATGGGGATTGACCGTGTATGTTTTGAACTACACTTGTCCACGCTCTGCACGTTTTCCATTGCAGTTTACAAGTTTTTGTAACTTTAAATGGCAATCTGAAAATTGTTTTCCATTCTGTGTCATTTAATTCGAATATTTCATTCCATTTTCTTTTACCAGTAGATTCTATGCAGTTTGACTGAGAAGACTATAGAATTGTCTCGATTTTTTCATCGTAGAAGAGTATATATTCTTGACGTAATGAAAAGGTTTGGTAATCTAGTTAAATTTTTGTCAAACTTTACTTTTTTTATGCATGCTTTAACGGCATTTATTACACTCATATATTCTAAAAAAAAAAAAAGAAAAAAAAAAGAAATTTAAAAAAAACCAAAAAAAATAAAAAAAAAATACCAAAAAACAAAAAACCAAAAAAAAAAAACCAAAAAAAAAACAAACCACCAAAACAAAACAAAAAAACTTTAACCTTTGGATAAATATCACAAAAATATTCATAATTAAGAAACAACCCCTCTTCATTAATATGGTCATAAAGGTATTCGATATGTGAGAAATAGATTTATTTTAAAAAGCACCTCCACCGACAAGAACATTAGAGTTGTAAAATATTGGTACATCTGCCGTTACAGTATATGCTGTAACTCTTCATGAATCAAATACATCAACCCAGAATTTATTTTTCAGTGATTATTTTTTTTTTTTTTTATGTATTCTATTCCACATGTTGTAACTTTATTGATATCTAAATTTGGTATGAAATCGTGCGGACCCTTATCTGAAATTATCTGAGTTGTCTCATCCCAAACAATTTTAAGGAGGCTATAAAGGTTTTAATGTTCATCATTTTCAAGCCGCCATCTTCATATTGCTTTACAATGACCTCTTTTTTATTTCATATTGAGAATGGTTCCACAAGAAAGAAAAGAATAATTCATCCATCCGTTTACAGTAGTTGTCATCAGAAGTTAGGATTGTCATAAAAATCTGATTTAAAAGAGGCAAGATCAGAGCTTTGATAACAGTATTTTTTCTACTGGTGTCAGTTAAGACAATACTTGTATGTGCATTTGAATGACGAATCGCACATTTATATGTTTATACCATATCTACAGGACTAGTCTGTGTCATTCTTAAATGTAATTGTTATATGTAATATAGGAGACAGATTTACATAAGTCTTTGCACTTGTTTCTGAATCTTATTGCACTTACAGTATGAATGTGTGTTTCATGTGAATTGTTTAATTAATAAATGTAATCTAAACCAGAACAGTGTTAATCAGTTCTAAAAGGATACGAATCTGGGGAGGACTCTTCAATGGTTTGAATGAGTGTAAGTATATATAGAGACTTATTTTCACTGTAATTGAATTTCCATTATTTCCACTGTAATCCTAAACCGCGAAATTAAAACTCAGTGAAAATAACCTTCCAATAACGTTTGATGTGTAGAATGGAATTAAAAATCCGTGAAACTGAAACTCGATGAAAATTATAACAATTCAATAACATTTGATATATAGAGAGGCCATAAAGACCGTGAAATTAAAGCTGCATGAAAATGATTCCAGACAAAAAACCGTGAAAATAACCCAGAACTAGCTGATCTGAAGCTGCCTAAAGTATTACCGTTGGACGATACATGTAAATGTGCTCATTTAGTAAATGCACATGTAAATTGTGAACATAATCGAAACTTTACAAACACCACAGGAGATTAGCAAGTAACACGATAGACTGAACAAGAGCAACACTCACACTGCACATTACGCCTGTCCCATATATTCAGTACTGCATTAAGAAATTTTAAAAAAGAAGATTGACATTCAAATAAGCCAGTCGTTGATCAAAATTTCCCCTGATAGTATTCTTTTGGCACTTTCTCTGATATCGGAGAGCATTAATAAATTCTTAGTCATATGATGGCTTTGTTGAATGTCAAATAATTTCAAATATCAAATCATTTCAATAAGGTATAACTTGAATCTTTGTTTTACATCTCATTCGAGGATTTTTCTCTCACGTGGAGACATCTTGAGAAATAAATTGATTACTTTTCAAAACATACCTGGCACCAACATGTACACCAAGTTTGATAACCCTCGCCTTGATAGTACTGCCTTTCCTTAAATTACGACCTTGAGAATTAACAACCGTCTTTCTCTCAACATAGCATGTTATTGTTTTGTTTCTACAAAATTACCCATATAAGTTTGACCTTGACCTTTGTCTTCGAAAAACAATAGTGTTTTCCCCATCTAATCACTGAAAGCATGTGTATCAAGTTTGATGATCCTAGCCTTATAAGTTTTTATATGGTTCAGATTGATTGATTGTTTGTTTTACGTCCCGTCGAGAATTCTTCACTCATATGGAGACTTCACCAGCTGTAGGTGAAGTACCACAAATTTAGACCTATGCTTAGCTCTCAGGGCCGTAGACGTCAGTGTTCTTTAACGTGCCAACACCTACCGTGACACGGGACCTCCGTTTTTAAAGTCATATCCGAAAGACTCGTGATTCTCACTTCTAAATGCCGAGCGTTTGGCGAAGGAGCAATCACTACCTATTTTTACGTCTTAGGTTTGACGCGGGCACGGCACGAACGGGGCTCGAATTCGCGACCTCCCGGTTACGAAGCGAATGCTCTAACCACTGAGCTACCGTGACCGGTCATCTGGTTGACAGATGAACAGACGCACCATGATACTGTTACGACTTGTCTATAAAACAGACTGGAGGAAAGACGTGAAATACTGGCCCACAGAAAGCCTGATAAACTTTTGCATGTATAATCCTTCTTCTACAATATGTCGCTGACAGGTTCTCCATATATGTTTTGTTTTCATCTTCACATTGTGACATCGAAATGTTGACAACCTGGTATTGACATCTGGTGTTGACATTGAACTGTTGACAATATCGTATCGACATCTCTGTCAACATCATAACATTTATTTAGTTGATATTGAAATGCTAACCTTCTACCGTGTCGTCGACGTCAGTGAAATGTCGAACACTGTATTGGCTTAGCCTCAGCAATAACCGTTATCTCATCCTAACCAGTAACTCTTCTAATCCTTATTCTAATCCTATCAATAAACTCTTCCCTATCTATAGTCTAATCCCATCAATAACGTCTTCCCGATCCGTAATTTAATCCCATCAATAAAAATAAATCTAATCCCTACCCTAATTGAACTATTATCCTAAACCCAAAGCCAAGCCTATCCAATGAATATCCTAATCCTATCCCTTACCTTAAACTTTAAGTCTCTATCCTAACCACAAAACAAAACCCTGAATATAAGCCCCAAACCTAACCTTACACATAAGATCCTAGTATCACACCTAACCCCAAACCTTACAATCTCTATTCACAAACCTAAACTTGAATTCCAATCCCAAATCCAGCTTTAAACGACCCTAGTCCCAATCCTAAACCTTGAATCCTAGTCCCAGCCTAACCCTATTCTTAAATCATAGTACCAACCCAACCCAAAAATGTGAATCCTTGTCCCAAACCTAATCCTAAATTTCAAATCCTAGTCCCAAAATCAATCCTCTAACTTTAATTCTTTGTTGCAAACCTAGCCCCACAACTTTAAATATTGTCCCAAAACAAACCTTACAACCTAATTCTAGCCCCATCCCTACGTAACTTTTCCACCCGAAATCTTTGTCACAACCCAAATCCTACAACTTCAACTCTTAACTCCTATTCCCAACAAAAACCCAGCAATCTTAACTCTTTTTCTCACTCCCAAATCCCACAACCTTAACTCTTGGTCTCAACCCTAGAATCTTATACCCCAGGCTTTCATTCCTAGGCCCAAGCCGAAACCCTACAACCTTAAACTGTGAATCATCATTCCACCCCAATCCCACCCACCCCCACACAAAATTACCCACCTTGGTTTATGATATTAGACCCATTTCCGGAAGGTCCCGCTTCTGTTTCTATCAGCTTACTGATGCCTTCCGGAACTTTGCTTTTGGGGACAATTTCCACACGAACTGTCTTAATATCCCCTCGCTTCTCCAAAGTGCGACAAAGATGTAATACGGTGTTGTTTAATGTGAAATATTGTCCATCTTGTAAAACCACCTGAAGCCTGGGAACTCTTTTAGTCTTTGAAAAAGTGTGAAGCATTTTGTTCACCTTGCTGTCGATATCGTCAGTGGATATCCCCATGGCAGAACACGTATAGCTTATTTTGGAAGGTTTCATTACAAAACTTGATCTGTGAAACATGTTCTTTAATACACATCAGATTCAGTTACATGTCTATATCATACCTAAGTATAAGTATTGATTAGTCAGTCTGAAGAGACTATTATATATCAGGGAGAAATCTCCAACATATTATTGGTCTCTCAACACACAGACCTGTCACGAGTTTAAGCAGTTTCAATATTGACTGACAATAAATAATCATCTATCTTTTCATCAAACAAGAGTTAATAAAAACAGATATCATGTGGGTGAATCATTGGTTCATTAGTCGAGAGTTTTATATTCTATACAATATGAAATATAGCATAATTATCAAAGAAAATAAGATATTGAATAATCAAACCAAAGGAAGTCGTTAGTTCTCTTGGTAACCTTTATATTGTGTTGTTATTCTCTCAGTAACCTTTATATTATGTTGTCATTCTCTCAGTAAACTTTATATTATGTTGTCATTCTCTCAGTAACCTTTATATTATGTTGTCATTCTCTCAGTAACCTTTATATTGTGTTGTCATTCTCTCATTAAACTTTATATTGTGTTGTCATTATCTCAGTAAACTTTATATCGTGTTGTCATTATCTCAGTAAACTTATATCGTGTTGTCATTATCTCAGTAAACTTATATCGTGTTGTCATTATCTCAGTTAACTTTATATCGTGTTGTCATTCTCTTGATAATCGTTACATTGCACTATCATTATCTTGATACCCCGTGGAGATCCGGGTTGTTAGAATCGATCCTCAGTGTACTCTGCTTGTCGTAAGAGGCGACTAAATGGGGCCGTCCTTCGGATGAAACTGCAAAAATCGAGGTCACGTGTCACAGCAGGTGTGGCACGTAAAAGATCCCTTCCTGCTCAACGGCCATAAGCGCCGAGCATTGGCCTAAATTTGCAGCAATTCACCGGCAATGGTAACGTCTCCATATGAGTGAAAGATTCTCGAGGGGGACGTTAAACAATATTTAATCAATCATTATCTTGATAACTTTATATCGTGTTGTCGTTATCTCAGTAAACTTTATATCAGGTTGTCCTTCTTTAAAATTTTTAAAGAAAACTACGATGACTGAGAGCAGTCATAAATATATCAGGAAAAATAAAAACAAGGCTGTTATCGACACCTGCTAAATAATTTACCCAAAATGAAAATGGAAAGCAAAGAGCATCAAAATCGGCCTTGTCTTCAAATGTCATCAAATTAAATACGTCAAGTGTTCACAATCTTGCATTGTCAAAACACAATAATTTTTCTTTATATGTGTATTTCCTGTACTTTTCCTTATATGTGTATTTCCTGTACTTTTCCTTATATGTGTATTTCCTGTACTTTTCTTTATACGTGTATTTCCTGTACTTTTCCTTATACGTGTATTTCGTACTTTTCCTTATACGTGTATTTCCTGTAGTTTTCCTTATACGTGTATTTCTGGTAGTTTTCCTTATACGTGTATTTCTGGTAGTTTTCTTTTAAGAGTAAGTTACACATAGCATTGTTTCATAGAAACCGCAAATAACGTCATGACGTCGACGTTTATTGACAATGTCTGGGAAAGTGACGAGCAAGAGAATTACTAGAGAATGTTTCTTCGGTGCAAGGACTTATTGGTCTACAATTAAATGAGTTAAAGAATCTCCAGTCCTAAATGGAATTGAAAAAATAAAGGAAAATTTATCTGATTTTAACTGTGGAATTACTAATATAACCTAAACCACTATTTTGTCAAGCACAAATAAAATTTTTAAGGTAGCTCCACCCTCAGGTGATGTCATAGGTTTTTTGTAAAATCTTGCAGGATAAAACTTTGGATCATCTCCAGGTATTCTTATTGTAGAGAAGTATTCAACACAATCTAACAACGATGATATGAATGAAATCACAAAAAATAACATTTTAGCTAATGCCTAGGTTAAGATAATCGAAATATGGGCAATAATGCTTTAAATTTCAAAACTTGATGTATTCTATTTATTATCTACGGTTGATTTTCTATTTCATTTTCGGGTGTCCATTTCAGAGAGGGGTAGCGTTCAGAACTGAATCATGTTAGTATTGTATAGATCATGCCAGAAATTATCTGGTCGTGTCCAAAGAGGGAAATATTATCGAACATTACATAAGTCTCAGATATCCGATAATAGTAAATAATACTCTCAGTATGCTCATCTAAACGACTAGTTCTGGAAATTATGATCCGCTAGATGTCTTCTCATATGAGTAAAAAAAAAAAAAAAAAAATAGCGCGGGTTCTCGACAAAACGTCGTAGAAGCATCGATTATAAACCCCTTTACTTGTTTCAAATGACACAATATATTCAGTTCAGTTCTTTATTGGCACTAAAGCACACGTAGTATTAGCCATGTAAAATAAAATACATATATACTGTGTAGTTGTAACAGCCATAAGGTATATATAAACATACTTCTTTTGTAGACACAATATTGAGAGGATTTAGTAAACAAGATACAGGATTATTAATTATATATGGTATCGTTTCTTTGTTTGTGTCTTAAATGCTTCCTTATACCAAAGTTTACAGAAACGTACACATGCACAAAACAAGCGCGGGTCTAGAAATTTTCCAAAGGGGGTTTGAGCCAAAGGAAAAATCATAAAGATAACACGACATGAAGTTCATATGTTACAGTTTATGTGTGTGGTGGGGTGGGCGGTGGGGAGTAATGGTATGACTGCCAATTATCTTACTCCTATGAATATTACTTAACTGGGGGCGTAGGAAACACTTTGACACATGTATAGGGGATATCTACGGGGTAGTTCGAGGGGGGGGGGGGGAGGGGGGGGGTGATGGGTAAAAAAAAATTGAAACCTTGGTGATAATTCGAGTTATTTTAGACACATAAATTCTTATCGCATGGTCTAATTCTGTCTCCCAAAACTGGTGGTATACATGCTCTTGTATTGTATTAAAAAAAAAAAAAAGAAAAAAAAAGAAAAGAAAAGAAAAACAAAACATCAACACCAATATGTAACACCCCTTCCCAGTTTTGAACACCTCTCTCTCTCTCTCTCTCTCTCTCTCTCTCTCTACCTCTCTCTCTCTCTCTCTCTCTCTCTACCTCTCTCTCTCTCTCATTCATGTATATACAGGGTATATATAATAGTTGTTTTGATCTTATCAATACTAAGGCATATGATAATTAGCTTTTATATGAGCACCTTCATTTGTTAGCTTTGATGAATGTAGAAAGAGACGCTGTCTATGTTCCGATATTTTATGACGTCATTTGTTTACGTACATTACGTCACTACCTCATTTTTCAACAAACATTTCCTCCTCGTGTTATTCAGACTGCCAAAGCACAAGTAATTATATCATTAATCACAGTTGATCTATTTTCAATTAAGTGCACTTAGCGTTATTGTTTCACATAAAAGTGGTATTTCTTTTTACATTAAATAACACTTCAAATTTTGCTTACATTTAAGATGAAAGACATTTTTTTACAGTAAATATAAAATAGTAAATATAACGAACAGATCGCAAAATATCTTGTACGGTAATTGTGATCATTATGTATACTTGACATAAAAACATTTCAAATGAACTTGGCCACATTTTTGTATAGAAATGTGTATAATTAGTAATATAACGCTCCTACATGGCTGGTTCAAAATCTAGGACATTTTCTAAATGACGTAACAGTGGTGGGACAATGGAAGCTGGAAGCGCTATGACAAAACAAATGGAATAAAGCCGAGAGTGCTATGACGTGAAGTCGGATATGACGTAACAATGGTAACCCGGAGCGCTATGATGTAACAATGGTAGTCTGGAGCGCTATGATGTAACAATGGGATAAAATCAGAAGCGCTATAGGTATGACGTAGGGACAAAGTCGGCGCATCCAGTGTTAAGATGTGTTAATAGTCCATTTTCGAATTACCGTATTCCGGTGGTATTCTAACATTTACTTTGTACGTGAGTCATGTGATGTTTGTAAAATTGAGGGGCGCATCATTTCTGGTAAATTTGTTTTTGCTAGAAACGAGTTCGTCTGCTGCGAAATGCCCAAATTCTATGGTGTTGTGGAAGGATGTACGTCAGATACGAGGAAGAAGGGGATATATGTATTCGTGGCTGATGTGAAATTCTTTCTATTTCACACATTTAAACAACCCAAACTCTGCAGAAAATGGTATAAAGTGTTAAGGCACTGTGACCACAACCGCTCACGCCATGACAGATTATGCTCCAAACATTTTGTAGATTGTGAACCAACACCACATCATCTTTACCCCAAGCTTTTTCGGTATAACAACTACATTTTTTTTTTACCAGGGAACCCGTGTAGCATCATATACGTAGAAAAGATTAATCAATCACCGGAATGATGACGCCATCGAAATTGAAGACGCGTCGTTCCTTCATGCACTTAAATTCATTTCTGGTGCAAGTTGACATAGTCTTAACATGTTATCTTTTCAGTAAAGGTGATATGAAAATCCTCGATCAGTAAAAACCGCTTTGATTCTGGAACTTTAAAACTTCGGAAATTCATGTTGAAAACCGGATGTTGATGTGCCTGCATCGCGCATCGAGTACAAAGTAAATGTTAGAATCATGCCGGAATACGGTATCTACACTTTTTGTAATTTAAACTCCGACGTCGTATAAAAAACGTTTGGACGGGTGGTTAAGGGATTTTTTGGTTTTGAATAGTTCCTTTTGGTCAGATTAATATAAATCTACAAAACAAAACAAACAAACAAGCAAAAAAAAAAAAAAAAAAAAAAACAAACCCCCCCCCCCAAAAAAAACCCACAAAAAAACAAACAACCACCCCCCCAAAAAAACAAACAAAAAACAAAACAAAACAAAAAACAAAAAAAAAGACAAAAAACAAAAACAAAAAAAAAAATTGCAAAAAATCGCAGCGAAAATAAAGATTTTAGACGTCGAAATTTGTAATTTAATCGTTAGTGGCATCAAAACAAACCTGTACCCCCAGGTACCAAACCTCTAACGTCCCATATCTAACCGCCGTATAACCCCCAATATGTAAAATTTATTTTGGAATTTCGAAAGAAAAATGGCTGAGGGGGTGGGGTATATACACCTCAACATTTTGCTAACCCCTGGTTCACAAATTCTCGTCATCTTCGGTTAAAAATTCATTTTTCAAGATATTCACCCCAAATTTGGATATGTATCGGGCAAAAACATTGTCTTTAACTGTAGCTTGAAATAAACGTTATGGTAATTCAAATTTAAGTTTTTAAAGACGGTGACAACGCGTGCGTGTTGGCATTTTTTTTTTACACCATTCTATAGATAATAATATTATCTATCTATGCTGTGATTATGAATTCATTCACATTTGTCATTAAATAGTTATAAACGAATTAGTATAATAATAATAATAATAAACAGAGTAAAACAGTATGTTCTTAAACCATGTTTGGGGAACAAAGAAATCTGACTGCATATTTTTCTTATTTTTGAAAGAATTATATGTAATATTAAACTAAATAGCTCATTATATTAACATAAAATACATGAATTAGTATTCCGGAATTTGTATTCCCATTTTGATTAATTCCGGTTGATTCTAAAACTACAAATCATTTCCGGTTTCTTGTTTCAAAAAATTTCAGCAGACGAATTGGTTATTTTGATTGAAAAAATCATATTCTAGGATATCCTAGGATAGTAAGGTCACAAAATAAGTAGAAATCAATTAATATGTTACCTTTTCACAATTTTCATTGCTTATTTTGCAGAGGTTTGCAAAATTCATTAAAACAATATAAGCTGCCAAAATTGCAATTTTTTATAGTGGCATTAAAAGAGGTGAAATGAACGTTGATATGATTGGAAAAAAGAACTGCATCGAATTTCCTCTCTTATGCATCGTTTACACACCTTTACGTGATGAAAAATATATTCCTCGACATTCCGTTTGACCCTAACAACGGCAGCTGATTAATCGTCGGCGACAATCCCGAAGATAACCGATGTTGACACGAATGATTCTGATGCTGATCGGGGTGGATCGGGTTGTATCCGGGTCATTAAATTTGGACGGCGAGGTGAGATAAAATTCTAGTTACCATCATTATTTTGGCATTGTTAACGATGTTATATGTTTTTATATCTTTTTCGTCCCGAATCAGTCAAAGTCGGCCTTCTCCCTCGCTTCGAACCTTTCGTGTCAGACATCTTTCGTGCTTACCGGAAATATTGCGCTTGCGCATTTGATTTTGCCGAATGAGTTCAACTTTAGGTCATTGCATACGGAAATAATGTCGGAAAAATTAAGGTACGGGAAAACTTAATTTCAACTGTCGAACAATTTTTACATTTAATGCCAAAAATACAACATGTCAAAAGTTTAATCGATAAAATCAGGTATTAGAAGGTAGATGTTTACAAAATTTTCGATTAAATTTTAGGGACCCCAAAATAACAATTTTGACAGCTTATATTGCTTTAAGATATAACATTTTTCATAGACATGCCTACTACATGTATACATACAGTATAGAAAAACAACATCTGGTTTTACATTTATACGTACATTGTTTGTTGTTTTACGCCACATTTAGCAATTTTTCAGTTATCTGGTGGCGTCCAGTTTTTATTGGTGGAGGAGAGAACCTAGATACAATGTACTCGGGAAGAGACCTCCGACCTTCCGAAAGTAAACTGGCAGACTTTCTCACATATATCGCCGCGAGCGAAGAATCGAACCCGCGCCGACTAGAGAAGAGAGGCCTTGTGAGTTTGAGCGCAGTGCTCTAACCACTCGGCCACGGAGGCCCCTTTTATACGTACAATATTGAATGACATCTTATGATTTTAGATTTGTACGTACAAAATAGAATGACATCTTATGGTTTTACATTTGTACGTACAATATTGAATGACATTTTATGGTTTTACATTTATACGTACAATATAGAATAACCTATGGCATTACATATATACGAACAATATAGAATGATATCTTATGGCCTGGCATGTGTACGTACAATGTAGAATGACAACTTATAGCCTTACATGTATACGCACAATATTGAATGACAACTTATGACCTCACCATATACGTACATGTTGAATGACACTTTATAGCCTCAGATTCTATTGAATGATAAGTGAGAGTTTCATATGTGTACGTTTTATATAGAGTGTCTTATTTCATTGCGGCATGTTGATGTACAATAGAGAATATCTGATGCAAGTTCTATAACGAATGATATTAAATGTTATGTTCATACAAAAACATTCTCCAGGGGAGATTTCCTGGTAGAATATCGAGGGGAACTGAAAACGATGGACCCTGGTTACGGCACGTACATCTCTGAATTTGATTTCAAAGATAAGCTATATTAGTATATCTTAATTACAGTAAGATTTGCACTATAAAAAGCTACTTTGCTTTCAAATTCAAAGTTGTTGCTTTATAAGTATATCAATATATATATTTTAGGCTGGATGCAACAAAAGAGGATGGAAGCCTTGGCCGGCTCATTTATGCAACATCCCGAGCTATTCTTGTGCGTGAGAGGCCAAGGCTTCGCTTCAGATATTGCCGTAGGGGAGGAAATTCTACAGCTATAACAAAGGGGTTAGATTTAGTTACCCCTGGAGGGTGACGGTAAATGCCAAAGAAATCTATTTCTTATAAATGTAGGTTTCTACCAAAATGATATCTCTAAATCTCTAATAATTACAAATGTAAGCAGTGAGATAAAAATTCATGGATTAATTATATAATTTCCTCAAAACACACACACACACACACACACACACACACACACAGAGAGAGAGAGAGAGAGAGAGAGAGAGAGAGAGAGAGAGAGAGAGAGAGAGAGAGAGAGAGAGAGAGAGAGAGAGAGAGAGAGAGACGCTTGATTGAAATATTTCAGCCATTTTACCAGTCTTTTTCAGTCGTGTTTATTCTATCATAGCAACATAATGCAAGCCTACGCACACAACAGAACTATGACATTGTATATTAATATCATAAGTATAGAAGATCTACTCAAGTAATAGTATAATAAAAATGTCACAAAGCCGATTAAATATATTTGCCACTTGTTTCTTCAATTCTTCAGGAGTCCCAAGTCGGCTTTGTGATATTTTTATTATATATATAATTTACAGGTTGGGGAAATTTCTGAGAGAGACTCCGAAGTGAGAGAGGATGTAGACATGGAAGTGGTTGTAGAAGAGGAGGATAGCATATAAGATAACCCTGTGGAGGAGGAAGAGGAGGAACGTCAAGTAGTTTTATAGGATCGGCCCGACACAGAGGTCCGGCAGAAGCCACCCAAGCCTTTACAGCGGGGGTAGGGTAGTAAGTGGTCATTCAATCTCTAATTAAATTAAAACATAGAAGTGACTTTCCAGTATTGAGACCAATAAAGCATTATTGATTGTGCTCGGTCTTAAAGTATTTTCTCTTTGCTAAAGTACCTGTGTTCCCCCACACTAACTACTACGGCCAGAGGACCATGATATACAGAGAAGAGATCTGGCCTTCTGGTTAATGTAGGGGAACATGGATGTTTTAAAAGAAAGAGGCTTAGTAGAACAGTTAAATCAATATATCTAATGATGAAATTTTAAAACATGTATTAAATTGATAGGGCAAGGTTGATAATAAATAATTATTGTCATTTTCCATCTTCAAGACCCAATCCCTAGTGAGGAAAAGACCAAGAATAAATAATAGGGCTAGGGTGAGTGAGAAAAGAAGATGAACTCCCTGTCCTCTGTGCAGTCTAGATGTTGTGCATTTGCCATGACATCTACGGGATGCACACGAGATGAGCAAGGAAGAGGCCAAAATTAAGGTCAAAGAATCTAAAATGGGAAAAAGGCAAGTAAACATAAGGTTTTTTATGATCAAGCAATCAGGAATATAAACTATCTACTAGACACTGACCGAAGTGCAATAAGTTCATCAGCAGACGTAGAGTGTTATGATTATGATTGTTTTCAGGTTAAAGCATTGTCGTATTGACAACTGTAAAAGTCTGACGTCTAGACTGGAAACCGATCTTGTCAGGATTCATGGCCAGACATTCACGCCATGATCATCAAGGCCAAATGTGATGGTCAAGGTTGTAGCAAGTATGTAACACATATCTGATGAATGATAAGTTTTCATCACTACGAAATGGTGAAGATATCGAACATTGATCCAACTCATAAATCCTAAAATGAATACAGTGGGATAAAGCATCCCCTGTCAAACGGTCAAACATAAGAACAAGATCAAGTCATCCGAGTAATCTGCAATCAAAGTCAATTTGTAAAGAAAGGTCTATAATTATCATGAAACACATCTGATAGCATTTGACGCAATGGCTGATTGTGTTAATGAATTCTCCTGCATGTGAAACAACGTTAGTTTTAGCAATTTCAGCAAGTCGTCGATAAAATTAAATCAATTGATGAATGATGCACATTTTAACACTTTTAGTTAGTATTACACTTTTGTCAGACATCAAGAAAACCAAACTCATCAGGAAGAGAATAATGAAATCAACGAGGAAGAGGGAGACGCCATTATGGATGAAACCAACAAAAGATGCGAGGGTAATTTGAGGCACTGTAAGGTCAAAGAAAGTCACACACACACACACACACACACACACACACACACACACACACACAGATATATATATATATATATATATATATATATATATATATATATAAAGCATAAGTAATATCAATTTTGATGCACCAGACGCACATTTCGACAAATATTGTCATATACATAATACAATAAAAATGTCGCAAATCTGGTTGAGTATATACTCGACTAGTTTAACTAGTTTCTTCTCTTGAAGAGTATACTAAATGTTACTTAGTTACACATGTACGCACACACATATATGAAATCATAATTTATAACTCAATTGCCGCAAATTTGATCGCAAAGTTCCATACTTGGCAAATGTTTATGGAGAAAAACAGAATCAGGAAGACGGCCATGCAACACTGTAACCAGGTGAAGTGAGTTTGACAAATCCCGTCACCTGGACAGTCTGTTTTCCTCCTCCAACTTGAGGGATAAATGGCTAGAAGAGGACAGGAAGACCATAGTCCCAGGGACCATTCGGTCTTATCTTGGTAAGCATAATATCGGAGGATCGCGCAATAACGCAGACAAACGTAATGGCAAAACTATTGAACAATCAACGAGGGAAAGAAATCATCGGAAGAGTAGAGACCATCCACCCCACTACATGTATGAAAAAATTAACAGACTGAAAAAGAAAGGTTTCAAAATAATGTAGAGTTTATTCAGTAAACTTTCAACAATTTTATTAATGGCAAGGGGGGGGGGGGGGGGCTGATTTTATAAATTTTAGGGTTATTTTGGCAAATTATCAGGATTGGGAGGTGGTTTGCTGTTTCTATTTAATGTTTGCCAATTATGTAATTTTTACACATTGTTTAAGAAGTTATGTTATTTTTATATTACACATTATTTTTCACTGGAAATTTAATCAAGTTTTACATTGGGGGCGGAAATTTGGCCGCTCCATCTATGTTTCCTTAGACAATTTGTCAATTTATTTTTCCTAAATTGTAAAAGGAGTGTTTCCTCGCGGACAGAAATTTGGCCACTCCATTTATGTTTCCTTAGACAATTTGTCAATTTAGGATTAGGAATAAATCCTGCAGACGACAACATATTTGTTAGACGTTTTAATTCTGAAGACTATTCTCACATTATTTCAACAAAATCGAGAAAATATACAAATACTGAGCCTAACCCTGAAAGGATTACGTTGATTAGGGAATTCATTAAGTCGCTTAAATCACACCGGTATGCACATCATTTTGGCGGAATTGACAAAACAATTTTGAAGATCATAAATTTTCTGTAGGTCATAAAAGTGGACATTGATTCAACTAGTATCTATCAAAAAATACCACTGCGGTACATTTTTGACAATGTATTAGAACAAAAAGGTATGTGTGACATATTAAATTCCCTTATTCAGCTTTATGTGAAGGTAACGATAACGAACAGTGATCAGTCTCATAATCTTTTAAGGAATACAAATTAGATTGTTGGCAAAACACAGATACCTGGGTATACTAGAGATGTGATGAGGTGCCTAGGAGGAGTAAGCACCCCATGTTGAACAGTCACACCCGCCATCTGTCACGATTTATTTTTCAACACATTATGTATTGCGAACATTGCAAATAAAGAATAATTGATTGTTTTCAGTCCAAATTCTGTGCAAATGAGAAATAGAAATAAGGCCACAATAAAATATATGTCTGCTTCTGGTTTCCCGAACCTACCTAAAATGTTTTAACAAAATAAAATATTTTACCTACCTACCTAATTTTGGGGGAATTGATTGATTATATATTGTTTAACGTCCCGCTCGAGAGTTTTTCACTCATATGGAGACGTCACCATTGCCGATGAAGGGCTGCAAAATTTAGGCCTATGCTCGGCGCTTATGGCCTTTGAGCAGGGAGGCATTTTTAACGTGCCACAACTACTGTGACATGGGACCTCGGTTTTTGCAGTCTCATCCGAAGGGCTGCCCCATTTAGTCGCCTCTTAAGACAAGCAAGGGGGATCTATTCTAACAATCCGGACCCCGAAGGGGCTGGGGCTGGGGGGGGGGGATGAAAGAGAAAACACACATATTTTATTTGGCCTAATTAAGATTGGCATTCCCATATTCTGTGATTGTATACAAAAACAAAACTAATTTGATTACCTGATCAGGAATGATGCAACATTTTTCGTTCAAATTCTATTCTTAGAAATGTTTTCCTTTCAGCCTTTAACTGCCTTCAATATACACATCCTCCATGAATTTGAATACATAATATTCCAAAAAGTTCAAATCCAGTTGAATTGTATGTAAATTCTTGTAAATAATCAAGAATAAATCGAGCAGTTTATAATATATTTGTAGCTACTTTTATTTTTAGAGGTGATATAGTATGCACAATATATTGATTCAAGGGACCAAAAATACACATAGTGAAGAGAGTCTGAAAAATGTAGGAGGGAAAAAATGTATATTTTCTTTTCTTTGGTGGGTATGTTTTATATACCTGTTGTCAACTGTAAAACAGACTTGTCTACTTTAGAATTTTTTCCAGTAACGATGCTGCGTTATATTGGGGTAAAAAGTTTACCTAAAATAATATTTTTTTTGATGTGGCAATCACCAAAGAATGAGATAGGCTCCATAACTTGTACTAGCTACACAGAAAAGGCAACATTTTTCACTAGTGATATTCTTTTAGCTTTATAAAATTTGTTTATATTCTTCATTATCTCGCTGATCCTCATTTATCTATCAGGAGATGTACAACTCAACTCAGGACCCACCGAAAACTTCTAAAATTTGAACTCTTTCTCATCGTCAACTGAGAAAATGAATACAGAAAAATCAGTGTCTTTTTTACACCTTAATGTTCAAAGTCCAAAATTAGATATCACTGAGGCAGAACTATCTAACATTAAAATATTATCTTTCACTGAAACCTGGATGAATGAGAATGACATAACACCAGACATAAACATTCCCAATTATCAGCCCCCATTTTACAAGCAATCAGCTCGTCGGACGTGTTACTGTGTATGTTTATGACAATATTTCAAGCCAAACGACGGGCCGACCTTGAAATGTCATTAGTAGAACGTGTTTGGTTAGAACTCTATATTTCTGGAAATAGATACCTCTGTGGAGCATTCTATCGACCTCCAATTGCTCCAACCTCACTCTGAGACCAAATTGAGTATTCATTTGATCTTGCATTTAATACGCAAGCAAAACAAAATATATATCACAATTACAGGTAATTTGACTTTAATGCCAATCAACTAAAACATAATACACAACATCTTCACCTTCAAAACATAATTCGAAATTATGGTGTATTTCAACTAATAAATGAAGCAACACACTTCACTGAAAGTTCAGCATCTCTAATAGACCCTGTGAAAGACGACTCTTTGATAAATAAGTCATATGTTGGTGATTGCTTTTTCGAGCAACCAATCCGATACCACCATATTCGGCGTATTAAACTTATTAAAAAATACATACACTTTCAAGAGACATATTTGTCTATTTAAAAGAGGCAATTTTGATCTTTACCGAGAAAAACTAAACTCGGTCGACTGGGAGAAGCGTTCAGGGACTGTGACGTTAACACCTGCGTTGATAAAATGAACGAATTAATTATAATAAATGCCAAGTCATCTATTCCCAATAAAACTATAACAGTAAAGCAAAATGACTCCCTTGGCTAACAAGTAACATTACAAATTAAACCGCAAACGTAAACGAATCCACAGAAAAGCAACAAGGGCCGATGATCCTGTTGCCTGGCAAAACTGCAGACAGATCCGCAACAACTGTGCTTCCTGTGTCCGAAAATCTGGGAAAGACTACGACGAAAAATTGTCGTCAAACTTATCTTCATCAAAACAAAACCCCAAAGAATGGTGGAATAAGCAAATAAACTATAGAATAAAGCATAATTGAATAAAACAAAAATTTGGATATAAAAACATTAAAATACAGCAAAAAATAAGAAATTCAGGGCTAAAAAGCATTTGTCATTCCTTGACGAAAAATGATTGTAAATCTTGACAGTTTTGGGGGGAAAATTTGGTTTCTTTCTTATCCGGGAGTAAATCCAATGACACCAAATTCTTGTCGTGTCAAGATGAGGAAATATATAAAATCAGATTTCTTATAGCTTGTATAATAAAAGTTTCTTCCCTGAAAATATGGTTTTGGACTTCGTCAATTTGAAGCAAGTTAATGAAATTCCTTTTCGAGTCTAAAATTTTTATTATTCTACCTACAGAGTTAGTTTTCATGTTATTCTGTGTATCTCATGAGGACAAAAATTTTGATATGAAGAACATTAAGATATATCAAAAACATTAAAAAAGAGAGAGAGAGCCAAAAAGCATTTGTTTTTTGCTCACTGATAAATTTCCAAGTCCAAATTTCCATTTTTTTTTTTATAAAATTTTTATTTTGCAACCCCCAAAAAATCAAATTATACCAAATTTTTCGTCGAGACGAACAACTTGGGATAGGTCATTGAAGGTGTAAAACTGAAGAAAAAGTACATTTTTTTGGTAAAGAGAAAACAAAAGTGATTTTCGGCTCTTAAATGTTCATTTCACTGTCTGGAAGTGTATGTTTGGTACGATTTCTTTTGTCTCATTGAGACGAAATTTTGGATACCAAATTTAATGATATATTGTAAAAAACAAAAATAAGAAGATGGACGAGGAATTTGATATTAAGTTTATATGATACCATCATCGGATTAGTGAAAATCTCTAAACAAGGTTAGGAAGTGTAATTTTGTAACTTAATCGTTAGCAACTTTCCAGTCAAATTTAAGCTTTTTCTTAAATTTGTTTTGAAAAAAGGGTGTAAGGTACTTGGTGTAGGGTACAGGATGTAAGGTATAGAGTGTATGGTACAGGGTACAAGCTATAGGCTGTGATGTACTTGGTATAAGGTACAGGATATAAGGTATAGAGTGTATGGTACAGGGTACAAGCTATAAGCTGTGATGTACTTGGTATAAGGTACAGGGTATAAGGTATAGAGTGTATGGTACAGGGTACAAGCTATAGGCTGTGATGTACTTGGTATAAGGTACAGGATATAAGGTATAGAGTGTATGGTACAGGGTACAAGCTATAGGCTGTGATGTACTTGGTATAAGGTACAGGGTATAAGGTATAGAGTGTATGGTACAGGGTACAAGCTATAAGCTGTGATGTACTTGGTATAAGGTACAGGGTATAAGGTATAGAGTGTATGGTACAGGGTACAAGCTATAGGCTGTGATGTACTTGGTATAAGGTACAGGGTATAAGGTATAGAGTGTATGGTACAGGGTATAAGCTATAGTCTGTGATGTACTTGGTATAAGGTACAGGGTATAAGGTATAGAGTGTATGGTACAGGGTACAAGCTATAGGCTGTGATGTACTTGGTATAAGGTACAGGGTATAAGGTATAGAGTGTATGGTACAAGGTACAAGCTATAGGCTGTGATGTACTTGGTATAAGGTACAGGGTATAAGGTATAAAGTGTATGGTACAGGGTACAAGCTATAGGCTGTGATGTACTTGGTATAAGGTACAGGATATAACGTATAGAGTGTATGGTACAGGGTACAAGCTATAGGGTATAAGGTAGAGAATGTAAGGTATAAGGTGAAGGGTGTAAGGTATAGGGTACTTGGTGTAAGGTATAGGGTACTTGGTGTAAGATATAGGGTACTTGGTGTAAGGTATAGGGTGTAGGATATCAGTTAGGGTACTGGGTATAAGGTATAGGGTTTAGGGTATTTGGTACATAGTGCAATGTACAGGGTTATTTCTTTTAAAGTCATTGCAAAGCTAGATTGTCATTTGAAACAAAAAACTTGCGCGTCTGATTGTTCGGATAGTCGAAACAACGAGTAATCTGATTTATTTAGCATATTAAATAAAGTTGTGTTGAGCACAAATGTTAATAAAGACTGTCTAATCCAAACACTAACACCCATCAAATAGTCAAATTTGTTACAGCTGAACTTTCTGTTTTAAATAAAAACGTCCAAAGTTTCCAACAGAGTTTATTTTGCTTTCCGTGTAACACTTTACACACAGGACCTGACTCAGTGACTGAATGGACACTGAATTTCTTTGCTAAATATTACAAAATGTCCAACCCACAGACTGCTAATCACTATCCAGTTAACCTGTTAATTATGAACATTGCTGAATTTTAGATATAATTCTGATCTCCATCCTCTGAGACTCAGGCGATAAATGTCAGCATTGCTGATATAAAAGTTAAATTTCATCTGGACAAAATTTTTAATTGACAACAAATGACCTTATCAAAATAAGCAATTCACTGCAAGTCTGTGGTTTAAAGCAATAACAACACTTCTAACAAGATTAAGATAATATAAATCAATTATTAACAATGCAAACAAATTCACACAAAATTTCACTATAACAAAAATAAGTACTTAAAAATGACAACAATTTATTGATCAAAGATCTTTTGAAATGATTTCGGCGTCAGTCAAATATCATCGTTTATTTTTCGACATTTTTTCTAATCGTATTTTCTTCTCCCTTACATAGTTTTGTGCACTCGAGTCACGTGGGGTTTCTTTCACCATATATATATATATGCAAGGAAAGACGAAAGAATACAGCAAAGTGGTAAGTTATATGTTTTACTATCAGGTATTGAATAAAAAATATGATAAAGTTTTAGTGCTATCTGAAATAACGAAGATATTCTATTTGTGTTTTATTAAAAAGACAGATTCATAAATTTACTGCGCATGCAAATAACATTGTCACCAACTCGATGTAAATAGTCATAGATATTCTCATATCTGAGATAATGGCACACACAGATAAGACATTTTCTTTGGCTATCTGGCTAACAGATTCACCAATAGACTGCAATAGCCACTCCATTTCACAGCATCTACAAGAAAAAATATTGAGTCATGCATAGTACCATTTTGGAAATTAGCATTCTCAGGGATTATACAGAGTTATTGCGAATGATAGGCTTATAGAGTGATTCTTCAAGCAAATATCAATATGCGCACAAAATAGAACTGGTAAATATGGGTTATCGGGTGTAGGATTACGGTACAGGGGTTTATAAGTATATTAATTGATTATTTGTTTGCTTTACGTCCTGTCGAAAATTAGTCACTCATATTGAGACGTCATTAGCTGTAAGTGAAGTACCACAAATTTAGAGCTATGCATAGCGCTCAGGGCCGTAGCAGTGAGGGTTCTTTAACGTGCCAACGCCTGTCGCGACACGGGACCTCGGTTTTCAAGGTCATATACGAAAGACCCGTGATTCTCACTTCTACATGGTGAGCGTTTGGCGAAGGAGCAATCACTACCTATGTTTACGTCTTAGGTTTGAATCGGCCAAGGCGCGAGCGGGGCTCGAACTCCCGACCTCCCGGCCACGAAGCGAACGCTGAAACCATTGAGCTACCGCGACCGGTCGGTAGGGGTTATGGGGTACAAGGGGGTACAGAGTATAGGACTGATAAGATGTAGGATTTCAGGGTGTGGGATAGGATGCAAGGTACAGGGTGTAAGTACAGGATATAGGGTATAAGGTACAAGGTGGTATTGATTGTAGGGCACAGGATGTAAGGTGCAGGATGTAGAGTATAGGGTGTAAGTTACAGGGTACAGGGTTGTAAGGTACAGGGTGTGTGATATGGTGTAAGGTACTGAATATAAGGTACTTGGTGTTAGGTAGAGCGTGTACGGGTTATAACATGTAAGATACAGGGCACAAGATGTTGTGTGAAAGGTGCTTGGGATTTAGTGGTTGGGATACACGATATAACCGACATGATTGAGTGTATGTGGTGCAGTGTATCAAGTGTGTTTCGTATATGGTGAACATGATACTGTGAATCTATATAATCATACTAGCATATCTTTAAATATTTGGAGAAAGCCAGTAAAATAGAGTATAATCTCTAAAATGCTTGCACAAGACTTAGAACCTATTCTACATGTACTAGTCTGGCAAGTATTTATATATAAACATCTTCAGTTATTATGTACAGTGCTCAATCCGTACAATGCATGTCCAAAGCGCGCTATTTTGGGATAAAGATCTATCAATAATACGAACATTTATTTGTCTACAAATTACTGTCATTCTGTGTTGTTTGTCAACACATATCTATAAAAAGTTTTTATCCAAAACAACCTGTATTTGCACTAATTGGAACAGTAATCTGTATATTGCAAATGTTTACTGTTTCCGATCAACTGAACACACCTTTCAGAAACTATCTACAAAGTTCATTTCGGTTCACTCCAGAAAAACAAATCAGCAACAGCATTGCAGACTCCATGTAATGATTTCAAAATTCATGTGATTATCCCATAATGCAACTGGTTCTATTCACATGTCCTAATTTCAAATTTGGAATTTGTAAAAGATCAGAGCGCTTGGTCTTCCTATAACCCTAACCCACCCTAACCCTAACCTCTAATCATGCTGTGGAGTACAGGGTATAAGGTATAAGGTACAGGGTGTAAGGTATAAGGTGTAAGATAGAGTAGAGGATGTAGGGTAGAACTTTTACATCTTATAATTCTTACACCTATACCTTACACCTTGTACTCTATATCTTGACCCTATAACCCTTTATACCCTATGCCCTACACCCTGTATCCCATAACTTCATCTTACACACTATAACCCCTACACCCGATAACATATACTCTGTACATTAAATTCTGTGACTTCTGGGTTAAACGTTGAGAATTTAATTAATCCCTGTGTAAGGCATAACTTAATTGTACACTTTGTTGTGACGTAGAGAAGACAACATGCGAAATGGTGTAAAATGGAAATTAAAGAATATAGACTGTAACTTAATTGTAGAAAATGGTGAAACATGTGACTTCCTATTTTCTGGGTCCGTAGGTTACAGGGTACAGAATGGAAGAACCTAAGACATTTTCAGTTAAAATGGAAAGGTTTTAAATACTGAATACTAAAGAAGCCAAAGTTTCACTGACATATACAATGAATACATTGAATATATAACAATTCTCAAAGGAATTTCATCCCGAAATGATGACAAAGCCCAAAACGAATTGCAAACACACCATTTCTCTGTACTGAGGACTGACAATGCCTGCACGTTGTATGTGCCCACTTTATTTGCTATTTATTAGCCATGTATTTCAAAACAACTCCCATTTACTTAATGAATGGAAGATTATTTAATTATTTACATAATTAATGGCTATCCTACCGAAACATTGTCGTTCACAGTATTAAAAATCCACGTCAATACATAATCAATCATATACTTCAATATTGCCTCGGACACTATTCAAATATTGCTATTTTTAAAACTCGGAAATTCTATTCTATTTTTAAGACAAAAATCAAACTAAGAAATCAAAGCGCTTGGTCTTCTTATAACCCTAACCCTAAACTAACTCAACCCTAACCCTAACCCAAAACCAAATCCTAACCCAACCCTAATCCTAACCCTGTGACATCAATCTATTTGTCAGTAGCCTGCTTCTATTTAAAAACTGATCATATGCAGAACAAGCTCTTGCATATCGAATCAGTTGGGAGATCTAAACACCATATGCATATTGCCACATAAATAAGGGAAGTTGACGATGGAAAAATTGAAATCATCCCGTTTGTCATAAAGTTGAGTTGTTAGTTTGCCGCCAGCATCTATTTCCAGTACAATATCTAAGTACGATTCAGATTCTGTGGTGTCTTTTATTTCAAGTTCACTGGGATACATCGAATCGATATATGAATGAAATTGATTGTTAATAGAAAAAAATGTCTTTGATATACAGTTGAACTTCGGTATCTCGAACACCGATATCTCGAATACCATGGATATGTCGAAGTGATTTGGAAGTCCTTATTTTTCAAGTATTTTACCCTCGATATCTCGAACCCTTGGATATCTCGAATTTTTTTCATGGTCCCACTGAATTCAAGATAACGACGTTTGACTGAATATAATTGTCGAAATGCGCATCTGGTGCACCAAAATTTGTACCATTTATGTTTTATCTTACAATCAATCCATATGTGGTTTGTGTAGCCATTTCATGTGTCTGTCCCATTGTCATTGGGAATGACATGATCATCAGTGGATTCATACTGTTTTTGTCGGTTGACTTCTATATTGTCATCAACTTCTAACCCTATAAACAAGTTAATAAAGATAAGTTTCAGTCAAGATTTACTTTTATGACTGGCTGGGGTGAGATTAATAAAAGTAAGCTAGAATGAAGTACGTGACGGTACGAGGGGGAAAGGGGGGGGGGGGGGGGGCAAAGTACAAATGAACCGATAATTACTAGATTAATATAAATTAAAAACTATTATTTTAACATAATCTTTATTAAAACTAAAGTTCGTGGTTTGTCTTTTCTTCACAGCTCTGGAAGTTCTGCTTTTTTGTTTAGGATGGGAAAGATCCGAATCTGTTTTCTGTTTTTGGCCCATCGTTACATCGTCGGGGTGTAATCAAAGGGGGTTGAAATTGCCTCTTTCTTTAATTGCAGTCTTGAGTAGCCTAAAGATCGTGCCTTGGATTGCTCAATTACATAACAGTCTCCTGTAAAATAACGTTCGCACAGCTTGGAGTGTTTCGACGCCAATAATCCACCGTTTTGAATTTCCTCACCTAAACTTCGTAATTTATTTTATGCCCGTAAGGAAACTAAACATTGCTACCCCTGTCCATATTGAACATTGCAGTTTGAAGCGGCTCTTAACACCATATTTACGCGATGTTTGATTAATTGATTATATATTGTTTAACGTCCCGCTGTTCTCTGTCGCCTGCTGATGACTAGTCCCCGTTTCTCCAGATCAACACGAGTAGATCTGACATCATTTCTTGCGTACTAATGACCATTTCGAATGTCTGTTGATCAGTTAGAATGCTCCAAAAATCTCCATGATATGAACACGTCAGAGTCATATTTCCATGACGGTCATATGTCTGTACTGCTGGAAAATGTTCCAATTCGAGCTCCTGAAAGCCAGCCTGTAGAACATCTTCAACTGGAAGGCTACTTTTCTCCACAATTCTGCACAAACTTGGACACACCATATGTGTTTTGCATCATCTTGCTAAGGAATTTAGGGTCACAACAACGATTGTCTTAAATATGGTCTGACCGATTTCATATCCCTTAAAAGATCTTTAAATAGAACGCAACTTGCGACTTTCCAGTTTCGCGCAAGTCGCACAACAATGCAATAACAAATGTCTACCAGTAATGACATAGCTGACATCCAAATGATCGTGCAAACCCAATGTGCGGGCAATCATTTTACAGATGCTCTCTGAGTTCGTCCAAATCTGAGGTGGAGCAATGCTACGATTGTTTTCCATGCAGGTTGAAGAGACGTCTAACGACAAGAATCCAAAATGGTCCGATAAAACTTTGACTTGCTGTTAAACCTCCGGGACCAAGATTAACTGAATATCTTGAATTTCTTGAACAAAGTGGTTTCCCCCATAGCACAGCGCTTCCGCGGAGGCTAATTCTATAAGATTGTCAGGTGATTTTTCTTTTTTAGATTTTTGAAAATCCTCGAAGTTTTTTGCACATCTACAAGCCCAAATGTTGATTGATTGATTGTTTGTTGCTTTCCGCCACACTCAACAATTTTTCAGTTATCTGGTGGCGTCCAGCTTTTATTGGTGGAGAAGAGAACCCAGATACAATGTACCTGGGAAAGAGACCACCGACCTTCCGAAAGTAACTGGCAAACTTTCCCACATATATCGGCGCGAGCGAGATTCGAACCTTCGCCGACAAGAGGTAAGAGGCCTTGTGATTTTGAGCGCGATGCTCTAACCACTCGGCTATGGAGACCCCAAATATCTTCTGCTACTGGGTGTTTGGGGTGGAAAAGAACCAACAATAGTACAGTCTCCAGAAGTTGCTCTAAGCTTATCATATCCAAAGAGTCCTGAGCATTCAGATGGTTAGATAGAACTAAATCCTTTGATACCTGTTTTTGATGAGGATCCAATTGCTCCCTAGAGCTGCTATGTAATGATTTGCGTCGTGTAGGAAATCGTCTGCTGCCGGCCTTGGAAAACGCGTCTCCACCAATGCATGCCGACATTGGAAGAAATCGACAATTTTGCTTATGGTGTGGCATAAAGTTGAACAAATTGCAATTGGTCAGGAAAACGACGAATCTTTCTTAAACAGATTTTATTATCCATTGGCCTTCCATCTAAATTGTTTTGAAAATTGTCAAAACAGGTGTTTAATGCATCCTATTGCCGATGATTTCCCGTAAACCTGCAGTGGACTAAAGCAGATTAACTTCACAGTTTGTCGATCTATTTGCAGCAATATGAAGGGTTTTTCGCAATACAAAAATGCAAAGATAACGAACAGTACTCAATTTCTATATGAATATGAAATTCATATTGAAATCTGATATCGATAAACTGCTGATCATTTTCTCTCCAAACCGGCAACAAAACACAGTTGGTCTCATATTTCCTATTAGAGATATCTGGTTCAAGAAAATCTGAAGAGCTTTAGATATCACAGAGCAATTGATTGATTATTTATTGCTTTCCGCCACACTCAACAATTTTTCAGTTATCTGGTGGCGTCCAGTTTTTGTTGGTGGAGGAGAGAACCCAGATACAATGTACCCGGGAAGAGACCACCGACCTTCCGCAAGTAAACTGGCAAACTTGCTCACATAACGCCGCGGCCAATCATCAAGCAATATACACATGAATGTCATTCATGTCATTCTTTTTGTGTAGCCTCTCCACACAAGGAAAGGAAATTGGCACACTCTTGAAGTTCTCTCTACACTCAAGAAAAGGTTTGGTGGTTTTCTGTCTCGTATGCTGCTTTGATAAACTTTTCTGGTGGATAGGAATAAATCTATATCTCCTTTCATAAAGTAACTGAAATCCTACGCTGTTGGAGAACGTCATAAGTTCTGTTAATTTGACAGGTTTTTTTTAATGCCCCGAACATGTCTTAGACTTTCAGTATCCTCCGGTAACAGTGTTAGGTGTTGAATGTGCTTTCTAATTGTCCCCAGGGATTTTAATTCCACAACACATAAGAATATTGAAGCCAAATATCTCTCAGCTTCATCTACTGTTCGACTTCTTGTATATATTCTTTCATTTTGCCTTACTTGCGGTGTTTCATACACAGCGTGGTAGATCTTCGCAAGATTGAAATTTTCTAACACTGTTTCTACAAATGACTGCTCATCATCATCAGTCTCCATCTTAACAAGAGTAATAATGTTAAGTGGAAAATCATTTGAAGGTATCGAGGGTATAAACCGAGCATACCCTTGGTTTATAACGTTACTATTTATAAGCTTATTAACTACTTAATATGCAAACGTTTATATTAATAAATTTTTTTTTCTGCTTGTTCTGTACCATATCGCTCTTCAGTGCAAATCGTTATGCCACAATTTGTTTTTATAACAATACCTATCTTCTAAATATATTCTCTTCAAAAAACTTTATCCCAAACAAGAGAATAATTAAACTATGTTAGTTATTGCATAAATTCTATTTCCCAGTAGACCGTAAAGACATTGTCATAGCGTCTATAGTAGACATGTTGTATGTACATGTAGATAAGTTATACAGTGTACCCAAAAATTGTTGATGATCAAAATTTGTCAACAAATTATATACATGCTTTAAATGAAAGTTTTAATTAATTTCTTACTTCCTTTTACATTTCACTACACATTATTTGATATTTGTAAGTCCATCGCTTTCCGTCGTGTGAGGCCCACTGACTTAGATTGTATCTCAAACGATGTACGATTGAAGTTCCTATGGTTTAAACACCAGGAAATTAGAATCTTTCGCTGTTCTGGATTAAGTATTGATGAGGCAATGTCCTTCTTTTTTGCAGGTTTTTTTTTTTAATTCTACGAGACGAATTTCCAAATTTCTATGTCCGATATTATCGTGCAAAGACATCCAGCTAAATTATATGGAATGTTATTTTTGGTATGTTTAAGGTGGCACGAATTGAATAACAAGTATTGTTTTGTATCAGTTATTTTGTAAAAACACCGGTTATAATGTTATGTTCTTTGTTCATTACCATAACGTCAAGGAATGCTAATTTATTTCTATCCGATTCCATTGTAAATGTAGGGCTCCTTAATAAACAATGAAACAATATTGATGATGCATTTATTAAATCATAAGTAACAAAATGAAAAATAAGTAAACAGATTAAAATATATTGGACGGGGATTCATTTCCTATTTAAGTAGCAGTCTCTGTAGGAATCATGCAGAGTGTGATTTATTAAAGAAAGGCTACAAATGAATATATACGTTTTCTAATCGCTCACATTTAACCGTGATGTGTTTTATGGCTCTAACTATCCGACTTGTTATTCTTCATTTTCTAATTTTCTAATAAAATGCGTAAAAATTATTTTGCAAGCGGCTATATATATATATATATATATATATATATATTTATAACCACCATTTCCAACATTGCATGATTCCTATATGATCTGCTCTTTAAATGTGCTAAACACTGACAATTGCATTGTAAAACGAAAACTTGGACGGAGTAGAATAAACACGTGAGTAAAATAAACACGTGTGTTTTAAAAATAAATTATGCGTAAACGTGTCAACTGTTACATACTTTACAAAATGAATGCACTCTAACTTCTAGTCACATTCCACATAAAAATTTTGAAAATATCTTAACTATGCAACGTATCATGTATCAATATTAATCACAGACAATAGCTATTTTTATGTGCGTTTCCTTTGTAAAAGAGCTTATTTTCAAATTCAGGTAGAAATAAATTATTGGGAAACACGTGACAACCTCTATACGTGGCACAGTTCATAATCTGCTGTAGTATCGGGAATACATGAATGTTAATGAATATTATGAAATTATTTTCCATACCCTTGATTACTGGTAAAAATACGCATGCATAAATCTATTCTATAAATCGTGATTTTATCATGTTTTCATTTCATTATATACAAGCTGAACATTTTCTTCAGTTGAATAAAACTATATGTGAACTTTAATTTCGAGCATTCTTTCACCACTTAAATATTCAGAAACGATATTGACTAAGGCATATAACTCATAACATAATAACACTGATTGTCATTCAAGACCAAAAAAAAAAAAATATTTCTCTGACTTTGCACTCTCAGTGAGGCTTTGGACCTTCAGAGCCCACTACTTCTTTTTCTTGGCACCCGGTGCGGGTTTTTTCTTTTTGGTGGTGGACTTGTCTTTCATTTTATCGTCTGGTCTCTCAGCGCCGCCAGTCGCTTCAACCTCTTCAATCATACCTTTGGCCTATATAAAAACCATATCTTTGTATAATAGTTATCTTAGGCATAAGTGCATAGTCTTGTAAGATGATTTGCATTGGTTTAAATACTCTTTTCATTTATTTCCTCAATAAATGACCATTCTAACTCCTGACAAAGTTGTTGTGTTTCATTTTTACAGTGGAGCAACATTTGTACCAAACAGAACATCACCCTATTAGCTATACATAAAATCAATTCTTACACCATTTTTCACCTTCATGAATAAAATTTAAAATCTTGTTTACCTTTTGGTAATATACCTTACCTGCAAGATCTTTCGCTGAAAGATACTATTATTATCTACAGGGTATTGTGGGACATCACAACACTATGTTATCCCCCCCCCCCAATTTGTATTGGTTTCTCTGTTTTACGTCCCGTTCAGAATTTTTCATTCATATTGAGACGTCACCAGGTTAGGTGAAGTGCCACAAATTTAGACTTATGCTTATTAAGGCCATAGCAGTGAGGGTCTTTAACATGCCAATGCCTGTCCCGACAAGAAACCTACTTTTTTTTAGGTCATATCCGAAAGACCTGTGATTCTCGATTCTAGATGCCGAAAGTTTGGCGAAGGAGTAATTACTACCTATGTTTATGTCCTTAGGCCTTGGCAAGAGCGGGTTCGAATTCATGACCTCCCGGTTACGAAGCGAACACGCCACTGAGCTACTGCGGCCGGTATTTTTATTAGAACTCATTTTACTCACCCAAACAAAAAACGTTGCAGCCCCAGCGCTGACATCACGAATCTGTTCCAGTGAATACGGTTCAATCATCATTTTAGCTGACAGAGCCACATCAAGGTAACAGTCTTTGGGGTCAAAGCTGGATATGTGACGCATTATTGACTCTCGACCTGTCTTCCCTAAGATGCTCTGGCATGTTATCCACTCCTGCAATAAACAATGCAGTATTCTTTTCACAGTACTATTGACTTCACTGTTTTCCCTCTTTCAAAAAAGATGAGAATAAAAACTAAATTTATGCTTTTATAAGTAAAATGAATAAAGTTTATCGTATAGAAAGTAGTTCATTCCCATGATTTTTAAATTCAAAAGTCCAAAACAGTGGGGGAAAATTGTATAGATTATCATGCAGAGAAGGTATATATTTCAACTTTTGAGCATCATAGATTGATGACTGATTGTCTATTGTTTAACGTCCCACTTCAGAAATTTTCACTCATATGGAGACGTCACCATTGCCGGTGAAGGGCTGCCAAATTTAGGCCTATGCTCGGCGCTTTATGCCTTTGAGCAGGGAGGGATCTTAATCGTGCCACACCTGCTGTGACATGGGGCCTCGGATTTTGCAGTCTCAGCCGAAGGACTACCCCATTTAGTTTTATCTTAAGACAAGCAAGAGATATTAGAAACTATTCTAACCCGGATCCCCACGGGATATAATATCACAGGAAATTTACAAGTCCCTTATACTTTTAGGGATTTTATATTTGTGGTTATTACAAACAAAGGCAAAATATATTTGTCAACCCATGCATCCTTGTTTGCAATCAATTGTCCATAAAAGTAGTTATATCATAAAACCATTTGGAAACGCATTACTAATTGGCCAGTCAGTCAATCGGTCCGTCATTTACAATGAATTGAAAAGTACTTCAATTATTCAAAAGATGATTACCAGTCTGTTTTCTAACACAATCTCCTTTCTCATTGAATCCTAACCTTAACCTCCTTTTTAGAGTGTCCAATTAGTAAACATGCCGCCTGGATTGACTGATGAACGCCATCTGGTGGATTTCCGTAGTTACGGATCTCGGATACCGTTCTTTTGTCCATGTTAAGAACAGAATGGCGGAGTTTATCTATTCTGTGCAGCTGATCCCTGAGACGGATTGCCATGACAATTTGTAGGTCCAGAAGACTGTCATAGTTGGCTGCTTTAGCGCGAGTGAGTGCTTTGTCCAGCTCCTTTAGGTCTCGGTTATGGGATGCAGTATTTAGTTCTGGGGAAAAAAAGATCAACTTTATGGTCATAAATGACTAATTTTATTGAAACATAAATTTCAATTAATATTGCTTATCAATTAACCTACCCTCTTTTGCTCTTAGGAGTTCTAGAAGCTTCTTTGCCTTCTGCAACGTTTTGTCATTTTCCGGTGGGTTTGTTGCTTCGAAAGCTGCTATACTCCTTTCAAGCATCTCTGGATTTTTTAAGTCCATTGCTTTTTGAATGTCTTTCTTGAGCGCCCAGAGTTCCTTGTTCTGTTCATCCTTCATTCTCTCTTCGTCCTCGCGATTTTGTTGCATATCGGACTGCAACTGCTCCATCAACAAACGAGCATCATCTTCATATAGCTCAGAAGCAGGTTTTCTATTGACTTGATACCTAGCTATGTTCTTCACTTGCCCATTTTCGTCTTTCTGGTAGAGATCCATCATGTACTCTCCATATTCGTCGAAAGTGGCCTTAAATAATTTCATTCCGTCTTGCTCCATAAATTCCATTTCTTGAGCATTTGGAAGATCGTCTGCATGCCTCCTATGAAGACATGCAACGACATTGTCGAAGCCTTTGGGTACTGGTATCAAAATTTCTTTTTCTGATGTTTGAACGGTTTCGGTGACTAATTTGGTTTCTTCTTTAGAGTCATCTCCATTGTTTGATTCATTATCTTCCCCATCTTCCAAAGCATGACCATCCGACTGGATCATATAGGAATGTACATTGTAAATCCTTTTGTTATTCTCGCCCTTCTTCTTGGCAAAAATGTTCACCGAATATTCCCCTTCGATGGGCATATCCACATCAAATATCCACTTTCCATTCACTTCTTTAGGATAGACTTTCATATGCTTTGTAGCATTAGGATCATTACTGTGGAGCTCACACACAAGCTCCATATTGTTTTTAGCCTGGAATTCCAATTTCAATTTTCCATCCTCTGAATGGATTTTACCTTCTTTGTGGGATAAAGCTTTTACACCCAAGGCATCAGCAATCGATTTCTTTCCAATGAAACCATCAGTAACATTCGGGAAAGGTTTATTTGTCAGATTTTTCTCGTTGCATTTGATGAGATAATTCAATACATTACCAGCCTCTCCATCTTCCCCATTCTCATTCGCATATAATTTCAGGGCGTATTCTCCTCCTTGTGGTAGTCGAATATCGACGATGAATTCTCCATTCTCCTCTCGAATTACTGCGTATTTGCTGAGAGTCGCCTCGTCAACTATTGTGTTCTTCAACAACTGATGCAATCGAATGTCTTTATGAGCGCCTAGTTTTATTTCAACTTTTCCATCTTTTGTTATGATTATGGCCCCATCGTGGGATTTCGCCTCCAATCCAGCATTTTTGGCATCACCACCGAAACCCCAACCAATGGGCGGGCAATCTGGTAATGGAAGGCAATTCTTCTGAGCTTCTGGACAATGAATGAGGTACGTGCAGGTCAAATCAAAGATATCAGAGTGCCGCACGTCTAACCCAAATATGTCCATTTTAAATTTCCCCGCCAACGGAAATCTCAACGCGAAACGAAGACTGTCGGCTGTATGCTCAAACAATACAAACCTCTCGAGATTAACATCCGCTCCTGTCTGATCCCCACCTGCCGATTTATTCTTATAAAGCATGTATTTGAACCTATAGAATTCGCTTTCTTCTGAAGGTAATGTGAAAGGAAGAGAGATCTCTCCATCTTTCGCTGAAAGTACACACTTTGTTTCGCTTTTAGGTGTAAAGTTGATTCCAAGGTAGTAGAACCTCTCTCTGACGTACACGTGACTTTCGTAATCCTTGACTGTGATTGGTTTCATCAGTAACTGCCAATCCAGCTCATCCGGAAAGTGCGTCCATATCAATTGGTCGGGATTGGGAAGAAAGTAGAATTCGTTCACACGATGCTGTGTTTCCCCTTCGGATTCCTCCTCGTCTTCCTGTGTCACATTGCCATCATTATCAACAAGTGTCCACTCACTTGACTTCTTCCCAACAACGCAGGCTGAGGCCCAAAAGGCGTCGAGGAATCTCCAGTCATCTTTGATAAATACAGCATTCCACTGTGCACCCATTTGCTTCCTTTCACATTTGTTTCCAATTTCGTAGGCAGCGCTTTTGTTCATACCACTTATAATGACACAAGGTAAACCTGCCATTCTGCAAAGAAGTTTAAGTTAAATTTATTTTAAAAACTGTAAAATTAACTTATTCCGTTTACCTGATCAAGGTGTGGGGCTCACGGCGGGTGTGACCGGTTGACAGGAGATCCTTACTCCTCTTAGGCATCTAATCCCACCTCTGGTATATCCAGGGGTCAGTGTTTGCCCAACCTTTAAGTTTGTATTCCTTATAGGAGTTATGAGATTGACTACCATTCATTATCTTCACCTTTTCATACAATGACTTTTACAAGGCAGGTTGCGAGTCCAATGACCAACATATCAGTTTCTTCCGGCGTTACGTAACGTCAAACATCTTTTTAAAGATTTTCACTGTTTCAGAAAAAAACAACCCACAATTCAATCTTACGTATTTCTCATGCTGTTTCACCCATTTATAGAATGTATCGCTATAACATGATTTGTCAGTGTTTTTTAATTATGTTTTGTTGAGTATATTAGCTCAGATCCGAGAATCACTTACCTCGCTGGAGTGATTTCACACGGGGACACAAGGCAAAATTTATAGGTGCGAGATCGGGCTAAAAGGGGGTGTTACAGATTCCAAACCCAGTAAAAATATCACTCCTTTCATCCCTAAAACGGCGGTATCATTTAATACCATGGTCTTAGAGACATTTCAAGCAGCACCTAAAGACAATTTCGTCTCGATCTCTGACGTTGTCATTTCAAACTTTTTCATATAAGTTTACAATCCATGATTATAAAATGGCGTTTAATTACCGCTTTGACGTGATATCAAATATCTTGAGTTTTTATGCGTTGAAAAAGTGAATTGAATCAAAACGTAAAATATATTTTGTTATGAAAACCTGCAATAAACACCATGCCTTCACATATTTAGTTAGCTGACCAATTACACATAATCTATTGACTTTTTCGACAATTTTTCGAAAATCCCTCGTAATTTCCATTAAGATGCCGTGACAGCACGTTTCATTCACTTACTGACACAATCCTGAAACCAGATGAGCATGGTTGCCTTGATTCTTTTGGATTTTAGTGAAGTACTCCAATGGTGAGTGTGCAGGAGGTTCGCTGTCCACCCTTAAACTGTACACATCAATGGCGGTCACCCACCGAAAGATGGCACGAGCCTTAGCAAGATCGTCCCAGTCTTCTTCCGCCGTCAAGTATCTGATGAGTTCTTTAAAGGACCCCATTAGAAGCTTTGGCGGCGCCTGTGTGTGAAATACAGTTCAGGAAGTATTAGATATGTGCATTGTTCATTAACTCGTACGACAAAGATGATGATGATGAGGGGGGATGTTTGGGGCGGCGATTGAGTCCCATAGAACACACAAAACATTTCTTGTGTACTTAAGTACGAATTTTGAAGATTACACCATATCATTCTTACTATTGATAACGTTAGTTTTGTGAATCAAGGAAAATCCATACTCGCATTATTATCTGATAAAAGTATAGAAAGTGTATTTACTCCCATTGATTAGAAATAAAACTAGTAGATTTTCATATAAAATATATAGGTCATAGCACTTTTTAAAATACCAGACACTTCATCATATATCAGTGTCAGAAAATTGTAATTTTCCTTAAACAGCATCATCAAAATTTCACAAAAACCGGTTATTGCGTTATCATAGTATCCATAACAATTTCATGAAACTGTTTCTTTACAAAAATATACAAAATGTTTTTGATTATTAATAAAAAATATCATACGAATAATAGCACTTGATAAAGAAATCAATAAAACACTTGTTAGCCTTGAATTCGATATATTGAATCATAATAATTAATTATTCATACATAGCTTACGACTTTTGAAATATCTTATGTTCTACAAGATTTTTACAATAACTACCGGAAAAGACCCAACACACATGCACAAATCTGAATACAAGTAAATCAATGATTCTGCCAAACCATGAGGGTAGAATTACATGTACTGTAGACGTGCTGATTGTACGGGGTTTGGTGATCAACCAATCAGTGGCAATACTTACATTAAGAACATAGTCATCGACGAACTTATATTTCTCCTCACTGAAAATGTCTTCTTTCAATGTTTTCGGTGGTTTGGGTGGGGGTATTTGTCTGCTGTGATAAGCTGGCGGTTTTCTACCCTGTAACAACAAAATAGGGTTTACTTTGATGTGTATGGAAAATGGAATATGGAGATCTGTATGTACAAATATGTGTAGCGTTTGTGCATGTAATTAACATAACTGATTAATGTATGGAAGATTATTCTATGTGGAGTTATCGTCCTTTGTTGTGACTTCTTAGTTCTGGTTGAATAAATGTGATGTCATGAATGACGAATGTTGACTTTATCTGGCTTAATCCGAAAATGTAGCCGGCGAAAATGCTACAATAAGGATATTATAGAGATCTATATGTACAAATATAGAGATCTATATGTACAAATATGGAGATCTATATGCAGAAATATGGAGATTTGAATGTACAAATACAGAGATCTATATGCATAAATATAGAGATCTATATGCACAAATATGAAGATCTATATGTACAAATATAGAGATCCATATATACAGATATAGAGATCTATATGTACAAATGTAGAGATCTATATGTACAAATATACAGATCTGTATGTACAAATATAGAGATCGATATGTACAAATATAGAGATCTATATATACTAATATATAGATATGTATGTACAAATATGGAGATATGTATGTACAAATATGGAGATCTGTATGTACAAATATGGAGGCATAGATACATACAGCTCGTTTGCAAAGCAACATTTCGTTGTAAGAAAACGTTACATAACTCGTACATGCAACCTACAAATTTTCAGAACATAATGCAAAACATTTAGAGTTTTGTAATAAAAAAAATCAGTATCTTGGATCTTGTCGCATTGAATATGGATTTGAAACAATACACCTTGATATGAAAGCGAGGTCGATTGATCCCAATATTGGCTTAAATTCTATTTATAAATATTTTCTTTGGCCACATTTGTATTCTTCCGTCTAAAGAAAATATATATGGGTTGATTTTAAGGATTAAACTGTTTGATAAACACGTGAAATTTTAAAACAGTACAAACATCTGTTATTTGTCCCTCACTTGCAGGAAAATTCTGTAATACGTTTTTCTTTTAAATAAACAATATGATAAAACGAAAATGGAGAATGTAGATACCACTATAAAATAATCTAGCCCAGGACATCTAACCCTAACCGTGTTGATGTGTTTTCACAATAAGAACATGAATTCTTAATATATTGATGCAAACATCGACAGGTTATTTTTCATCGACACTCTGCCATCGCTGGCGACCGAATCGTTGAACTTACTGATACCAGCGTGTAAATAATTCCTCTTAATCTGTGCTATCAATAAATTTTTCTTTTGATCGAATTTTTATGAATCAGTTTAGTGAATCAGTGTTTACAAAGAAATATAAAAAAAACAAACCAAAGTTTCAATCTATGTTGCAGAACTAGATAATTACGCTTATTTATTACACTCAATTAGTAGCAGTACTATTATGCAGCGGAAGACTCCCGGTGTAATGTGATGTTTTGTACATCGTATAACACGAGTTATTTCTCTAAATATACAATCCGACAAGCACAGTCAAATAAGTACAGAAATAAAACAAAGCAGGAATATATGGCCATACCTTGGACTTTTTCGGTTTTTCAGTACTTCCGGACATTATCCAACAGAACCTTATTACCGGGTACCTGATTTGTATAGGTTGGCAAACATGAATTTTGATGATAAAATCGATTTATACTCGTTCATGTGATGTGGTATATGAAAACATCACGGTGGTTTTGATTTAACACAAAAGAAAAATCCATACGATTTAGTTCAGTAGAGCCTTCCTCTCGCCAATTGTTTTGAAACACGTCGTTGCACCCATTAGGATGTATTTAATCACTGAAAGTCGGAGAGATAATCGTGTTTGCAAAATCAGTGAACTAAAAAACGTACACAATTTATGATTTTCTTTTCTTTATTTTCATTTTGAAATAACAAAGAAGTTTAAATTATAAATTGTCATGCTAAGTTCCATTTAAATCAACAATTGATTGTCATACAACATTATCGAATATGTACGTGTCTGAACCCTTCTGGAGATCGACTCTGTGCCATGCACCTAAACCAAATAAAACAGAAACACGTGTAATCAGATGAGAAAATGTACAATTTCTGTGTAATTTCAGAACCAAATCACCAAGAGTAGCTACGTGATGAACGGAATTGCAACCTCAACCTCCGAGGATTTCCGAAATTGAAGGAGCTAAAGAATGTGAACTAAACATGTCTACTGGTGCCATAAACCCACAATTCTAAGAAACACTCAGTCTTACAACCTCGTCATCTGTTCCTTGTGAAATACTTCTCATATCCTCTTTCTCACTCTGAAAGGTTCAAGTATTTGATAATTACACATCAGGGCTGCGTTTTACAAAACGTTGCAAATCTTAAGTCGTAAGTTATAAAAATCAAGAACTTACGGTATATCGTAGGACACAAAACGAATCGTAATAGTAAAATCGTAACTTGTTTTATCGTAAACTTGTTTGTCGCAAGTTATCGGAACTCTTCAGTGCATGATGTTGTGAAAATGAATATAGATACTGCGCGAAACCAGACGCTATCATACTATCAAAATGGGTGTTGGAGCAGTCGCCCATATCTTTTCATTTCCATGTGAAAATAAATAAAAAATGGCCATTGTCCTAAAAGTGTGGAGAGAGAGAGAGAGAGAGAGAGAGAGAGAGAGAGAGAGAGAGAGAGAGAGAGAGAGAGAGAGAGAGACGCAATTCTTTCTATATTCTTGTACATGTGTGTTTCTCTATCACAGTTTCTACTCCCCTTCTTCAGTTGGAAATTAATCGTTGCAGGGCGGGGGAGGTAGACTGGAGAAAAGTTATAGGGTATTAATAAATCGACTCACAATTTTATTGGAAAAAAATGCAATATCGTTTCTTTTTCATGTAAATACAAATAACTGGTATAAGGTATAAATCTACCAAGGCATTGTATAGCACCGTACAAATGAAATTTTATGTACAAGTATGGACATGCAGTATGGAGTGCTTGGGAAGGGGTGTGTTGAAATAAGTCTAATATGACGTGCATATATATATTTTAAAAATGCTTGAAATAGACATTGAAAAAGGGTATGGTTTATGTGGAAATACGTAAATTCAATGGATCTTTGACAAACACCTATCACTTTTGTTGGATCCGCGCTCTGACGGAAATATGCGAGTACGTAACCACCTTTTGTGTGACGAAGTTATCAGAGGAAGTGACGCAATGTAATAAATAAAGTGGCAAGATAGGCCTGTATGTGTATGCAGACAATAATAAATCGCGGTATGTACTTGAATGACAGCTGGTGAAGCTTTAAAACTGCTTCTGTTCGTAGGACGTTCTACATCTCCCGGCACTAAATCTGTTAGCACGTATATCATTGGATCTACAGCCTGGACAAACAATTACCTCAACATTTAGGTAGTCCACAGGGGCTTGTCACGAACTTTTTGTCTTATTAAAATTATCACCATCTATAATTACACAAGGGAGGAATCCAGAGTCTCAGAGATCGCTACTTCAAATTTTCATTCGTTTCGTTTTTATATTTTACGGACGTTAAATTTGACAATC
This sequence comes from Ostrea denselamellosa, assembly GCA_024699665.1. Taxonomy (NCBI): domain Eukaryota; kingdom Metazoa; phylum Mollusca; class Bivalvia; order Ostreida; family Ostreidae; genus Ostrea; species Ostrea denselamellosa. The sequence continues at coordinate 2,816,497 of JAMZEH010000035.1, read as the reverse complement.
CCGGTCTCGATCGGTCGGGGAAATATCACAGTTAGTTAAAATACCTAATATCTGTTTGCAACGGCAATAAATATGAAGAACCAATGCATTTTCTATTGTTTTTGAACCTCGGGAACTTTTCCCCAGTCACCCAAAATGGCATACGTGCTCTCAATGGTCAATTCAATTCGCTCTTCAATTTCAATCAAGTTAATTCATACATTGTGTGAAAGTAGGTAAGGTGTACTGTCGGAGATTGAGAGGGAAACACATGGGGTTCGTGGTATGTAGGAAGTAAGACTTTGATAAATATTATAATGATATATAATAAGTATCAAACATTATGACACCATAATACAGCATGTTCTATGTCCATGATGACAGATTCCAGCGAAAATATTCTCGCGTACGAGTTAAAGTGATCGAAATTGAAGAGCGAATTGAATTGACCAATGAGAGCGCGTATTTCATTTTGGGTTATTGAGGAAGAGTTCCTGTGGTTTAAAAACCAAAGAAAATGCATGGCTTCTTCATATTTATTGCCGTTGCAAACAGATATTAGGTATTTTTACAACCTATGATCTTTCCCCGATCGATCGAGACCGGGATTGTAAAATTTATCGCGAAATACCCGCAACGCACTTTTTTATGAGATTGATTTATGACATCGAATATTAGAAATGCAGGCATGTTGAATGATTTTAATAACCATAGGAACAAAGATTTTATGGAGCACTTGCGACAAACCTTAGGACATAGGGTCGCCCCCCCCCCCTCCCCTCCCGAGTGGTCGTAGACTTACGACCGAATTTTATCGTAACTCGCAAATCCTAAATCTTTGTAAAACGGCCGTACATCGTAAATTATGTCTTACGACGAATTTTAAGACTTACGACCTTTTGTAAAACGGGCTCCTGCTTCCTTTACCTCTCACTACATCAGTAAAATATATTCTGCAAAGGGAAATTCCGGGTTAGGGAAATCCTTGTTTGAGTTTCAGTTATTCCACAGTAAATTTGTCCTTACTTTGTGAAATACAATGTGAAACATTCGATATATGAGTTTGTTACTCGGTGTGTTGTTCAATGGACCAACGCATGGGAAAAAAAAAATAAAGAAGTCACGTGGATTAATCAAAATAACTATACCGATTACACCAGCTGAATACTTTATCTTAATGTCGATAAACGAAACTGGAATTTGTTGAATGAATTATTGAAAGTTTTACCAGAATCTTGAAAATGGTACAAGTGAAACTTGCGTAACGCGCCCCCTGGTGAGAAAATCATGATAGCATACGAGTGTAAGTGTAACCGAGGTACAACTATATTGTAGTATCTGCCATAAATATGCCGTGTTTGCTTGCAGCCCTCTCCTCTTGTCGATCTGAAATAAATGGAGGGGGGGGGGGGGTAACTGGCAACAAACATGCGCTACAAAACTCCAACACATGACGTATTTCTTAACAATCAAACGAATTTTGTTGTATAAGCTGAGTAGGGTCCGTTTTCTATTTGA